>CAIGQQ010004837.1:9344044-9439248 GCA_903798035.1 Danio albolineatus
TATATATTAGCAGTCTTGTGTAATCTTTTCCAAAAAATGTCCAAGTGCTGTTTAATGGGGAGATGATTTTTTTTTTAGCATAATAGTTCTAATAACAAATTCCTTTTATCTTTGTTATGATGACAGTACATAATATTTTACTAGTTATTAACCTTCATTACTATAATTTTGCCTTCAACTATACATACATTTTACAAAGATCATAATGTAAAATGAAATTTAATTAAACTATTATTATATGATTTTTATACTTCCAACTAAACTAATATACATGAATAATTCTTCTTGCCTGTGTTATGAAAAATGCTACTAAATTGAAACTAAGCTGAGCTTAAAAAAGCTCAATCTATGTTCAGTGCTGCAGTGTTACCTGCTTTAAATAAATGCTTTGATAAATTAAGGTAAAAACGCATGTCTTTTTATTTCTTTTTCAGATGAACGACACATTTACCAGAGATCCTATACTTTCCAAATACTACACCAAGTCTGTGGTCACCGCCTTCAGGTACGTCTGAGCTGAAGAGCCTTGATCTAGACAAAACTACATTTATAGCACGCTCTCTAAATCTAATAGTTTTTAAATTAAAGAATAGATCATTCCTTATGTCTTGATTCGAATGCTTAGTGGTTCTGCTGATAGAGATGAATTACAAGTCTCACAGAATCTGGGTTAAGAAAAAAAATCACCCTAATAGAATACAAATTATTAATTTCCAGCTCAGCCATTACAATTGCTCATGCTCAGGGTTAGCGACCATAAAAAGGAGAGAAAATCTATTACAATGAATCCAAATATCACAGAAAATGGGCTCTTTTTCGATTTGGGTCAGTTAGAAACCACCTAGAACACGCTACTATATGATAATACTTTACCTTTAAGTACAACATTTTATGTATTTATTTATTACTTTTTAGGAACAGTATCATTTTTAATTAACTTTTTTTTAAAACAAATTTTTATTTAAATGTAAGCACAGTTTTAATGTTTAAAATACACTCATTGGCCACTTTATTAGGTACACCTTCTAGTACCACCTTACTTACCAGGTTGGACCCTGTTTTGCTTTTAGAACCGCCTTAGTACTTTGTGACATAGATTCAAAAAGGTACTGTAAATATTCCTCAGAGATTTTGGTCTATATTGACGTGATAGCGTCACACAGTTCATGTTTATTTGAGTAACTATTGCCTTTCTATCAGCTGAAACCAGTCTGGCCATTCTCCTCTGACCTCTGGCATCAACAAGGCATTTGTGCCCACAGAACTGCTGCTCACTGGATATTTTCTCTTTTTTGGACTGTTCTTTGTAAACTCCAAAGATGGTTGTGTGTGAATTCTGCCATTAGCTAATTAGAAATTTGGTTAATGAGCAGTTGGACAGGTGTACCTAATGAAGTGGCCAGTGAGTGGATTTATGTTTAAATTGGCTGACAATAACAAACATTATTTTGATGAATAAATCTGCCTTTTTTTGAACTGTGCAGAGCTTGTAGCTGTTTAATTAGGCCTACTACTCTACTGTATTTTCATGCTAGTCATTAAGGTACTTGAAGAGAGAATTTTTTGCTGAGGTGGTACTTTGAGAACCACTGCCTTAGTGTTATGCAAAGCCTAGTTGTCCTTAAGCAAGAACCAAAAAAATCTAAGTTCTTTTTTTTTTTTTGCTTTCAATAATATGTGTACTGTTCACCATCTTGCATCTGCAGTGAAGGAACTATCGCGTATCATTGGTCTCAGTTTGATGTTCCTGAGACGGACCAGGAGATGGTCCAACAGCTGTCAGAGGAGCGTGTTGTCGAGGCTCTTCGGAGGAACATCCGGCAGGAGGGCAGACGTGTTGGGAAGGTTGCAGTTACTGCCACCGACATCACTGCTTCAAGTAATGCTCATGAATAATACAGTACATATCTGTGTCTACATTTTTACTCACCGATTATGTTCTGTTGCTTCTTGCATGTTTTGTTTCAGTTTCGAAGTTAACATTCAGTGAGTTTTGTGAAAAAACATTTTCAGTTTTCTCTTAAATAGCGAAACATTACTTTGGCAATGTTTTATGTTGGTTAATAAAAATATAATTAATAAATAATCAAAGTAATTAAAAATATGCCTGTAAGTTACCTCTGGCTCATATCGTCTGCCTGCTTTAACGGTAACAATGGATGGGGCAATATGAGACTCTATGATCGTTGCAGGGAGGTTTCACCGTACTTCCAGCTCAAAACATTTATTGAACTAGCATTATATGCCATTTTTCTAAAATTACAGCTAACTATACACTATGTAATGACTTTCCGAAACGGTCATCTGATGTACTGTGTTAGCGTACCGGTAGTAAGTTGGATGACACAATGCAGAAGAGCAAAATATTAAAGGTGGGTGGGGCGGAATAAGGTCGATATCCTAACAGTCTTGCATCACTTTCGCTTGAGTACCACTGAATTCACAAACCCCTGTTATGTGGCCGATGATTAAGTGGTAAGACAAGCAGTTATAAAGGATGTCGATTGCAGCAATAATTGAAATCATAATAAGTTTGCTTTTGTGCAGTAAAGTGAAGGGTAGTAATGTAATAATACCTAGTTTTTGGATCTCTTCACACGTCCTTTAGCATTCATGCGTTATGTTCGTAAACTGAATTAAAGTGGTCTTTTTGTGCCTGTCTGACCAAATGTGTAGTTATATATAAACAAACGACAATAGCAATCCAAACTAATGCTTTTATGTCAAGCAAAATAGACAAACTCAAAGCGTTTTAGAGCTCATTTACACCTGTATGTACTAGCGTCGTCCACTTGGGATTAGATTGACTATAATGCTTCTTAAAACCAACTATAAACAGTGTGTTTTTTGAAGTTTTTGCATAAATGTTTTTCCAATAAGCCCAAGTACGATTGCCAGCTATAAAGAGAGGGCATATTTGCTCCTCGTAGTCACAGTGCTGTCGTTTTAGGATGAGTAAATGCTGATTACATTGAGAGAACTACACTAAGACTGTTTCTGAAGCAAAATGTCATGTATATAAATGAACTTCAGTGAAAACGCAATGATAAAAAATGCATGAAACGGCCCCTTAAGGAGCACTGGTGCTTTTTAATAACCTTCTAAACAACGAGAGACTTGCCTCAATTGTAAGTCTCGGTGCAACAGTGTAATTCTTTGTTTCTGGGAAAAAAAAGCTGTTACTGTCTGTCCTTCTCCAGTCCCTATTTGCATTGAATCCACGAGAGCTGCAGGCCTGAGTGACACCTCCGTGCCCTGTTTAAAATGATATCTCTGTACGGAGACTCGTGTCGCTGTGGTGAGGTGAGAGACTGCTATTTGTGAGCGTCTGAGCCAAGGTGAGTGCTGGAGAAGGAGGAACAGAATGTCTGACAGGCCTGCGGAAAATGGAAGGAAAGAGGACAGAAAAAGTACAGCATGCATCATTTTCTCTCTCTTTTTTTTCCTCTCTGCAGCCACAGACCCTCGGATGGCCAGGGACCCCAACTCTAGTGAGTAAAGTGTGTCCCATTTCAGTCACCGCTGCACTGTAATTTTCCACCTGGGTTGCCGTGCTCTCTCCTGTCACTCACTGAAAAATGCCTGCCCGCCTCCATCTCGCGCTCGCTTTCCACTTACCTTGCTGAGCACAACAGCACAGGGATCTCAAAAACCTGTTTTTCAACCACAGAGAGCAAACCAACAGCTCTTCAACAGCATGCTTCTACTAATGTCTAAATTATCTGAATTAAACGGCAAATGCATGGAGATTTTATTTATTATTGTGGCTTCATTTTACTTTGGGGTTTATAATATACATATTTATACATTACAGATTGTTTATAAGTTCAAAAATAAAAGTAGCTGCCATTGTTAAGCTGTTCCTTTACCAAAATGACAGATATTTAGATGAAGGATCCATATTTGGTACCTTATTGAAAGGGTTTTAAGTATATATTGACGATGACAATAACGTTGTTGGTAGTTTTAGTTGGTGTTTCAGTGAACCAAATGAATATATTTAATTCAATTACATCTAATTTATTAATCAAACTTAAAGTTATTAGTATTTTGAGGTGTGTTGAGTGTATTTGGACCTACGGTAACCCCTGATTGGCTATTTCTTCAGTTGTGTGATTGCTCAAGATGACTTATTTTTGATGTAAGAAAAGGAGGACAAGTTTACATACCTGCACCAATAAATGGCTTTTTCTTTTCTTTCTTATTATTTTAATGTTTAACTTCCATGTGCGAGTCAATGTCTATTAAAATACAAACCATGCATCTAGTTTTGCATTACTTTGTAGATATAAACACAAAGAAAAGTATCTTGTGAACATTACAGCATCTATTGGTGCTGCAGATCTGACAATTTCAAGTTTTCTTGCATAGATTGCTTGGAGGGATTATGTATTTACAATGGTTATAGGTGTGATCAAATGTATATTTATATTATCTATTGTTATAATTATTAATATTATTAATTAAGATACAGATCAGAGCAAAGTGTTTCTCACTTTTTTAAAAGGCTGACTTTTTTCTACACAGATGTCTGGTTTAATAATTAGCATTTTTAGACCCCCAAAATTTGTCTGTTTTTAGTGGAAAACACCTCTGAAACAAATTGAATCATCTTAAATTAAAAAAAAAAGTAAATGTAGGTCTTAAAAGTATTAAATTCCCTCAAATAAGGTCTTGTAAGTCTTAAATACCTTTAAACATCTCTTAATTTTCCTTTGTGTATGTAAAGCTACCCAATCGGTACAACCAACATCTAAAAAACAAACACGTTTAACAAAAGTGAAAAAAGAAAAGTTCTCCATGTATTTATGCATAAATGTGTGTAAATGGTTTAGTTTATTAGTTTTTAAAGCTGGACTTTTTTTTAAGGGAAAAGTTATGGTAATAAATATACGTGTATGTACAGTATATAACTATTATTTATTGGGGCAGGTAAAAAAAAAAAATTCCACTTGCCTTTACAAAAAGTCCCTCGCATTTTGCCCTATAAAAGTCTGAAATTTCAATCAAATTAGACTTAAAGTCTTGCATTTGATTTGGTGAAACCCACAGAAACCCTGATTAAATTCTTTGCTGACTTTATCTTAGACCTGCTGTTTTTGTCAATGACATTTTGTCTTGACTATCAGTAATTAAAGAGCCCATATGTTGGGTTGAGAACGGTTAAATTTCACATTTTGAAGTCCCAAACAACAAGTTGATATGTATGCAAGGTTAAAAAACACTTTCGATGTCTTATAATATCTATTTATTTTTACCTCATTTTCCCACCGACTCCCATATGAATCGTCTGAGCGAGTCTTTTTCCCCAAGCACCTCCTTTCCGTGACGCTACCACGTCACGGCACCACGTCACGTCCGTGTCAGCAGCCCAATGCCGGAACCAATGACTGTAAAAAATATGGACGACGCGACAGCCCCTTTTCCCATGAAACGCTTTGAAGGAAAAAACACCTCGTGATGGGCACAAACTGTCGCAAAACACTGCTGAAATTGGAGCCTGGGCATGCGCAGAAGGACTGGCTGATGGAGCCAGAGGCGGAGCCGCGAAATCAAGCTTCCAACCAAACGCTTATACATCAAATGAACCACGCCCCCGAAACTTCTCAATTGACTGCCGGTGTCTTCACTATAACTCGCTAATGTAAATATAAGAACTTACATTTAAAAACACGTAATAATATATGATTTAAAAACGGTGCTATTTAAGCGGTTATAAATTAATTAAAGCAATCTATGTTATACTGCAGAAAGAAACGATCTTTCATACACTCTAGCCTGAGTCAGACTAATATAAGCACAAAAAATATTCTTCTTGTAGGGTTGCTGGTATTGTTATCTTCACAGTAGAACTAACACTTGTAAAATATGAACAATAACAAACAACACATACATTTATTATTAATCAACAGGACCCAAAATATACACACCATAGACAGCTATTTACCATGCGGGAAAAATTGTGTGTTTAAAAGATAAATACAGCAAGATTTCTAAATATCAACAGAATATTTACACGTCCCATTCCTGCACTATATAAAATAATTAAACTTGGCAGTGTTAATGCATCAACTGATGTCTATCAGCTACTGAACATCGCTTGTGTATAATTGTTTGCCTCCGTTATCATTTGGTTTATTCGATGCCTTCATTATATCTGGCAAAGAGGAATTTACATTTATTTTAATGTTTATTAGGAGTTTTTAAATTAGCCAATGATGTATAGAAATAATATATCACATTTACAGCTCTATTTGTTATATAAGATAATGTTTCTAGAACATTAATATTTTATAACAGCAAACTCAGTAGATTAACTCAATAACATGCAGAAACTCAAAACGGAAGAGACTTTAAATCAAGTTCAAAGAACGTTAGATCAATGTGGAGATCGGCTAACATTAGTTTTGTCTTCCTAATTATTATTACAAACCCATAAAGAGAATTACTGCTAGATAACGATCACCTGCATTTCCCCCGTCATGGCTAGGCGTGTATCAGCGAACTAATAAAGCCCGGTAAAGCCCTGACCTTGCCGAATAAACAGTGATCCATCAGATTCTGTAGGTCAGACAGTGTAGTTTACTGCTGAACTCATTTTATCATGGTAAAGTAACACAGAAATGAACTAATGACACTTCAATCTCCGCCCGAGGCTCCGACGGTGTGCTTTGAGAAACTGTCAATCAGAACTGTCAATCACGACGACACGCCCAGCATTAAATTACTGGCTAAAACCCACTCTTTACAAAAATGAAGATCTGCACCTATACCAGCATTATAACCAGCGCCTTAACTGACCAGAACCATCTTTCGGGACATTTTATTGCAAGTGTAATGATTTTTTTTTATGTGGGCTCAAGTCTCGTTCGTTAACATGGAGGAGGCGGGCTTTAAAACTTGTACTGCAGCCAGCCCCCAGGGGGCGATCTAACAGCCAAAACCCTCACTCGAAAGCAGGCGTGCGGCACACTTGGCCGGAACATATTGAAAAACATCACTGCAGTTGTACAACAGCGTATTGCTATATTCTTCATCATAACAACAAACATTCAGTAATAATTAACACTTCATGGACTATTGTAAGCCAACAAATAGTTACATTCGGCAGTAAGCTAAATGGCTACCGCTACATGCTGCACGGAGCAAACACAATACAGACAACTACGTCCATATTTACCTTGTTATAGTGAACAAGACTGGAAGAACATGCTATTCCAAATAAACTGGGTATTGATCCATCCTTTAACAACAACCATGCAACAAATCACGTGTTGTAAGCGTATAGATTGATGTAGCTCTCTTCAGAGAAATGACGCGAACACAGCACCATATTGGGGCTATAATTCTCAGGTATTTTACCAAAAATAAACCTCAACCACTCCAGGTAGGGAAAGAGGTGTCCAGGTAGGGAAAAGAACACAGCTTTTCCCTCGCACTTCCGAGCACAGTGTCTACGGGACATGATTTAACCGGAATGCCGATAATTCAGTAAAGTTAGCAACAGATTCGCAGATTCGTGTTTTCCGGATCAATAACTCATGACCGAAACATTGTTCCTACACAAATAGCACCTCTTTTCAACCGTCGCAACGTATACAATCACCTACAACCTTATTTTCCTAAATATTTTGCGCTGGACGCATTATATTGAACTCTATGCGCAGGCAGCAAAGAGACCGATCCTTAGGGACCGTCTACAAAGAGCAAAACGCGAAAACCAACACTACAAAAGCTGTCAATAACTTCTCTCTAAATCTTTATACTGCCATCAAACTCAATCACACGTCACTGCTGTCCCGCTGGTTATACTACAACACTTATTGCGATACAGTGCTTGTGTGTTTTTTTTTTGTTTGTTTGTTTGTTTTTACTTGATACAGTGCTTGTTGTCTTCCACTTTTTCTTCCTGTCTGTGGGCGGGGCCGGGGAGTTCAATTTTCCCGGGGTCTGCACGCGCAACTAGTAGGCAGGGCTTATGTTTCGCGTTGACTTCAAGCCGAAACAGCTAAAGACTCGTTCTAATAACGATTCATTTAAACAACGAGTCGACTCTTTTATAAATGAATCAATCGTTTTAAACACTGCACTTTCAGATTTAAGCTTTAGCTGGACATTTCACTTTACTTAGAGCTGTGTTACACACTGCATGGAAGGTCATTTTCATAAATCCATAATATGGGCTCTTTAAGGCATACCCTCAATAAGGGGTCTACTTTAGTAGTTAACAACACTTTTGCTTGCAGTGATCTTGGTTAATGGTCACATGACATTTAAGGTTTACTAATAAAATACTTTTAATTGAGATGTGATTAAAAAACAGCAACTGTTAAGTAATAGGAACAATTTTTTATATTTAGTTTTTTTATTATATATTGAAAGTTACGTAATTAACAGCAACTAATGTTAGATTTAAAATAACCTTTTTTTTTTTTTTACTTCAGTCAGTCATATCTCCAGAAAAGCAGAAGCATATTTAGATATAATAATGTTTAAATTAAAAACTGGTTTGAGCTGGTATAAAGCTGCTGTCATGAGAAGTGAAGTTAGAGTTCTTGGAAGTGATGGTAATAATAAAGTGAAACACAATCAGTTAAGAAAGTAGCATTTTTTTAAACTGGCACTTAGTATGTGGTTCATTTTGTTTGGTTGTGGACATTAGACAATTTTTGTTCAGTTTCTATGATCCACGTCAGTTTCTGTTTTCATCATAGAACTTGACTTCCTGTTCCTTTCTCAAACTGCTGTATGTCAGAAGGGGGAAAATAAAACATGCCTGGTGATCTCCATACTGTCCGAGAATCCATTTATCACTTTTTTAGGCAGTTTGTGGACACGAAAAGTCTTTTTAGTTGCTGAACAGCAATTACAAGACCTGTCTTCAGATTTCTCTTTGCATAAATACATAAATTAGATTACTGAAAAAGTTGACAGAGAGTCAGCTCGGCTCACCACAATGGAGAGTTAAATATTTGTCTTTTTAAATAATGCATGCATGAATATATAATATAATATAATATAATATAATATAATATAATATAATATAATATAATATAATATAATATAATATGAATATATGATATGATATGATATGAAATAATATGAATATATAATATAATATAATGTAATATAATATGATTCAATATAATATAATATAAAATAATATAATACAATATAATATAATATAATAATAGCATGTTTAAAAAAATTGCATGCTTTAATTATAATTTGTTTTATAATATTATAAATGGTTTTTATTATAATTTAAATAATTTTTACTCTTTTGTACACTGAGACATGCTATATGTCTGATCAGCAACTTTTCATGAATCAGTATGAGCTAGGGCTGGGCTTATAAACGAAATCATATTGAGTCACGATAACTTATGATTACAATGATGATAAGCTCTGGACATTCTTACTCAATATTGATCCTAAGTGCCAATCACACATCAGATATACACAACAACAGGAATCTATAATTGTGTTGATAATAGAGATTCAGTGAATTTTTGGCCACTGAAAATTGTCGGCCGAAAATAGGTCATCCTACATCACTCTTTATTGTTTAGCTGGCTCGTTTCACTTTCCCCTAGCATGGTTTCAGTAATGATTGGGATGCCTTTTTAAAAGTGGAAACATTTAAAAACTGATGTCAAAAAATATATATATCGTTATCGAATTATAGCGATTGCATTTTTACCATATCGCCCAGCTGTAGCATGAGCTGAATTATTTTACTATGTTTTTTTATTTGCTATTGAGAAATAAATGATAACATGCATTTATATCTGACAAAACAATCTTTTAAAGAAAAAGAAAACAATCATGAAGAAAACCGTGTGTGTTTTTAGGGTCTTAAAGCTAAAGTAAAGTCCTATTCCATTACTTAAAACTGAGTTTATAATTTTTTTTGGATCAAAACAGACCCGTTTGTGAGGGTTAAATATGCAGATAAGTTCATCAAAGATTGTGCAGTTTTGTAAACCTGTTGTGCGCTGCTCAGCTAGGCAAATGCAAAGCACAAGTTCTCATTTGTTGAATACTTTGGCTAGTTTAAATATACCAGCATGATACCAATACACAGTAAAATTTTAATATTTCTAATTTTCCTCTCTCTGTTGTCAGAAAACTGCTTTTTCACTCTCATGGCCGACCCCACCGCCAAAGAGTTCTCATCTCCAGGAAACCCTAGGTCATACCCACCTTACTCCCGATGCCAGTGGCAGATCCGCGCCAATAAAGGCTCCGCCATCATCGTGAAGTTCAAGAGCTTCCACATCGAGGATGACTGTTTTAATGACTATGTGGCTATTTATGACTCTCTAAGTCCTGACAACACTCGTGCCATCACAAAGTGAGTGCATGCTGCTTTCCCACCACCACGTCTGTCTGATAATAACACCGTGCAGTGTTGTTTAGAGCAGGGGTGGCAAAAACCAAACTTGATTGAGGGCTGTGGGCCGACGTTAAATATACCAAACGGTATTACATTAAATTTGCCATGGGTGATTTCTAATTTATTTGCCTATTATTTAAAAATAACTAGAAAAAGTTGCTTTAAAACATGCAGTATAATTTTTTACATTTTATAATGAACTTATTATAGTAAAAACATAAACAATCCCATTTATAAACCATTTTAAGGGATTTTAAGGGACAAAAACAATGGTCCTAATGTATTTTCTGTTTAACATTTTTTTAATTTCTGTACCTTCCGAAAATCCAAAAAGAGCCACATATTGATAAATCATGTTATTATAGCTGTTTTGAATTAGGTTATGGTTGAATTGCCTCTTGTTACAGTTATGTAATCGTATGATAACAAGCAGGAAACGTTCATGGGCCAATGACATCACCACATTGAAATGGTCTATAGCACAATGGAATTCAATGCGGAATACAGTAGTTAAGCTGCTCCTGCGTTTGCCTTGATTTGCTCGCCAATGTCTTATGCATCTGGAAGTGACAGTATTTACACTGTTAAAGTCTAATGAATGAAACATTTCATTTTAGTTGGCTTTTTTGTTGCTCCTCAATTAAACCAAGAAACAAAAGGTTACATCCAATTCAAATTGACATCTCTGTCGAACGCATTCGCCCCCAACCGACTCCCCATCATTTTCTCTTTTCAGATGGGATGGCGGGCCAAACCAAAGGTTACCATGGGCCAACTTTGGCCCGCAGGCCCTACTTTGGGCATCTCTGGTTTAGAGGAATACTCAAAGTTAAAGGCATTGTTCAAAAAAAAATAATTAATAAGGCATTGTTTGCTAATCCTGATGTTGTTTTATTGTCAGTTGCACTTTTTAAAAAAAAATGTCCTACAGTACATGACATATTCCAAGTATTATTTATAGTTCTCTCTATGTATCATAACATCATCCAATATTGTTTAGAGGAGTATTCAGAATTAAAGGAATCGTTAAAAAATGGAAATTCAGACGTTGTTTGCTAATCCTCATGTTGTTTCACTGGATATTTTTTAGAAAAATTATACTTTTCCTGAATAAATTGCACACACAGAAAGCTTGGTTACATAAGTATTAACCTAAGTTCTCTTATGCACCAACTGACAAATGCACACCATATTTTAGATGGTGAAAAACTACTAATGCAACTTTTTTGTTTAAGAAAACCCAGGTCTCCAGTCGAAACATTCAAAGCAGTTCTGAATCTCATTTTAGAGTAGGCTCGGGGATTTATAAATTATAAAAAACCTTAACATTGCATACTAAAGGAGGTGTAAAAAGCAAAGGATGCTATTTAATGATGTTGACTCTTTCCATTACAGACAGTGTGGTCTTCGTCCTCCTACAAATCCTCTTGAGGTGGTTTCTTCTGGTAACCTTATGCTTGTCAACCTGGTTACCGATGAAGTCCGGAAACCAGGATTCAAAGCAACTTACTCTGCGATTCCCATTACCGCAGGTGAAACCAGTAATCAATCTTTTTATAAAGTCATCATCCATGTTCAATTAAGTCTTTGAATGCAGTTATTTGACTTAAATCTTGAAACCAAAATGTTAAAAGGACTAGAAATGTTTCATGTCAGATTCAAGAGTTCACATTTATTGATGATTGATTATAAAGATTGTTTGCAATGCTGTCCCGGGAGAGAGCCCTGAGCTCATAAGGTCCTCGAGCCCGGGGCGCCCTCTCGTTTGCAAGGCGTAGCTAATGAATAGATAGTGATTGCTATGAACAGATAACTACTTACTAGGAGCATGTCTATGGAGCTGATTTGAATTAGTCAATTAACTTAAGTTGCATGTTTTTGGACGGTGGTAGGAAACAGGGGAACCTGGGGGGAAACCCATGTGAGCATGGGGAGAATGTGTAAACACTGCACAGAAACGTCGGCTGGCTTGGTAAGGACTAGAAACTGACATTCTTGCTGTGAGGCAACAGTGCTAACAACTGAGCCACCGTGCCACCCATCTAGGGAAGGAGGAGGAGTAGGGCTGTGATATAGAACTTAGGGTATATATAGTGGCTTAGGAAGTTGGATAATGTGGGACCAGCCGCAAGCAATCATAAGCATGTGATCCTCTCGAAATTAGTTTATAAATAAACTTCAATTATTAATTTCTGTTTATTTATTTTTTTCCCCATATTCATTTCTAGCTGGGAGATGTGGGGAAAGTCTGACTGCTAGTACAGGAATCTTCACCTCTCCTTATTTTCCAAGTTTCTATCCTCCCTCAGTGGATTGCAGCTGGAATATTAAAGTAAGCCTCACAATGACGTTTAATTGTCATTTGCTTGCCAACTGAGATATTTAATTGACTATTTAGCAAACATTTGCCTTCATATTTTTTCATTTATTATATATTTTTAATTTTTTTGTGCAACATGATAAAACATTTTAGTGTTTCAAAAGTAAATGACTTGTATATGACAAAAAAAAACCTTTTTATTTGTGATGCGATGAAGATATTGTAATGAAGTAATGGCTCATTACATTGACAGTTACTGTATGTCTTTAAGAGCAAAAAACTAAGCTAAAGAAAAAAAAAACATTTAAAATCTTACCAACTAAAATATTTGAAGAGTGGCATATGCATTTTAAATACATATCTGTCTGAAAGCATATTTTTAAGTTGCAATATCTCATATTTTGGGCATGTCTTCAGAAGGCTGTTCCTCTTGGAACAAAGCAATGGGTTTTGAAATTCTCATTAGGTTGTTTAATTTTTTTAAAAGAATTCCGAAGATCATCTTGTGTATTCTGCAGGTTCCTGATGGCAAAAACATAAAGATTGAGTTCAATATGTTCCGTTTGAAAGAGCCAGGGGTGGACCCTAACAACTGTAACAAAGACTACATAGAGGTGCTTGGTCAAAAGTAAGTCCTGCTCCAGCACTTCAGTCAGAAAGTTTCCTGTATTTTCTGACAATCTGTTAACTTCCAAAACCAACTATTCTCTGCTTCCTCTTTTGAAGTCTGTGGCAGCTCATAGAACCACTTGCATAAAAATTGTGAAATTTGGTACAGATATGAAGGATAGTCTAAACATTAACCACAGCATATTTAGAGGGCTATAATGCAAAAGCATTAAGGGCGTGTCCGAATCCACTTTTGCTATTTTAAGGATGGAAAAATAAGGTCTAACAGGGTTGTGTATATTCTCTTAATGAGTTATGGGTGTGTGTTGAGCATAACGTGCATTAAACCAATCAGAGTCTCATCTCACATTCCCTTTAAGAGTCATTTGCGTTGCGCCACTGCGCATTTGCTATTTATATGGTGGACTTTGTAAGTGTAAAACCTGACCGCTTCACTAGCAGGAAAACGGTTAAAGAGATTATCTGCAGCGAGGATAAAGAATGAGCCTCCTCTGTTTGGCATCATTACTTTCACTTTACTTTGCTTTTACTCTTTACTTTGCTCCTTTACTTTCGTGGATAAGGAAACGGTGTTGTACTCACTCTACTGAAGACATCCATTAGCCTACATATTAAATTTAGTTTGTGAAGCACAAAGATTTGTTTCAAAACTATTTCTAAATTCAGTTCTAATTTCCCGCAAATGAATAAATGAACAATAATAGCGAAATGTAAGTAAAAAAACGACCTATTCTTAGGCCCCATATGGTGATGCAAAATCTGACAGGTGGACAAATCTAAACTTGTTTTTGTTAAAACAAATATTAATATGCATATAATAAATAATACTGATAATAATAACATTATACAAATGCAAATAGTCATGAATGAACTGAAAAAAGGCATGAAGGCACAAAGAAGGCATGCAAGCAGTGGTTTTTATATTTATGTAGAAAATAAAAAAATTGTAACATTTTTGATATTCGTGGGTTGCGCTGGTCTAAAAATAGCAACAAATCGCTCCCTACATGTGTGTTGTTAATAATGTTTAAATCATAAAAACGTAAGCCTCTGTTTCTTTCACTCAAGACTATTTGATTAAATAGATTTGTAACAACACCTTTTTTGAACAACAACAACCAATGTTCACAAATTGTTGGCCATGCGAGAAAATGTTATAGAATTGAAGTCGATCATTCAAATTGTTCTTGAACAACATGCTTTTTTACAAAGTGGTTGAGCCTGCATTTCTACAGTGCTTATGTATTTATATATTGTCAGACCAAAATTGGTGTGTGTTTGAAACTATGACCTAAGGGTACCTGCACATTTTTGGCCAAAACTACCTAGTGGTTTAGAGAAATGCAAAAAAAAAAAAAAATGCCCTCAGTATGTGTGCACAATCCACAACAATTTGCCTTCAGATTTAGATCAAGTCAAATGATACCACATTGTGTGCATTTTAATTTGGCTATAAATGCACAAATAAAACCAGTGTATTATTTGTACACCATATGATTAAAAAAAAAATTCTTTAAGCTTAGTTCCTTATTTATCAGGGGTCGCCATAGCGGAATGAACCGCCAACTGTTCTAGCATATGTTTTATACAGCAGATGCCCTTCCAGCTGCAACCCAGTACTGGGAAACACCCATACACTCCTGCATTCATACACGCATTCATACCCTATGACCAATTTAGTTTATTTAATTCAGTTATAACTTGTGTTGGGCCTCACAGGGGCATAGCACATTCAACTCACAGCAAGAAGGTCGCTGGTTCAAGCCTCGGCTTGGTCAGATGGCATTTCTGTGTGGAGTTTGCATGTTCTCCCTGTGTTGGCGTGGATTTCTCTGGGTGCTCCGATTTCCCCCACTTGTCCGAAGACATGCTCTATAGGTGAATTGGGTAAGATAAATTGTCCGTAGTATGTATGTGAGTGAATGAGTGTGTATGGATGTTTCCCAGTGATGGGTTGCAGCTGGAAGGGCATCCGCTGTGTAAAACACCTGCTGCATAAGTTGGCGGTTCATTCCGCTGTGGCGACCCCAGATTAATAAAGGGACTAAGCCGACAAGAACATGAATGAATGAACGACTTGTGGTCAAAATATAGAGTGGATTTTCAAAAAACTAAACAAAAATAGCTTTAGCTTTGTTTGCTTGCTAGCTGCCATGAGATTGGTCTTGATCACTTAGATCAGAGTTAAGTTACCGATGACTGAACTTAACATTTTTGTGTGAATCTTCCCTTTAAATTCTTCAACTACTCATTGTCATGGCTGGTCTGCTTGGCTCCTCATTCAACCGCTATTGTGCTTGGTCCCTTAACTGCTGCTTGCAGTTCTATTTCTTGTTTAATTGTACTTATGTTTTTTTTTTTTGCTGTAGGACTATTTAGCATTTGTTGTACCAACAATTCTTTCTTTCCTCCATTTTAAAGATATTGTGGGGAGAAAAGTAGACTTGTCATCTCTAGCAAGTCTAATGTCTTGGAAGTAAAGTTTCATTCGGATGAATCCTACACTGATAAGGGATTCAAGCTCACTTACACCGCATTTGACCCTGTAAATCGTAAGTAAGCTTTGTGTTTCAGTATTACCATCTACCATGTAGTAATGAATATGTCACTATTTATTAATCTGAAATTTGCTGCAATATAAATCCCAATTATTATACTTTTTTATTATTAACATTATTTTCACTATATTTTGCATGGAATTCTTGATGTTTTCCTGTTCTCACCCTCACTGATGTTATCTGCAGCTTGCCCTGGTCAGTTTGCTTGCAGTTCTGGCTTCTGTATCAAAAAAGAGCAGCACTGCGATGGCTGGAACGATTGCCAAGACATGAGCGATGAGAAAAATTGCAGTAAGTCTCGTCCCTGGCAGGATTTTGCTCAGTTTAATTCAAACCTTTCAACTTATGAATCTGAATTTTGATTAGCCCCATCAAACAGGATATTGATTTGGAATGACAGGATGATGAATTTACAAAATTGCAAGCCAAACACGACAGGGATTTCATCAGTCAAAATGAATAATAATTAGATTTTAATTAGTTTTTGTTGATTTTTATTCCTTGATGTATAGACGTACTGGTTGTTTTCCTCAGCTGATTGGTGAAATTGTAAACTCGTTCATTGTTGTAAAACTTATTCTTGATCACATTCGATGAGTGATTGATGATCACAGTGAGCTGAACCGATCTTTTAATCTCAGTTGCTTTGCACACCTCCTGTGTTGTAGATATGATTATATGCTTTACTACAGAGACATGTCAATACGTGGCTGTCAATTAATTTGGTGGCTGGGGAAAACCGCACTCCAATGTCACATTGCGGTGAGCCTCAAAATGGGAGAGATTTAGATCCTATTTTAATGTCAGGAAATTTATAAAAAGAGAGTTATTGTCTTCGTAGCACTCCAAAATGACTGTGGACACACAATACCTGCACAGTTCTGTGCAAACAGCTTACAAAAGATGATTTTCGTCATAGGTGCCCTTTAAAATGAATTCTCCATCAATCAGATTGCTGCTGTTTCAGTGTTTCGATCTCATCTGATATTACGTTACGTTATTTGTTTGAGAAGCAATATTGTATTACAGTCTAACAGCATTACTGTTTTGCATCAACACACTTTTTATTGTGTGTTTGTGTGTTTGTTCAGAGTGTGGTGAGGATCAGTTCACTTGCAGTAATGGCCTCTGTAGGCCTCAGTTCTTTGTGTGTGACAGAGCGAACGACTGCGGCGATAACAGCGATGAGCAAGACTGTGGTAAGTATTTTACTGAATATGTTTTAGTGCTTTCAAAAGATTAATCACATCCAGAATAAAAGTTTGTTTACGTTATACGTTTCAATGTAGTATGGATACAAAGCATACATAAAATACAAAACCAAAAAAATTATATTTATAATAGTGCTGGGAAAAAAATAATCGTGATTAATCACACCAAAAATAAAAATTTGTTTTGAAATATATGTGTGTTTACTGTGTATGTGTTTTACACTCACCACCCACTTTATTAGGTACACCTTACTAGTACGGGGTTGTACCCCATTTTGCCTTCAGAACTGCCTTAATCCTTTATGGCATAGATTCAACAAGGTGCTGAAAATATTCCTTAGAGGTTTTGGTTTGTATTGATATGATAGGATCACGCAGTTGCTACAGATATGTCGGCTGCACATCCATGTGATTCTTCTGTTCCACCACATCTTAAAGTGCTCTGTTGGATTAAGATCTGGTGACTGTGGAGGCCATTTAAGTACAGTGAACTCATTGACATGTTCAAGAAACCAGTCAGACACGACATGGCGCGTTATCCTTCTGGAAGTAACCATCAGAAGATGGGTAAACTGTGGTCATAAAGGGATGGACATGGTCAGCAACAATACTCAGGTTAGCTGTGGTGTTGACACAATACTCAGTTGGTACTAACGGGCTCAAAGTGTGCCAAGAAAATATCCCCCACACCATTACACCACCATCAGCAGCCTGAACTGTTGATACAAGGCAGGATGGATCCATGCTTTCATGTTGTTGACGCTAAATTCTGACCCTACCATCACCTAAATCACGTTTCTTTCCCATTCTGAAGCTCGGTTTGAACTACAGTAGATCATCTTGACCATGTTAACATGCCCAAATGCATTGAGTTGTTGCAATGTCATTGGCTGATTAAAAATTTGCTTTAACGGGCAGTTGGACAGGTGTACCTAATAAAGTGGCCAGTGAGCGTTGTGTATACACGCACAGGCATGCATATATTTGACAAATTGTATTTTTATATTTAGATATAAAATATGTGTGTATATGATACAAATTAAATAAATTTAAATATATGTATGTAACAGAATAGTTTTGTATAGTTTTGTTTCTATGTATGTGTGTGTGTCACATTTACATAATAAAAACAATACTTGCACATATATTTAATGCATTTTTTCTCAGGCTTCTGTGATTGTTATTAATTATTCCACTTTATAAGCAATGAAAATAATGTTTTCTTTGCCATTAAAGTGAAATTATTGAAAATTCAGATGGCTCTTAAAGGCTTTTGCGTCTGAACTCTTTATTTGAAAACCAAGGAAGTCAACATAATGCATTTAAATATGCACCATATTTACTCAAAGAAATGGTTAAGAAGTTATGACATTTTCTTGAAGGATGCCTACCTTTGTTTTGCTTAATTTTCTCATAGACTGTGGCAGAGCACAGGTGAGGTGTGGAAATGGTGCCTGCATCTTGCAGGATTTTGTTTGCGATGGAAAAAATGACTGCGCTGATGGAAGTGATGAGGTCTCCTGTGTAGAATGTGAGTGGATCTAACTTCTGCTAACATAACCTTCTGCATTTCCATAGAATCTAAATAAGTTGTTGTAGGTTGTTTTGTAAGCTTATTGCATTGTATATCAATTAAGAGAATCACACTTATTCACAAGCAAACAATTAACTCCTTGTTAGAAACTGGCTACATGAAGTGAAATAACACCTACATGTAGTGAAATTAAAATAAAGCAAAGCCAAAGACATGCGCTATAGGTGAATTGAATAAGCTAAAGTGGCTGTGTGTGAATGAGTGTGTATGGTTGTTTTCCAGTACTGGGTTCCATTTGGAAGGGCATCCGCTTTGTAAAACATATGCTAAATATGTTGGCGGTTCATTCCGCTGTGGCGACCACTGATTAAAACAAAAGGGACTAAGCTGAAGGAAAATGAATGAATGAATGAAAGCAAAGCAATCAAAATCAAACTTTAGCAATGCATTTTACTAAGCAAAAAGTAAGTTTTGATATATCTACTGTAAAAAATGTACAAACCTCTTCATGAAACATGATCCTCACTTATTATTCTAATGATTTTTGTTGTAAAAGAGAAATCTGTCATTTTGACAGCCATGCAATGGCTGTTGCCAAAAATATACTTGTTCAACATAAGACTTTTTTATTCCTAGGTTACAAATGTGTTTTTTTATTGGCTTGTGTTTTTAAAGTCAATATAATTTGAATTTGAACCTGTTGAATTTAAAAGTCTTACAAAATTATATTATTTGATAAAATAATGAATTAATTATTGCAAATCATTTTCTGTTTCACTATTAAAGTGCATTCATAATTTTCATTTTGATATGATATAATATAATATAATATAATATAATATAATATAATATAATATAATATAATATAATATAATATAATATAATATAATATAATATAATATAATGCGGCGCCACGGTGGCGTAGTGAGTAGCACATTCGCCTCACAGCAAGAAGGTCGCTGGTTCGAGCCCCAGCTGGGTCAGTTGGCATTTCTGTGTGGAGTTTGCATGTTCTCCCCGTGGTTGCGTGGGTTTCCTCCGGGTGCTCCGGTTTCCCCCACAAATCCAAAGACATGCGGTATAGGTGAATTGGGTAGGCTAAATTGTCCATAGTGTATGAGTGTGAATGTGTGTATGGATGTTTCCCTGAGATGGGTTGCAGCTGGAAGGGCATCTGCTGCGTAAAAAATATGCTGGATAAGTTGGCAGTTGATTCCACTGTGGCGATTCCAGATTAATAAAGGGACTAAGCCGACAAGAAAATGAATGAATGAATGAATAATATAATGCGCCACGGTGGTGTAGTGAGTAGCACTTTCGTCTCACAGCAAGAAGGTCGCTGGTTTGAGCCTCGGCTGGGCCAGTTGGCATTTCTGTGTGGAGTTTGCATGTTCTCCCAGTGGTTGTGTGGGTTTCCTCCGGATGCTCCGGTTTCCAATAAGTTGGCGGTTTATTCCGCTGTGGCGACCCCAGATTAATAAAGGGACTAAGCCGAAATGAAAATGAATGAATGAATGAATGAATGAATGAATAATATAATATAATATATTATATAATTGTATTATATTGTATTGTATTGTAGTATATGTTAATAACATTTAAAAAAATAAATAATGCAATTAACACAGTCCAAAATAAGGAAGTGGGACAATTAAAATGAAAGCGATTACACAAATGTATAATTTAAATCTGTGAAACATTTTGATTTGAATTGTTATTAGATAAACTTTTATACATTTAACCAAAGAGAATATTCATTCATTCATTCATTTTCTTGTCGGCTTAGTCCCTTTATTAATCCGGGGTCGCCACAGCGGAATGAACCGCCAACTTATCCAGCATTTGTTTTACGCAGCGGATGCCCTTCCAGCCACAACCCATCTCTGGGAAACACATCCATACATTCTCATTCACACACATACACTACGGACAATTTAGCTTACCCAATTCACCTGTACCGCATGTCTTTGGACTTGTGGGGGAAACCGGAGCACCCAGAGGAAGCCCACGCAACCACGGGGAGAACATGCAAACTCCACACAGAAATGCCAACTGGCCCAGCCGGGGATCGAACCAGCGACCTTCTTGCTGTGAGGCGAACGTGCTAACCACTAGGCCACCGTGGCGCCCCAAAGAGAATATTTATAATTTAAATAACGTCACAATAAAAAAATAATGAAAATCACTTTATTTTCCTGAAACTAAATCTCACTTTTGAGGTAAAATGTCACCCAGACATTTTCTCTGTGAGATTAACAGACGTCTTCAGTTATTCCCCAAAATCATCAATTATTAAGCATTTTTATAGTGCTTTCCATTGTCGGGGGCTGCACGCTGAACACTGCAGCTGCAGGCCTGTAGTTTAGTGTCTCTGATGTCAGAAATGTAAGGTTAAAACCGTTTGTGATCACAGTAAATGCCCAGTCATGTAAAACAATGAAATAAAATATTTAGACATTTCTTGATGTTTGTGAATGCTCTAATTTTAACTTCAATCAGCCATTAAGCGACTGCATTTTAAACGAGTATCTTTTTTTCTTATATCTTAAAATGTTCCTCAGATGCTGAACTGACATTTTTGTTGACATCCTGTATTGAAAAATCAAGCAGCATTAAATAATGTGATGATTAATGTGCTTTTAAGATGCAAAATGCTTATGAGCGGCAGGTAAAAGCTGGAGAAATCACATATTTTGGCCTTTTCTACCGTGAACAGTCACTCTTTGTCTCCCACTCGAAGTTGTTGATTGTTTTGGTATCCTTCAGCAGAGATAAGTGACCTGTCCCACGATCAATAGGCTTGATCAATAGGCTGACTCTTGCATTGCCATAAAGGTGGCGTAGGTCTTTGGTGATGAAAAGAAGCTGCACTTGATGTTTTATTCCCCTTGTTTACTTCAACTTTTACTTTCATTTCGCTCTCTTAGCGGCTGGTGTCTGCAATGATTTCTCCTTCAAGTGTAAAAACAAGCAATGCGTAAACAAAGTGAATGCGGAATGCGATCGTGAAGATGATTGCTCAGATGGCTCGGACGAACAAGGATGCGGTAAGTCACACTTTTAAATTATTTTTTTTTTCCTCACTAACAAAGACGAAGATGCTTTTTAGTCTGCGTGTTGCATGGTAACTGACCGTGTTTTGTCTGAAACTCTTCGGCATGAAACAAAAGTGGTGCCAGCCTTTTCTTCTCTAGTGAGAGTGTGGTTTTGAGAGACACAGTTCCATTCGTTTTCTCCATAGGGACTGAGATTTCTATCATTACTGAGAAGCAGACCTGCTGTGAGCTTTGAAGTCGTTAATCGGTTGTATGTGGATCTGTTTAAATTAATTCAACTTATTTTTAAAACACTGGTGTTTAATAGCAGAATGTGTGCAGAGAAATCTACATTATCTGTGGCAGTGTGTGTAACATTCCACCTATAAGAGCAGCACCCTTGCTCATTCTTACTTTACTGTATATGTTTACTGTAAAAATGTCTGTCTGTCTTTCTGTCGTTTCATCCATCCATTCGTCCGCCTGTCTATCTATCTGTCCGTCTGTCTGTCTGTCTGTCTGTCTCTTTCTGTCGTTCCATTTGTCCGTCTGTCTATCTATCTATCTATCTATGTATCTATCTATCTGTCTGTCTGTCTGTCTTTCTGTCGTTTCATCCATCCATCTATCTATCTATCTATCTATCTATCTATCTATCTATCTGTCTGTCTGTCTGTCTGTCTGTCTGTCTGTCTGTCTGTCTGTCTGTCTGTCTGTCTGTCTGCCTGCCTGCCTGCCTGCCTGCCTGCCTGCCTGCCTGCCTGCCTGTCTGTCGTTTCATCCATCCATCCATCCATCCATCCGTCTGTCTGTCTGTCTGTCTCTTTCTGTCATTCTTTCTGTCATTTCTGGGATCCATCCGTCTGTCATTCTGTCTGTCTGTCTATCTGTCTGTCTATCTATCTGTCAGTCTGTCTGTCTGTCTGTCGTTTCATCCAGCTGTCTGTCTCTTTCTGTCCTTCCATCCGTCTGTCTGTCCATCTATCTATCTATCTATCTGTCTGTCTGTCTGTCATTCCATCTATCCATCCATCCATCCGTCGTTCCGTCTGTCCGTCCATCCATCCATCCATCCATGATATAGTATAATATCTATAGTTTAATAATCTCTCGCTCCATGATATAGTATAATATCTATAGTTTAATAATCTCTCGCTCTATGATATAGTATAATATCTATAGTTTAATAATCTCTCGCTCTATGATATAATATAATATCTATAGTTTAATAATCTCTCGCTCTTCACATGAACAGTAATTATTTTTATAGTTATTTATACTGATTATGAAATTATATGATATTTGTAGATATTCATATTTGTAGACAAAATAGCTGAACCCAGACCTTAATATAGTATTATAGAGGCAGTAGGGGATTACCTGGACAGAGTAAAAAAAATTTTTTAAAAAGCTGAAAAGGAAAAACGCATAAATTAGAAGATGAAGTTGGGTCTGGTATATAGACTCATACTAAATGCTATCTTTTGATAGGAGCCATTTTATTCTGAAAACTTATTTATTGTTTTCAATTTTGTGTACATATTTCTTTTCTATCTGTTTATATCTTAATGCAGAGACCAGTGTTCTGTCTGGAAGGTCATTAAAACTAACAGCTAAAATGCCAAAACTGTGTTGCATAGTACTATATATGAGCAGTATCACACAAGCAGTGCAGATATACAGCCATATCGCAGTGCTACAACTCTGATATTGCATTCATACAACAGTTCGACGGCATAAACATCTATATAAAAAAGACAATCAGACACAGATAATCTCAAAAAACTTTTTGTACGAGGAACTACTTCCCTCCACCATTCATTCACATCTGCAGCTGACCGTCAGAACAGCAGAAACCATTGCTAGTAACCAGCAGAAACCATTGCTAGTATTGTATTGATTGATTGATTGATTGATTGATATTGAATGATTTTTGCTTACATTTTAATAGTATAAGGCTGAACAGCATGAAATGCCATCAGTCTACAGAGATCTCCCTGTATTTCTCTGTTGCAACCAGGTATTCACAAAAAATAACCCCAAAAAAGCTTGGTTTGGTTTTTTGATTGGTTTTAGAACATCTTGCATTAAAGGACAACACGATGGCTCAGTGGTTAGCAAGAAGGTCGTTGTTTTGAGTTCCGGCTGGGCCAGCTGGCATTTCTGTGTTGAATTTGCATGTTCTCCCTGTGTTTGTGTGGGTTTCTTCTGTGTGCTCCGGTTTCCCGCACAGTCCAAAGAAATGTGCTACAGGTGAATTGAGTAAATTGAATTGGATGTTGGCATGGATGTATGGATGTTTCCCAGCACTGGGTTGCAGCTGAAAGGGCATCCGCTGTGTAAAACATATGCTGGAATAGTTGGCAGTTCGTTCTGCTGTGCCGACCCCTGGTGAATAAAGGGACCAGACCAAAGGAAAATGAATGAATAAATGAATCTTGCATTAATTCATAAAGACAGCAGTAGATTAAGGCAAAGAAAATGGAACCACTTTTATTAACATTACACTAAAATGAGCAGTAAAACTGCTTTCAGGCAAACTCTTCTTGATAATCATTCAAATCAGTTATAGACTCAGTCATGAGTACTATAGATTTATAATATATAAGCGAATACAATTATCAGTATAACATTTTAGTCATACCGCCCACCTCTAGAGTCTTTATTGTATAATCATTTGAAGATAATGAGCTTCCCAGTGTGTTTTCACAAGCTTTTGGTGTTTAAATGAATCTAAAACCAATTGTAATTTCCAGAACTTGCTGGATCATCAACAATGCGGTAATTAGCACCAAAAGGAGAAAGAAAAATCGCATTAGAGCCTGAAGCCATTATGCTTTTTTTATGAAACCTTACTTGACATTTCTTCATCTCTTTCTACTTCTTTTATTGGCCTCAGGGTTGCTAGTTTCTTTTTCCTTCCTCATTGTGTTTTTATCAGCCAGCGTGGTTCATCCCTCTATATATCTGCCTTGTTATAATTCTGCTTGAATCCCGCTAAAGGCGGACGGTCCTGTGAGTCAGAGAAGATGTTTCCAGAAACTCCACCATCTTTCAGTGCAAACAGTTTTACAGCGAGCCCAATGATCTTATCCCTGCTGGTCTTGTACGAGACCCTCATAACCTCTCTTCTCAGCACGCCAATACTATCCTTTCTGTTGTCTTTTTGAAATCTCACTTTGAGCTTGATCCGCTCTCACAATTTGGTTTCAGACTGCGGGACTCGGCCGTACAAGCATAACCGTATTGTGGGTGGTCAGAACGCAGATGTGGGTGAATGGCCGTGGCAGGTCAGTCTTCATTTCAAGACCCAAGGACACGTTTGCGGAGCCTCCATCATCTCCAACAAATGGCTATTGTCTGCTGCCCACTGCTTCATCCAACTTGATCCATCGTGAGTGTGTTTTTGGTGGTTGTTTTTTAGCTCTAGTCATCTTTCTCATCTTTCTCTATTTGTGCTCAAATGTCATCCAACATCAGCTCTCCTGTGTTGGATCAAAGCCTGGGTTTGTATTTATTCCCATTAGCCAGTAGGTGGAGCACAAGACATGCAGTCAAACCCTATTTTTTTTTTCCTTGATGAATTATTCCAACATGTTCGGGAGACTGCAACACTACAGCTGAATTGAAAGATTATTCACTCTCCTGAGGTATGGTTTCGCCATGAAATCAGGATTGACCCCA
Source organism: Danio albolineatus (assembly GCA_903798035.1). NCBI lineage: Eukaryota > Metazoa > Chordata > Actinopteri > Cypriniformes > Danionidae > Danio > Danio albolineatus. Next base: position 9,369,416 of record CAIGQQ010004837.1, read on the forward strand.
TTTACTTTCTTAATAATCTTGCCAATGATAGATCGGTGCGCAAATGTTTGTTTTTAATCTTTCATCACAGCGTAATAACTTTGTTCCACCTCTGAAATCACCAAGTCCTCCTTATTTTTCAACCCCTCCTCATATAGATGTGTTTTTTTTTTCCTCGATCCTGGCCATTAGGGGTGTAACATTATATAGAAATGACACTTCAGTATGAATCTCATTTTGTTATCTTAAAGTTGATTTTCTCCTCTGCTGCAGTGAAAATACACTATGTTTTATGCTTTTTTATATGTTTTTCATTGAGTTCTAGCTCTGTCTTTAAGATCAATTGAATATATTACAGTTTTCTTAAGGATAAAATTATGTACCTCTGCTAATGCTGTATTGGTTTGCCCTTTTACTTGTATTTTAGTATATTTTTGAAGGCTAGAGTTAACAACAGAGCTTAAACTACTCACTATAATGCGGTTCATCTTTCAGCCTTGCAGCTTTGCAGATTTATTTTTAGTGCAATTTGTGTTTGGCATCCTGATTGGCTGTAGACCATTGTCAATCAATCTCCTCCGTGTCTCCTGTATGGTACAGAATGCGTTCAGCTTGCCAAATTAACATAATTCTTCGATCGCTAGCAGTTTGAGTTCCAACAACAAGAATGCAAAAAGGGGTGTCTGCAGGAAGACCATCGTAAAGAGGGTCGCACACTGGATACGCTGCGCCACTCAGTGCCATGCATTTTTGAATTGTAAACATAAGTTAAATCAGGGTACGCACACCGGTGGTGCAAGTCGGTGGCTGTCTGCAGTGCCCAGCTATGACTCAGGACATTGTTCATATTTCTGCCCTGCCACAGAGCACTATCTGAATAATTTCATTTTAAATAACATGCGTATCCGGTGTGTTATATTCCCAATTGTCATGTCCGTGACGCATACGGTGTGCTTTAGTTTTGTGGATCAGTGACTGCAGAAAAAAGAACATTACGTTGGATGCCAGCATTATCCACACAAAAGCTACAAAGCTTTATGAAGCTTTTGCTGACAGCGATGAATATTTGCGCTTGATCTTTGGTTTAATTCTATAATACTGGTCTTTTTCTGTGAAAGTTTGGACTTTGAGAGTGTTTAAACATAAGAGAAAAGTGTGAAAATATTATTGCCTATCTGAGAAAAGTGTATAGAGTGTGCAGTGAGGGGTTTTACAGCCTTAAAACATCTATAATAATTGTAAAAAAATAAAGCTGATTTCGCCTAATGAGGGCTATTTTTAGAATGTAACATCCGCGATTAACGAGGGATCACTGTATTCAATTCTATTGAATTTCGATGTGATGATCAACGATACAAATTGAATGAAAATAATTTGTATCAACAATTTTGTTTCTACCCAATTCATCGTTGAAATGAAGATTTTACACAATAGCTTTCATAACTTGTTTTCATGAAAGATTTATTTAAACAAACAGTCATATGAAAAAGTCTTATGCTACCATTAGTTGTGTTTTTCAGTCATGGAGTCAGTGCAGGGACCATATCTCTCAGTCGCCGCCTGAACAATTAAATCATTTTATGATGAAGAAAATCGCTGATAAATCACTTGACAGTCATGAACTAGCCTCTACAGAGTCCAGATCTCAATGTTATAGAGACAGTATGGGATTATCTCTGCAGAAAACAAAAAATAAAATAAATAAAAGGCACCTAAATTTGAAGACGAATTTTGTGAAGTGCTGAAAGAAACCTTTTCTACTCCAGAACAAAAGAGAGCTCAAATAAGAAAATGCTTAATGCTTACTTAATAAGTAAGAATATTCTTGCAATTATTGAATAGGAGGTTTATTGCAGTCTTTAGGGAAGTCTTATATGTAAATTTATTAACTAAATCCGCATTTGCTAAAATAATCTTGTCATTAAGTGTCCATATTGATTTATTAAAATGAAGGTGTTTGAAATTTGAACTTTTAATTTAATGGTATAGCCTATATATAATAATAATTCTGTCATCATTTACTCACCCTTCATTAGTTCCAAACCTGTTTGAGTTTTTCCTCTGTAGAAGAAGATATTAAATATTAAATATTAGAAGATATTAAATATTAGACACCGGTAACCATTGAGTTGTATTCAAAAGAAGAAAGCTAAAGGTTTTGAACCACTTGTGAATTAATTAATATTATTTTTTAAATTTGTGTGAACTAATACTTTAAGTCACATGTCGATGTCAAAACAACACTGTATCTTAAACACATACATTTATTTTCCTCCAAATTTATTTCATGCTTACAATGCCTTCGAACAACACCTTCAAAAACAAAATGTTCTCATCCCTTCCAACAGCCTCAAATTAAATATAAACAAATGCACTTTTAAGGATTTCGGCTTAACATTTCCTAATACCGCCCACCCTAGTGTCTTTATTGTACAATCATTTGAAGATAATGAGCTTTCAAGCATGTTTTTATAAGCTTTGGGTGTTTTTCACTAAGTTTAAAACAAATTGTACTGTCAAGAAGTTCCGGCATCACCAAATATTCAGTAATTGGTGTGAAAAAAAACTCACATTTCCATGTCCTGTCAAATCACAGATGTAAAATGGATTTGAGCCATGGATTTGATGTCTTTAGCCAGTTCATTCTGACATGGCGACTGTTGTGGCCTAATGGTTAGGGAGTCTCAATTGCAACCCAAAAGTTTGCAGGTTTGATCCCTAGAACTGCCCTCTTTCTCTCTTTTGATGCCCAACTGAAGTGTCCTTGAGCAAGGCACCCAACCCTTAATTGTTTCCTGGACACTGAAAGCAATAGCTGCCCGTTCTCTGAGTCTGTATGTGCGTGCGTGCATGCATGCACTCTCACTCCTCACTCATAATGTGTGTGTGTACAATAGGAGGTTGACATGGGAGTGAATTTTCAAACCTCTCTTGTCCTACTCCCACAACAAAAATCCAATTCCGTGAAAAAATGGGGGGAAATCCTGTCTCATCCCAATTGCAAAAGAATAACTCCCACTCCTGTCTTGTGATTTTTGTTTTTTGGCCAAATGTCAGTTACAGTATAAAAAAAATATAGTATAGACTAGAGCAGGGGTGTCCAAACTTTTTGCAAAGAGGGCCAAATTTGATAAAGTGAAGATACCCGGGGGCCAATAGTTCCTTCTGACATTTTTTTCACCACAAAAGTTTCATGAAAATACACACTGTTATAAAACTATTTTCATTGTCACAATTACCTTTATTTTTCAAATGGCAATATAACCAAATATAAGCCACTCAGGCATGAACAACTCTAAACACACAATTATGCCTTTCTTTTATATCTGAAGAGTCAGATAAAATTGAACAAACTGTATAGAATACCTTACATTTCTATGAGTTTGATATTTATCTTTGCCTCATGAACATTTTAAACAGGAGTTATAAGTAATGCAAAGTGGTATGTTATCATTAAAGTAAAAAAAAAAGTGAATTTTGCTCTTGCCTTCTAAAAGGTCTTTCAGGAAGCCAAAGTTTGCATAACAACTACAGGAAGATTATATATGGCGGCAAATCAATGCCAAAATTAATCGAGCGCAGCTGTGATGTTTAAACAGAAAGTGAATCGCGAGCAAATTACAGTCCTAAGCGCGAGATCTTCACGCGCGCGCTGAACTGATCCACCTCGAGGAAACGGGCCTCGCGCGCACATCATCATCTGTGCGCACGATGTACGCTCTCGCGAGTAAGGTCATGCCTGCAACGCGCGCGCGTTCACTTCTCTCCGCTCGCTCGCTGGCTCTTCTCTGCTTGCTCCAAACTGTTCCGATTTTTGTCTTGGGGCGGGTCTTGGTTTACTTGTTATCTCTAATGCTATTGGTTACTCTCCCTTGGTTTATTTATTCTAACAGAGCTAGCGAGCCATAAATAACACATTATGAGATGGAATCTGCGGGCCGTATGAAATCTGACTGCGGGCCGTGATTGGCCCGCGGGCCGGACTTTGGACATGCCTGGACTAGAGTATACAGTATGCCCATTGCCCACTTTAGTTGAGTAAAATGTAATGCTTTTTTATTTTTGAGCTGAAAGCCATCTTACACTATGAGGAGTGTGCTTTTCACACATTCATTTTCATGTAAACCATCCATGTAAAAATGAAAAACACACGCACACACACACACACACACACACACACACACACACACACACACACACATATATTGGTTGTTGGCACGACCACCACTGAATGCTACGGGTGTGTGGATTCACTTAATCAGCCACACCAAAGCAAGCAGGAGGACTGCGTAAAGAGACAGGACAACTAGAATTGAGTTAACAAATACATTTTGCGGTTTATTGTTATATATAAAACATATATTTGTTCTCCAAGTCTTTCTTACTGACTTTTTTTTTTTTTTTTTTGACATTCCCCTCCAAATCACATGATTTATTAATGATGTTGTTTCGCATTACCTGGCATTCCAGTGAGATTTTGGTGACCCACAGGACTCCGGAAAAAGATGTCAGCCTCTATTGTAGACTTTAATGTCAATTTTGAGAAAACCTTGACAATATTCCATTCACGTCACATCTTAAAACATCTTATTTGTATAACGGTAGCTTTCAAATCAGGGTAACACTTTATTTTGGTGGTCCATTTGAGTATTAGTAGACTGTCTGCTTAATATCTGTTGATACCGACATTCAACAGACATTTAACTGACTATAAGAAACTTTGCAAGAACATGTCAACTTACACTAACCCTAACCCCAACCATTACCCCAACCTAACAGTCTACTTATAATCTAATGAGAATTAGTTGCAATGTAACTTAAATTCAACAAACTGACCATTAAAACAAAGTGTGACCCAAATCAGCGATATGTATATTGATTTTCTTTCTCATTCATCTCTCCCAACATCTTCAAATTACAGGTATATATTATATAAGAAAATAAAAGGATTACGTTATCTGTGTAAACTTATGCTCATAATGTTCTGCCCACCCTTGTATCTTTAATTGTAGCAACATTTTGGAGCTCTGAGTTTTTTTTAACAAGTATTTAGTGTTACACAAGTTGCTGTATCAAGAAGAATGTGGCAATATTCTTCAGTTTTCCTGTCAAAATGCACATTACACACTGACCTTTCAAAAACGCAACATTGTGTTTTCTGCCAACAGCTACAAGATGACGTCCAGCTGGATGACGTACAGTGGTCTGCGGGACCAGAACATCCAAGACAAATCAGTTCAAATGCGAACTTTGAAGACCATCATCACCCACCCGAGCTACAATGATTTGACCAATGACTACGATATCTCTCTCCTCGAACTGAGCGAGCCGCTGAACTTCAGCAACACTGTGCATCCCGTCTGCCTTCCAGCGACGAGCCACGCCTTCACGGCCGGCAGCTCTTGCTTTGTGACGGGCTGGGGGACGCTTCGAGAGGGAGGTCAGACAGCTTGTGCGCCTCAGGGCTGATCTTTAAATTTGGAGATCTGCTTTCACACACTTTTTGAAATTTTGCCTCTTAAATTTGACATTTTTTCAGTCTCTTGTCTCAGTAAGAATGCTTGCATGGACAACAGGTTTCTGATATTAACAAGATTGAGACAATATTTTAAAAATCTACCATGTATTGAGGCCAACAGGGGGCACTCAACCTGCGGTCTGTGTGGGTTCTAATGCCCCAGTATAGTGAAAGGGACTCTATACTGCTCAGTGAGCGCCGTCTTTCGGATGAGACGTTAAACCGAGGTCCTGACTCTCGGTGGTCATTAAAAATCCCAGGACCTTCTTCGAAAAAGAGTAGGGGTTTAACCCAGGCATCCTGGCCAGATCTGCCCATTGGCCTCTGTCCATCATGCCCTCCTAACATCCCCATAATATAATTGGCTTCATCACTCTGTCTCCTCTCCACCAATCAGCTGGTGTGCAGTCTGGCGCAATGTGTCTGCCGTCGCGTCATCCAGGTGGATGCTGCACACTGGTGGTGGATGAGTAGACCCCCCCCCCCCCCCCCCCCCCCCATTGTGTAAAACGCTTTGAGTGTCTAGGAAAACACTATATAAATGTAAGGATTTATTATTTTTAATTATTATTATGTTTAAGCTCAAGATGTTTACATTGACTGCAGTAGGGGTGTGAACCTACACTGGTCTCACGGTTCGGTTAGGTTACGATTATCATGCCATCAGTTTGGTTTAATTTGATATCTTAGTGCATTGTGGTGCATTGACAATGCTTTCCATACACAATTATATATTCTTTCTTCACAACGCAAGAAAAAAAATATTAAAATATATAAATATACTATATTTAATACAGTCAGATATATGAACTGTTCCTTAAATTTTACCTGCTCAAAGAAAACACTCATTTTGAATGTTTTAATCAATACTGAAATACATGCACAGAAGACAACATGAGCATTTAAGGCAAATAAATTAATGTAAATGTGATCTCGCTCGCTTTCTTAGCATTGTCGAGAAAGTTCTTAATCAACTTAACACTTGTTCACCGATGAGTGTCGCAGGAAAAACAGCCACGGTTGCAGTCTATATGCACATAATGTGGGGTTATCACAGGTAATCCATAATAGTATATATGTCGAACGTCACGTGACCAAACCGGATCCCTGGGTAGAACACTTCTGCTTTTCACCATTTCATATGTGCCATCGGTTTGTTATTGAAAGTAGTAAGTAGTGGACATCTGTGATATTTAACTTTGGTAGTTCCTGGAGGCTTCTTGTATAAAACAACGCCATATTAGCGGAGAGTGAAAAACTGGAAGTGTTCTACCCAGGTTGACTGGAACCAAAAAGTTGAGCATATACCCTATTGTATAATGTATAAAACACTACTTACTACTTACTGCTTTCAGTAATAAACCAGTGGAAGTGTTCTACCCAGGGATCCAGTTTGCTCACGTGACGTTTGACATATGCCCGATTGACGTGGTGGGAAAAACTCACTACAGACTCGAATGTCTAGATCCACAAGTATCGCTTTAACAGCTGAGAGGAGAGGAAAAGTTACCTTACAAACATGCCAGCAGTTCAAAGGTACAAAGTGAGAGAGAGAGGGAGGGAGAGAGAGGGAGAGCTTTCATTTTCTCAGCAGTAGTGAAAAAGCGGCTTGTGTGCTGTAGCCTACCTTCAGTGTCAGTAAAAGACTGTCCAGCAAATACACCAGCAGTGAAGTTTGCACAATTATCTGCTTTTTAAGTAGTTGAAACATTTTATTTACTCGCCCTCGCTTCCTTCGCCATAGAATTCTACCGCGACATATCGCAAAGGAGATAAATGACGTCAATACGCAATAACCGGTTATGATCTATTACTAACTGTCCGCATCTGCATCGCGATGCATCGAAGAAACAATTAATTTTGACACCCCTAGACTGCAGTATCCTGATATAAACATTATTAAGACAATACTCGGATTAATAGTCTACAATGTAAGCTCAGTACGGTTACATAGACAGCAGTATTCTAACATTAATTTGATTAACACCGCACTGTTAACAATTTCCTGTAGAATTTACAGTAGCTTACTGGCAGCATTTCGCCAGTAACTTACTGTAAATCAGGAAGAATACTATATTTACATTTACAGCACCATTTATCTTTCAATAGGTGTATTTACTGTATTGTATCTCTTTACTGTAAAATATACGGTCATTTTCACAATGCAATTTTAAAATACAGTAACATACTGCATAACTGTTACAGTTCAACAGTAAAATACAGCACATATTACAGTTAAATACTGTGCATTTTACAAAATTCGTTACTCTACATGTAAACAACTATCCACAGTTTTCTGTTTGCATATAGACCATTTCAATGTGGTGATATCATTGGCCTATAAACATTTCCTGCTTGTATTCAAACTATTTCATTTTATAACTGAAACAAGAGGCTAAAACAGTTAAAACAGTTAAACAGCTATCATAACATTATTTATCAATATGTTGCTCTTTTTGGACTCTCTGAAGCTGTAGAAATTATAAATGTAAAACAGGAAATACGTTGGGAGTGTTGTTTTTGTTTACATCCCCCAAAATGGTCTATTTATCATGGCAAATCATTAACTGCACTTGAAGCTTTCTAAAGTCAAAATCTTAATATGGTTAAGAACATATTGACAGAATAGGGTAACTAATGAATTACTGTTGTCCATGTAATCATATTCAGTGTCACTTTTAGCAGAACATTTATTACGAGATGTGTTATAATTGTGAGCTAATTCTGATCAATGTTTTAGGCACACACACATAACCAGTGCAAAATCTCTTTGGTATCAGAATGGTTCTCACAGGACTTATGTTTTATGCATGTGTTGTAGGAAGCGTGGCTCAAATCCTTCAGAAAGCAGAAGTAAAGGTGATTAATGATACAGTGTGCAACATGGTGACCGAAGGTCAGGTGACCTCTAGAATGATGTGCAGCGGCTACCTTACTGGAGGTGTGGATGCTTGTCAGGTAAAAAAAACAAACACATTCCATAAATATATAAACAGTCTAATGGATCTTGAGGTCAAAAAGAGAAAATATTTTTTAAAGATTTTTTGTATTTTCATAGCAAAACACAATAATTGAAGCAAATAATGGCATAAGTTTTGAGTAAACAACTTTTCTCAAAAAACTTTTTAACAAAATAAGTTTGTGATCAAAAAAAGACCACAAAATTTGTCATTTTAGGCCATGATTATCAAAAAGTTCCTGCAAAATACTGGAGATGTGGATTTCTGGTTGAAAAAGCATTTCTTTCATTCATTCATTAATTTTCCTTCGGTTTAGCCCCTTTATTTATCAGGGGTCGCCACAGCGGAATAAACCGCCAACTTATCCAGCATATATTTTACACAGCGGATGCCCTTCCAGATGCAATCCAGTACTGGGAAACAACCATACACACTCGTTCACACTCATAAACTACGGCTATTTTCGTTTATTCATTCACCCGGAGGAAACCCACACCAACACGGGTACAACATGCCAACTCCACAAAGAAATGCCAACTCTCCCAGCTGGGACTTGAGCTAGCGAACTTACTGCTGTGAAGCAACAGTGCCAATCACTAAAACATATTTCATAAAGTTAAAACAAAAGAATATGTCACTGTTAACTTAAAAATATAGTAGTTTAAAAATCACAGGCACCAGTCCACATCATAATTTGAATAGCTCTCATTACAACTTTTGATTTATACATCCAAAGTTTGTCAACTTGTGACATTTATACTGCTAATTCCATAATTCTGTTCTTTCTTTCTTTCTTTCTTTCTTTCTTTCTTTCTTTCTTTCTTTCTTTCTTTCTTTCTCACAGCCCACATTTTTTATTTATGAACAATGTTTTTGCGCAAATATAATTTGTAAGGAGGGAAATACACTCACCGGCCACTTTATTAGGTACATCTTCCAGTTGCTCATTAACGCAAATTTCTTATCAGCCAATCACATGGCAGCAACTCAATGCACTGTGGCATGTAGACATGGTCAAGATGATCTGCTGCAGTTCAAACCGAGCATCAGAATGGGGATGAATGGTGATTTAAGTGACTTTGAACGTGGCATGGTTTGTGGTGCCAGACGGGCTGGTCTGAGTATTTCAGAAACTGCTGATCTACTGGGATTTTCACGCACAACTATTTCTAAGGTTTACAGAGAATGGTCCGAAAAAGAGAAAATATCCAGTGAGCGGCAGTTCTGTTGGCGCAAATGCCTTGTTGATGCCAGAGGTCAGAGGAGAATGGCCAGACTGGTTCCAGCTGATAGAATAGCAACAGTAATCAGTAAACGGTGTCCATTCCTTTATGCCCACAGTGGGCTCATCTTCTACTGGCTACTTCCTGCAGGATAACACACCATGTCATAAAGCGCGATTCATGTCAGACTGGTTTCTAGAACATTAAAATGAGCTCACTGTACTCAAATGGCCTTCACAGTCACCAGATCTCAATCCAATAGAGCTCCTGTGGGATGATGTGAAATGGGAGATTCGCATCATGGATGTGCAGCAAATCTGCAGCAACTGCGTGATGCGATCATGTCAATATGGACCAAAATCTCTGAGGAATATTTCCAGTACCTTATTGAATCTATGCCACAATGGACTAAGGTTGTTTTGAAGGCAAAAGTGGGTCCAATCAGGTTCTAAGATGTACCTAATAAAGCGGCCGGTGAGTGTATATCTCTCTTAGATCTTGTTTAAAAACATCTTCATTTGCATTTCGAAGATTAACTATTTGCTTGTAAATGATGGCATTTTAATTTTGGGGTGAACTGACCCCTTAAGGTCTTTAACCTTACCACTGTTAACATTTACAGACTCAAAACCCCAGCACTTCCGCCCAAGTTGCCAGCTTTATGTAACATAAGCAGAATTACACCTTCGCTTCATTTTAATGAATTCAAGGTGGTTTAATAGGCGTTTAGATGCACTGTCAAACCCAGAGTCTTTTTCATCCTGTTTCTATTCATTCAGAAACAACCTACAGTACAAATATGACATGAGCATAATGCCGTCAAAGTGTTCGGCTAATGTTGTTGTCTTCCCGCAGCGTGTGTACAGCCTCGTAGTGGAGAAGATTAATTATTGTACCTTGTTCCCTGATATTTAAATGAGCTGATTTCCATAATTTCTACTTCTATCTCACTTGTTATTCATCTTGCTTTCCCCTTCTGAACGCTCCGTGCGTCTCTCTTATTCTGGCTGTAATCTTCTTAGTGTGCTTTTCTCTCGCACAAGTTCCGGTCCTGGTCTTCTGACTCCTTTCACTCCTGCTATAGATTTTGCAAACGCTCGCTCTCTCTTTTTGTACTTTCGCTTCATCCTTCTGTAATATTCTTTCATTCACTCGGTTGTTTTGTCTCTCTCTCTTTCCTCTCACCTCCCAATTCAAATATGCTTTATTGCCACGTCTGTTTGCATTGCAATATTGGCAAAGTAATTAAGAGCCGAATTGTATTACACACAAAACAAATCATTCAGGGATAATAGTAATGAAATGAAATGACACAGTAAATAAGCAGCTTAAATTAGAGGTACAAAATAATAAACGATGAGTGATTACAATAATAATTAAAATGTTCGCAATTGCTTCACATGCATACACAGAGCTTCTCATATACACAATACACGTTCTGCTTTATAGTAATTCAGATTCAAGCACTTTATTGGTATGATTGTTTTATATACAATATTGTAAAAGATTCAATACGGACATCAAAAAATGGTAAAACATTAAATAAATTACATTCTTCAGTAGTACTGAAATAAATAACCCACGATATACAAAAATATAAATAAACATTCAATAATGAACATTCTCTAGAAGAGATCAACAGGCAACTCTTGAATATGCTGACCAAATAGGTTTGTTACATGAGTGTCCTCCATGCATTTGATATTTTTCAGTTTTGGAACATGTCGCGTTACGTTTCTTTCTTTTGGCTTCCGCAGGGAGATTCGGGTGGCCCTCTTGTGTGTCGTTCCGAAGCTGGCAAATGGTTCCAGGCTGGCATCGTGAGCTGGGGAGAAGGCTGCGCTCGGAGGAACAAGCCTGGCGTTTACACGCGTGTCACCAAACTGCGGGAATGGATCCGTGAAATCACATCCTTATAGTGGAGCCCGGACCTGCAATCACAACGACAACCAAAGCAGAAGAACCGAAATGTTCATTGGCAGCAAATTTTAGTACAGTTAGTGAGCTGCACACACACACACAGATTTAAAGGAACACTCCACTTTTTTTATTGCAAATAGGCTTTTACAAGTAACCTAAAGTTAAACAGTATCATATTTTTATTCCATTCAGTCGATATCCGGGTCTTGAGAGAACTTTTAGCTTAGCTTAGTTTAGCATTTGTGTTGGGTTTTCTGATGAATGTGGAAGCAATGTTAGGTAAGGAGTTAATATTTTAGCAAATGTACATTGTTGTCATTTGGGTTTAATGTGATGGATTTAGTTTATTTTTAATAGTAATCTCAAAATGTATGAATCTTATTGTCAAATCGTTGCTAATTTGACCCCATATGTAAGCAAAACGTTGCTGAGTTGACCTCGTATGAAAGCAGGTATGGTGCAAGTTAACTTGAGGGAGTTTTGAAGTTTTAGGACTTTTAAAATAGTATAATGTTCTTTCTACGGTATATATAATAAGCACGGATTCTTTTAGAGTCATTCAAAGTAACATCAATTCAAATTTGAATCAACTAGACTAATTAGACTGATTCATCTTCCTCTTATTTAAATCACTATTTGTGGACAGTAGGCTTATGTATGCACTCAATGTATTCTGAACTTACAACTTTCCATTTTATTTTATTTGCATAATATGTAGCTACAGCTATGGGGGAGAAATAAGAGACCACTTGAGAATTCCCAGTGTCTTTGTATTTGCTATGTTTATAATTATTTTTTTTGAGTAATGTTTTGTTAGCATGAATCACTGAATCTTGCTCAGAAGAATCAAGAGTTTTGATGATTTTACTATTTGAAGCTTGACTCATCTTCTGTAGTTCATCGTGTACTGAGACTAATGGAAACTGAAGTGATATAGCTGGGGACTATATTCCGATGCTGCATAATATTGCACCTGCTGCAGCCATGGTACGGCAGCAAACTTCCTTTATTATTACGCCGGAATGAGATTAACGTTTATTAACTTATCAGTTGGTCCTAGTAGAGAAGTAAAGAAGTGTAAACAATTTATTAAATAGAAAATTATCAAAACTCTCTTTCAGTGAAAAGCTAACGGTCTAATCCGATTCAGTGATTTATGCTAAGCTAAGCTAAAAGTGCTGCTGCCAGACTAGGAGATGAGCTGAATGGATTTAAAAATGGTAAAACTCAGTAGATTCAGATTTGACTAAAAGAAGGGAGGATATATTTGAATTTGATGAACTGTTACACTCATTTACCACAGTTGTAGCACTTTCATTCGTTCATATCAGATTCCTTGAATAAGTAACTCTTATAAATGTCACTTGGAGTTCAAGCTGTTCTATAATGAGACTGGCCTGATAGACGTCATGTTGTTATCTTTTTAAATTAACTTTCTCATGCTCAAAATGTGCCTTTCTTCCAGAAACTACACTGTGTATCTATTCAGACACAATGGCTCTTGTGTTGCAGGCTTTGGAGCAAGTTCCAGTGCCTGTTTTATTTTTTCTCTCTCTCTCTTTTAGCGAAGGTCAAAAGCTTCTTTGCAATCTAGAAATTCCTGTAAGCATCCCACTCAGACTGACCTTCCTACCTCACATCTGTGTGATCTCAGGACCTCTGTGCCGAAGCTCTAAAATGGAGGATTAGGTAAAAATAGGATATTTCCGTCATCCATTTGCCAATACAACCAAGGCCAGCATGGGTCACTCACTTCTGCTGCATGTTAAAGTTCCAGCCAATCAATGTCAAAGCTGCTGGCAGAAACACCCAGCAGGATGGTCTCTCCTTCAAAGGGGCCCAAATTATTGAGGAATCTATAATGCCGATTCCTCATAGACTTGGCAAGTTTCTTTCCCATGGAAAGTCCACTTGCTTAGTACGACTTTCTTTTTTTTCTTCTTTTTTCTTTTTTAGTGTTGTGACTTAATTTCCCAGTAGGCACAAGAAAGACGTAAGCTGTATTTTCCGAGATGTCAAGCAAGAGATGATATATTTATATACTACGTGCGTTTCATATAGGATCATGATGTGCAGTTTGATCTTCTGAGGGCTTGTTAGGCTTGGATTTTTAAATATAGAAAATTTCAACCCTAATTAATTGTTAAACTATGAGTGTTTATTGCTTTTAAGTGTCTGGGTAACTAAAATTTGTAAATATTTCACATGCTCTTATTAATATAGTGGAATATGTGGTGCTTTCTCTTTGTTGCATTTTGTATTTTATTATTTTTTTAATGTATTCAGATTTTACAACACTATCCTGACAAATAAAATATGTGGTGGTTTTACATTTTGGTGTGATAGGTTCATCTTTTCTTCAGTTCATTCATTTTCCTTTGGTTTAGTCCCTTATTTATTATGGCTTGCCACAACGAAATGAACCGACAACTATTCCAGCATATGTTTTACGGAGCGGATGCCCTTCTAGCCACAACCCAGTACTGGGAAACACTAATACACTCTCACATTCACAAATGTATTCACATGCTACGGCCTATTTAGTTTATTTAATTCAACTATACTGCAGCCTGATCCCACAAGAAAATGTAAGCCTTGTACGTTTTGCCAGTTTAGTGGCTAGTTCGTACGATTTAAAAAAAGGGGCATGGCACCCAACCTCACCCCAAAACCCGACCGTCATTGGATGATGAGCAAATCATACTAAATGGTACGAATTAGCCACTAAATCAAGTTACGAATTGCCGTGAGATAGCGTTGGGGAAACCCATGCAAACATGGGGAGAACATGCAAACTCAGCACAGACATGCCATCTGGCCAAGTGAGGTGACTGTGCTAACCACTGAGCCACCATCCCACCTTTCTTCAGTTCGGTTTTGGTTAATTTCTTATATCTTGGTTAGTAGGTTATAAATGAATTCCCGCAAAATGTTCTATATTAAATCAGAAACGAACCCTCTCTGTATGAACAGTGCAGCCATAAACATTTTTTCCCTACACTGTTAACATTTGTTTAATCTGAATCAAATTAACTTTGAGTCCACTGAACTTATATTATGTTAAACTGACTTAAAATAGCTTGTGTAACTTACAAAGTTAAGTTATAATCATGTTTAATAAGTTACAATGAACTAAAAACATATGCTGTCATGACTAATTGATCATATAATTTTTTACAGAGTAATGAAAAAATGTAACCGGAACAAATCATAGATTGTCTCTTTTCAATACGTCCAAAAATCCACAGCGTGACTTTGTTACTGATGTGAATGTGCTTAGTTTTGACCTTGCACCGATTAAAAAGCTCGTGGTCTAATTAAGCATTGCACTGCACTGCAACAGTTGTCTTAAACGGTTGGCAGAGAATTGAACTCAGGCTAATTACATGCCAGATTTGACCTTGTATGAGGTTTGGATTAGTGTTCAACCCTTTAGATCATCTCCAATCGATGCATAAGAACACTTGCACTTGAGCATATTGTGCATTAATACGGTATCTAAGCAACCAATGGTTACCATCACTTAATAGGGCGATATAGCTTAATATAGTAGTATTAGATGCATGAGAGACAAACATTAGTTCAATCTGATTTTCAATTGTCTTTACATTAATGCATTTTAAAATGCTCTTAATGTATTTTATGTTATTGGTTTGGGAAACTGAACGAGAGTTTTATTTTGTTATTTCTTTTTATTCCTAATGAAAATAAAATGGTTTAAACGTGATATTGTTGCGTATTGTACAGTAATATTTTAACATGTCCACAATGTTTAATGAGGAAATGAGATTTGAGTGTTCCTGCTGAAATTAATAACTCTAATAAAATTACTATTAATATTTATAATGACATCTCAGCATACCCACATTTTAAACACTTGACTGGTTGTTTACAGTTTAACTTATTCCCATAATTCACGCAAAACGTCATGCAGCGGAAGAATGTGGATACTTCCCGGGTCGTTTGATTGGTGTGATTCATCTTAGATCATGAATATTCAAATATATGCATATGAAGCAAATCCGTTGGGTCTTTGACAGTCTATGGGTCTTCTGGTAAGTGTGGGATGTCACGTCAGGTAATAAGGAAATATTTTAGCAAATGTTGTCGTTTGTGTTTAATGCATTGAATGCCGTTTATTTGAATAAACATCTCATAATATACTGATTTTACTGTAAAAAAGTTGCAGAGGAAGACCAAGGATAGTTCCCGGTTCGTTTGATTGGTGTGATTCATCCCAGATCATGAATATTCAAACATATGCAAATGAAGCAAACCCGTTGGGTTTTCTGATTAGTGTGGAGCGTCGTTAGGTAAGGAGCAAACATTTTAGCTAATGTTGTCATTCGTGTTTAATGTGTCGAATTTCATCATCTTAGTAGTAGTTTCAAAATACAGATTTTACGGTCAAACTGTTGCTAATTTGACGTCGTATGAAAGAAGGTATGGCCAAAGCCTTGCATACAGTATCCTTAAAGGGACTTTGGTATGGCGCAAGTTGATTTAAAGGAGTTTTGAAGTTATGTGAAAAGAATGAATGGACTTTTAAATAGTATACTACTATTTCTACGGTATGTAAAATAATCACGGATTATTTTAGAGTAATTTTAAAGTAACGTCAATTCAATTTGAATCAACTAGACAAACTCAGTGATTCCTCTTCTAATTTTACATCACTATTTGTGGCCAGAAGGCCTATGTTTGCACTCAGTGGCTGGATTTACGTCTTTATATTTTATGTTAAGTGCATATTATGTAGCTCTGGAGTAAAAAAAAATATATATATGTATATTTACCAGTTAATTTGTATTTGCTTTGTTTAATGTTTTTGAGTAATCTGTTTTGTTTTGTTCTAAAATGATCTGAGAACATTTCTTCTAAGTTACATATTGTCAATTGGAGGATTTATTTTTCAGATAATGAGAAATCACAATAAGTTGTTTTATTTATTTTTTTTGTGACTGAAAATCTTGATTTCCCAAATGTCCTGAAATAAACAACAAAAAAAGTTTTAAAGTAGTATAAACATCTGAAAAATGATTAAATTATTATCTAAATAACAACATTTTAACTTAAATTCAGAATGCATCTTTGTAATATTACACAAAATATAGCATTTGCATTACTCACCATCAGGTGATTTCAAACTAGTTGTACGATATAGGAAAGATTTTATATTGTGATATTTTATTTTATTTTATTTTTCTATTGCCATATGAGTAGTTCCAAACAATGGTTTGATAGCATTATTTGCCATTTTTCTGGGGAGTCTAACAGTATTCAGGAGCAGAAATCGAATAATCCCAATGCAGAAACGCTTCTCTCGCTTCTTGTCCAAATATCTAAAAGGTCTAAGATCATGTAGAGATATTGATTTCTTTTCAAATTAGGAAGAAATAAGGCATAATTAAGAGGTTTTTTTTCTTAAAACAAGCAACATTATCTGCCAGTGGGGTTAGTTAAATAATCTTGTTTTCACTTTTTGAAATAAAGATATTTAGACTATAAATAAGGCAAAAATTATACGTAACAAAAACATTTTTAGCATAAATTGTATATAAATTCCATAAAAATACATTAATGAAATATAATTCTGTAGCTCCTGGTCAATTATAATCCAGACTCCACATTGCATATCTTTTAATGTGACTGGTGCAGATTTGCACATTGCGATATCTATGCTGAAATGATATATCGTGTAGCCCTATTTCAAACATTAATGTATTTTGTTCCGCTGTTGAACACAAAAGAAGATAATTTAAAGAATGTTGGAAACCGGCTGCAATTGACTACTATAGTAGAAATGAAACAATATGATATTTCAATCATTGTTTAAATGATCTGCTTTTGTGTTCAACAGAAGAAATAAACTCAAACTTCCTTGAAACAAGTGGAAGGAGAGTAAATTATGACAGACTTGTCATTTTTGGATACCTTTAACTATGTTCTGGCAGTGATAGTAGTAGTAGTATGCAAGGGATGATGATGACGGCTGATGGAAACATGACCCTGAATTTACCAGAGTAGCCATCAGTTCATTTGTTTAATGCTGAGTACGTGTTTATGTCTTCAACACTCCCCGTGGTGAAGCTCGGTGTGACATGATGAAATCTGAGAGACTGGGTGACATGACAAGATAATGTTGTCACACAACACCCGCTCCGTCAGCGCAATATTTGGTTGTGTTTGGAGAGACGGGCCTGTGCCTGCGATGTTTGATACGCAGACAGCAGGAGGCTTGGGAATCTCATCCGTCTTTATTAAAAAGCCTGCTGTCGCCGCGGGAATAAAAGAATCAACATAGGCATCACTGCTAATTTATGTATTCATCAACTCGGCAGCCCCGGTATTGTTTGTCCTCGTTCCCTCATGACATTTGACGAGACCCAGCGATGTGTGCCAAACTCACTCCAGTCACAGCCCGTATTATTTGAAATGATTTTATTTAAATATAAATATGTGTACAAAGTTACAAGCAACATTTTTTTAGCAAATAAAATGATCCGAACACATTCTTAAAAAGAAACGGAAGAGAAAGTCAATTAGTTGCGGAACGCCCTCTCCAAAACTGATACGTACTGTTAAGTAACATGGGGTAAAAACCGTCGTGAATCAAATCAAGTCAACTCAAAGATATAGATATATGCATTTTATAATATAAAGGTACTTTACAATAGAGCAGCTTACAAGCTGTACATTAAGGCTTATATAAAATATAAAAATAAAGACAAGCAATGTTTTGTTTCACCTATCTTACAGTTCGTTTTTGACAATTTTTGATCTTTCCAAATGGAGCCGAACATTCAGGCTCAAAGGAAAATGGCAGTATGGAAACCTCCGAATGCAGGCTTCCAAGAAGTGACAAAGGGGGGTGCAGTAAGCGGTTTCTCACACAAGGAACAAACAGATGAGAAGAAATGCTGAATACGTTCACGTACACACATCATCTGCATGCAACAGACAGGAGTGAAATTTCCCAACGATTTATACAGTCATTGAAGTGGCTCTAAGTGGATATGGACAGTACTGCATTTCACTTGCTATTTCGTTTTCTGTGGTTCTTCTTCTATGTAAACATATTGGTGCTACCTGACGGCGCCAGCAATGTCAGCACGACATGACGGTCACCTAGGCACACACTCTGCATTAAATAACATACAGTGGTCACGTAAGGAACATTACAAGCATGTTACTGCACACCGCAAGGCCGTGTGGTCATTTAGACTTGACTTAAGAAACTGTGGTCCCAGAATGGGCTCTACTCTGAATTCTGCAACAAATTCTTGAGAGTAGCGCTTGAAAAGACCGCACCTCTACATTTGCTTCTTTGGGGATTGGCCAATTGTGGTTCCATCAAACAGACAGAAATACATTTTTATGGATTTTGTCCATTTCTCTTGTCTTACCAAAGCATTCCAGTTTCCTGCACTGGTCCATTGAGGCATATAAATACTCTCTCGAGAGTGCAATAGCAGTGCAGAATGCAGACAGAGCTTACGAAGGAAAACCTTCGGGTTCCTTCTTATGCTCTCCTGCTTTTGTGGATTGAACTTTGAGCCACTTTGTGTTGGCAAGACCATTTTGTCATTGACACACAAATGTGCTTACAATTCCATCAGCATGCCAACAAACACATATATGTATTTTTTTTGTCGTTTTTTTTTTAAAGTCTTTTTGATTGTGTCAGCGTAGTGTCATGAGCTCGTCCCCATTTACAAAGGTTAGTCCATGAGGGCACTTTCCTTCTCCACAGCGCTGCTTTCCCTTCTCCAAAGTCTAGACACTGGAGACTTCATGGAAATGCAGTGCAACAGAGATGAATAGGTGGACATTTCTCCTAAAGTTCAGTAAAATCACTAGCTTGAAGAAGACTTCCAAGCTTGAGTGGCACATCGAAAGAAGTTTCCCGCCCGATCCCACATTCACTTCAAGACGGCAATAAAGCTTTCGCGCCTTTTGAATCTCAGTTTAAAAAGTTTGCTTAATCCCTCCTGAACCGCATTCAGAAGTATGGTCCTTGTGACGCTCAATCATGCCAGACCCTCAGCAGGTCTTTAAGCGAGCCATCACACATGAGTCTGCATGCGTTGTTGTGAAGGCCGTCCGTAGTCAGACTGCTGCGACGACACCTGCGAGGACGCGTACGAGAACCGAGAGGAGCTGGACACCTTGCTGGCTTGGTCTGAATGCTCATATCCGTCAACCTTCTCGTAGGAAGCAGGTTTAACGTAGCTTGTGAATGCGCGGCCATAGGTGGCAGGCAAATAGGTTGAACCTGAATATACTGGGTCCTGGGGATAGGCGGTGGGAGTTTGCGGTTGTTGCTGGGGTTGTTGCGGCTGCTGTTGCTCGTAGGTGGTGCGGTTGGCAGGGGTGGTGGCGTAACGCTGGGAGAAGTCATAAATCCGAGGCTGAGTGGAGTGTTGTCCATATAGGGGGCTCGGTGAGGGAAGCTGAGTGGGTGTGTAGACTGGCCGAGCGTTATTGGTGTATTCTGGGAAGCCAGTTCTCGTGATGTGCCGGTCCTCGTGAGCTCGAACATTGTAGTAGCCGTTGGTGGGGTCCTTGGGGTAAAAGAGAATACATTGAGTGAGTAGATGTATGCCGATATTTGGTAATTATTTTGGTAAACATACTCAATATCGATATCATGGGCATTTCAAAATGCTGTGGATTAGTAGTCATTAATTACATGTATAGAGTGCTTTTATAAATATTCCGATTGTTGTATTTCAGTGGTTGTTCATCACAGCACCAAATGACAATGGGCGATTTGATAATTGTGTTCTTTAACTTTGTACAGTGAGCCTCCATTTGTTAACGTCAGTTAATTAATTAAAGACAATGTGATGACTATTAAAAAGGCATTTGTTAATCTTAGACTTTAGCATTAAGTTAATACCTAGTAGTTATAGATGCTCCGATCATTCGGCCAGAGATCGGTATTGGCCGATAATCACATTTCATGACTCGATTGGTAACCTGGCCGATCCCTTGAATCGATCACAAATGTTTGTTTACATGTTTACAAGCAGAGAATATACAAGAACTGAAATCTTTTTACATACACAGAACTTTCAGTTCTCATTTTCAGCAAGTTTATTGAAACCTGGCTGGAAATATTAGGGAAATAATATATAAAAAAAAAAACTTGAATATTTAATAACAAATCTTATCGTAATACACATATTGTAATAAACGTTTAAATAAAGGTAGCTTATAGGCCTATGTCGTTTGATTAAAATAATGGATTTATAGGTGTGCATTTTAACTTCTTATGCATCAAATATGTGCTCCAAACTTCATTGAGACATGTTTCCAAATTGCTTTGTTAGTGATTTTTTTTTAGACATGTTTAAGGAATTATATGCAACATTTCATTTATTCTCTTAGGTAAGGCAAGATCTCCACTTAAGTATCATACTGTACCTAGAGTGAATATGTGCTTTATGCATTATAATGCTTAAAGCATCAGAATTGGTATTTGGCATCACCATGACAAGGAATCGGTATTCCGTATCGGCTGCAAAAGTCCATATCGGAGCATCCCTACTTGTAGTGCATTTAAAACAACTGTTATTATTGTTTTATTAAATTGTATTACTATATTTCTTTAACATATAACTTATTATATGGCTGTTTCGCAAGGTTGATTTTAATACATTAATATTTACTAATGTGTCTTTAGTGTTACCTAGTAGGGCTGCACAATAAACAGTATTGTTTGAGCATCGATATCGCAATGTGTGCATCTGCAATTGTCACATCGCAGGATATGCAATGTTAAGTTCAGATTATAGTTGATCAGAATCCAAAGGTCAAAATACATTCGATTTGTTGTGACACTGCAGAATTGAACCATTATAGAGTCAAAGTTTAAAATGTTGTTTAAAATTATGTTTTTTAAGGCATTTGTGAGCATTTTAAGAGTTTAAAGCATTTTAAAGAGCATAAATGAGTTTAATAAAGATACATTTTATTGAATTATTCATATGACGAAGACTATGCAATGCTCTTTTACGATTGATCATTCAATTTCTGTACATGAATACTGTTAGACTCTGCCAGACTGTAGTTTGTTTATTATATGTATATAATAAATTACATAGAATATATTAATATTTTACTCTCATACAAAATCATCCCAATCAATCTAAAGTAATGACTTTCTAAATGGAGCTATTTAAGTCATCTGGTGATATTATAATTATATTGCAATATATATAGCCGGGAAAAAATATCGTAATGTCAGTTTTTTCCAATATTGCAATATTGTTTCAATTATTGATTTTCTCTGAACATGTATATAAAATAAAGCAATACACTAAATATTTTTGGGTTATTATACCTGTTAAAGTAATCTTTTTTGTAGCTGTATGTCAATATCATGAAAATACCGTATACCATGATAAAAGCTTTCACGATTAATTGCAACGAGAAAATTCGATATCTGCATAATCCTAATGATGAGATTACTTGCAAAATGTTGTACAGATTGAAATGTGTGCATATTATTTTAGTCAGATGCTAACTACAATGCAAAAGTTGGTATAATTGTTGGTTTTCTTGAACATGATCCAGGCTTGTGGTGTAATACAAATAGGTTTTCAGCAAGTTAGAGTTATTAAGTACAATAGTTTCCTCAAACCTCTGAAAACAACCTTTTGCTTTTATCAGATTAAGCCTCCGAGTGAAATGCAATACCTTGATATCTGATCTCTCATCATCCTCCTCCTCCAGCAGGTCGCTGTGCTCTGTGCGAGACGTTCCTGGAGATTCACTGCTGTTGGGAGCCTGAGAAGAGTACAGAGATTTGGGTTACAGACTACTCTGCGTGTGTATAGTCCCTTTAATGTCATACAATAATGATTGATATGGTCTTTAACTCCTTGTCTTTTGTGTTCAAATAATTAGGGATGCACCGATATGGATTGAACGATAACTATTTGGTTTTGGAAGCAGACAGCTGATGTATTAATATAAATATATATATTTTCACCAGAATCAACAGCATAAATCAGTCCAAGGCACTCGAAAAATGTGGAAAAAATATTAAAAAGCCTTGTTATTGACATGGCTATTTTTTAAAACTGTGCCTACACTTTTCAGCAAACAACTGCCTTACCCTGGGTACCCTGATGAAGGCAGTTGTTTTCCAAAATGCGTAGGAGTAGTTTTAAGGAATAGCCATTTAAAAAAAACATAAGCTTTTGAATATTTTATCCATCAGTTCCTTGAACTGATTGTTGCTGTTTATTCTGAGGAATCCCTTACCCTAAGAGCACCAACACATTATTTAAGCTACCCCTGAGCACTTTTTGTTGAATTTTGGATATATATTTTCACTTTTTTTTTTTTCAGCAAGACTGGGAAAAAAAGCCAAAACAGATAGCGAATAACTAATTTTATTTTAAAAACCTTAACTTTTTTGAAAAGTTTGAACTGATCTCTGAACTTTATTAACCATTATTTTCTATGGCCAATTCTCATATTTATATACGAATAAAATCTACTGTCTGCCCAATATACACACACACATATATAAGCAGCAAGTCATTATACATTAACAGAGGTGGGCTGCAAGCATGTGAAGTGGTTCGAACAGCTGTAATAATACCTAATTTATTGGTTTAAAGATGAACCGGACTATTTTTGTTATCAGACAAATAACATTAAAATGGGATTCATTGGCCGATATCGATAAAGCTGCCAATGTATTGTGCATCCCTACAAATGATCTTTTAATAATCTAGTAAAGATTGTAAATTATCTTTTACTTCTAGCTAATACCACTAAGGCCTCACATCTTTTTCTGTATATTTGTAGTCCTAATAGATCAAATTAAATACATGTTTTGTTTTCTTGTATCCCTTGGAAATATGTCACTGTTCCCAGCAAGCAATTTTTTGCATGTGTTGAAAAGAAGTCTAAACATGGCTTGGCTAAAACAATGCTAAACATGGGCTGTCAGTGAAAATCTAAAAGACATCTAAGAATAGCCTAAAACGAGACTAGTCATAGGTGGCACGGTGGCTCAGTGGTTAGCACTGTCGCCTCACAGTTTGAGTCCCGGCTGAGCCAGTTGGCTTTTCTGTGTAAAGTTTGCATGTTCTCCCCGTGTTCGTGTGTTTTTCTCTGGGTGGTCTAGTTTCGCATAACACATGAGCTATAAGTGAATTGACTAAACTAAGTTGGCCTTAGTGTAAGTGTGTGAATGAGTGTGTATGGGTGTTTCACAATACTGGGTTGTGGCTGGAAGGGCATCCGCTACTTAAAACATATGCTGGAATAGTTGGTGGTTCATTCTGCTGTGGTGACCTCTGATAAATAAGGGACTAAGCTGAACAAAAATGAATGAATTTACTAGTCATCAAATACACAGGAATGAAGAACAGATATGTCTGTCTAATCTGTGTATTTGAGGATTAGACTAATTGGGGTTATTCTATTAGATTTCCGCTGACAATCCAAATTTAGACTTGTTTTAGCCTAGCCGTCTATGTTTAGACATCTATTAGACATCTATTAAACAAAATTGCTTGGTAGGTTACTTCTCTCAGGTTTTTCCTGTAGCACAGCACCTTTTCATGAAAGAAAAATAACGTACAAGCTATTTCTACCATTCTAATCATTCTAAGCTTTTCCTAAATGTTATGAGAGCGGCTTACCATGGGTTCCTTGACATCCTCCTCATCGTCGTTTCCTCTTGCTGCGTTGTGGTCGCTGTGCACGATTTGTACGCGGATGTCGCTCTTAGACAGACGTGTGCCCTTTTTGCCTGGGTGAGGAAATAGCGCAGTGTATAGAGATTAATGAGGTGAACGGTGGGAAGATTTCCAGAGAGGTGAAAAGGTCAACACTGCTCCAGGCAATGAGGTGGCTCCATAATTAACCTCTGTCTAGTTAGTTGCTTTGATTTCTACTGTATCATGTTTTTTTGAGGAGAGAATAAGAACTCTCAGATAACATCTGACCTTTGGCCTCACCTTTAGCATTGTGGCGGCAGCAGATGGAAACCAGGGTAATGACACAAACGATGAACACACAGCCTCCACCCACCGATGCTCCAATGATGATCAGCAAGGGGAGGGCTTCTGCAAGGGAAATAGAGAACGTGACTAAGCTGGATTGAATGTATTCACCTACAGTGGATTCAGAAAATGCAAGTACATGCTGAATATGTTTTTTTTTACACTGTTACACATTTAAATCTATTCATAAATTAACAGTTTTCTGTATTTCATGATTTGTGGGTTTTTATAATACTTTTGAACTCTCGATGAGACCTTGATTTTTCCTCGAACAATTTTTGATGCTTGAAAAAGTGACTTTTATTGATATTTTTCATAAGTTAATGTGATATCTTTTCTATAATAGTATTGTGGCTGCACAATATATCATATCAGCATCAATTTCGCAACGTGATCATTCACAATAGTCACATCGCAGAATATCCAGTGTTGAGTTTTTATTATAATTTATCATTTGCATGTGTTTTTGATGCCTGTGATTGTATAATAACTTTAAAAGCATTCAGGTATAGGAAATTGTACAATTTGTGACCTTAACTATGTTTAATTTTAGTCATCATGTTTAATTTTAATTTTAGTCATCATTCAGTTATTATACTCGGGAAACGATGAAACACTTTATTTCAATTGTATGTTTTTCTTGAATGTTTATAGATTGTTATGCTTGAAAATACTCACAACACATGCAAATACAGAAATGCACTGCAAATAGCACAGACCCCAAAAAGTTGATAGATTGTTTCTTAAATTTTATGGAGATACAAATATTAAACATTAACTCATGAATCTCTGACTAAACATGTGCATGAAAATACTCACAACACATCCAAATACAGAAATGTGTCGGGAGACCACAACATTTCATAGATTTTATGGAGATGCACTCCCACTGCAGAATCATCCCAATTGATCTAACATTATTATTTTTTTTACAAATACAGATATGAAGTCTTATGATGAAATTGTATTCATATCACAAAATATATCGCAAAAATATTGCATTGTGAAAATTTTACTAATATCGTGCAGCCCTAATTGGTGTTGTAAATTACAATGAAAAAGCCTGGTAACAAAATGCCAGTACTTTTTTCGTTATTTTACAGACTTAATTCTATATTATTTCTTAAAATAAATTCCTTTAAACTACTTAAACGTCATTTAAAGTCACTTTTTCAACGTTTTATGTTGAAAATTTAACTCTAAAGTTTAACAGAGCTAAGACCAAGGTCCCATAATTCCATTCATAATCATAAATAAGCATAAAACAGCATCACAAAGTGAAGTTTATTTCTAAACTAATTTCGAAAGGATCATGTGCTTATGATTGGTACCGCATCAGCTCACGATTGATTCACCAATCAGATGATTCCTTACTCACTATAAATAACCAGTTTTCTTTTCTCAGTACCTTCGTTTTAAAGAACCCCCCACCCAACCACCCCTACTCCTTTCCAGATGGGTAACACAGTGGCCCACTGGCCCAGTGATTAGCACTGTTGCCTCATAGCAAGAACGTCTCTGGTTAAAGTCCCTACTAAACCAGTTGCCATTTCTGTGCCGAGATTGCTCGTTTTTCCCGTGCTCCTGTGGGTTTTCCCCGGGTTCTCCTGTTTCCTCCCACAGTCCAAAAACACGCAACCAAAGTAAATCGAACATACCAAATCAAAACATAGCCAAATTGATACATAATTCATAGCCCAGCTCTTAGCAAGGGTACATCTCTTCTTAGCCATTCTATTAGCCAGACATAAGTCAGGGGAATTCATCGAGATCTACCTGAGCTCACACTCCCCTCTCGCCCTACAAACGGGAGGGAGCCCAGGGCTCGAGGATCTCAAGATCTCAGGGCTCTCTCCCAGGACAGCATGCCAATTAAGCTTTATTATCAATCATCAGCTAAGTGTGAACTCTTGAAATACTAAAACAGACCGATATTTTCAGGATCAACACTTAATAAGCACTTAATTCATTGCATTATTTCAATCACAATGCTGTTTCTGTTATACAGTATCATTCAAAAAATATTTCTTGGCCATTTAGTATATTTCTAGAACCATAGCTGTGACTTTGCATTATAAGTACAGTTGAAATGCAATAATAATATCATTTCAGTTAACCTTATTATTTATATATTATTTTGTGCAGTGTGCTCATAAAAACATCAATACAAAATAACGTTAGTTTTCTTTTTAACTTTGGCACACAAGTATGACCCAGACATGTTCTTGACAGTTTTTTTTCTTCTCCGTTCTCCAGCAGATTTAGAATGAGCTCTCTGCTTGTCAAGTGCGTTTTACAAAAAGCTTTTTTCAAGCCATGTCCAAACTCAAAAGCAACATACAGAAATTCATCTAGTGTGATCCGCAGTGGCATCGCAGGACCCGGCTATTGTCTCTAATCTCTGGTGGAAGAGGGGTAACCAGGCCTGACATGCAGCGAGGCAGCCGACAGTAATCTAATTAGAGATTCCAGGAGATAGCACTGTCTGCCTCTCCGGAGACTTGGCTCTGCTGCCTTGATGCAAATTGCTGGCGAAGACCTTATTTTTGGTGTCTCCCAGTACAAAGGCTCAAGCCGTCTACCACGCTCTTAGTCTTATTTAAGCAAATTTAAGCTGGTGCGCCGTGCATACGAAATAAAACGCCCAGTGAAGCGTCACATACCCATGCCGTACATTAGTTCTTGATTTAATTCGTTCAGGCTCAAAATCTATATCTTCGTTATGGAACGAATGTATTCATTAAGTGGACCATCTCCTGATTAAATGATATTGATTGGGTGGTGTATAATTAAGATAAGCGCAGGGTTGCAGGGTGTTTTGAAATGCCATTCTTGCATAAGGCTGACTCAAACCGGATTACAGTTCATCGTGACTAATTTTAGATAAAAGGCACCAACTCTGAGGTGGACAAAACCTACAACTTGCTGTCAGTGTAATATCATCCATCCTTCAGTGATTAAAGTGATGGTGTCAAATAAAGCTCGGCCCAGAGCCAAACGTAGAGCTCGTGCTACTTTTCTCACTTTACTTTCTGTCAGATGTTTCTCACCCCTTCATTTTCACTCTCCAGACCCAACATTTCCCTAAAACACTTACTGATCTGAACTACCAGTCAACTATGGATATGGCTGACCACATTTGTTTCTAACAAAACATTTTTGATATATATGTTTAAGCTTAAATGCAAAAAAAAGAGATTTTATTTTTATATTATTATTTTTTTTTAAATAAATGACCAAACTCAATACTGATTTCAGTTCAATGCTGTTTAAAACATATCAATTTAGCATCTGTTTGACTGCTACATGATTTCCATGATTAGTTTTCTATCATTTGTGAACATGGATTGCAAAACCAATCATAAGTGTCTATTTTTATGACTTATACATCAAAAAAGTGCAATAAATATGCTTTCCGTTGATATAGGGCTTGTTAGGATAGAACAATATTCGGCCTAGATATAATTATTTATATATGTGAAACCTGAGGGTTTAAAAAAAATGTAAATACTAAGAAAATCACCTTTTAAAGATGCCCAGATTGAATGCTTAGAAATGCACATTACTAGGTTTTGATATATTTACAGTAGGAAATTTGCAAACTTTCTTCATGGAAGATGATCTTAATATTCTAATGATTTTTGCCATAAAAAAAATCTATAATTTTGACTCATTTCATGTATCTTTGGCTATTTCCACAAATACCCATGCAACATAAGCCTGGTTTTGCGGTCCAGGGTCACATCTGAAAATTTAATGACTACAACCAAAGGTGGAATGATGGAAGATCAATGAAAGGAGGTTTTATGTGTAATTATTCAGCATCGTGACCCATACCTTGCTCTTCAAGAGTGACCAGCGCCGTGCCTGTTCCAAAGCGGTTCCAAGCAGTGCAGTTGTATCGAAGCTGGAAATCTTGGGCTAGAGTCTCAGAGAGGATTAGCGAGGAGAGGACCCCTTGGTCACTGTTTACTGTCTGGACTGAAAAACGACCAGAAGAGCCAGATGACAACATCATGTCCCCAAACGTCCATACCTGTGGAGGAAGACGATGCAAGGTGTCAGATTTATTCTCAAGTATGAAATGGAAATATCAACCTATTTTATTGATTACATCATGAAAATGCAATAGGGATTGATGTCACATGGACGGTTCAGAATTGCAAAGACAAATGTTTATTTCTTATTCATAACATTCCCCCTTTAAATCATTCAAAATACAACCAGGAATATGTCAGTTTTGATTCCAGGTTGACTCGAAGTCTTTTTTAGAAATTCAAGTCTAGTTCAGGAGAGGCAGCACAACTTGAAATAGCATTTTGAGCGTAACGGAATTAATGACATGTAAAGACGTTTCACCCCAGCAGTAGACGTTCAGTGTCTTAAAAACACTGTCAGATATTAGAATTTGTCTTGTTCTCTTTTTACGCTGTCATGTTGAGTTGCTTTACCAACAGTGTTGTGCCTCGGCTTGTGGAAAAGAGCTTTGTGGAAAACTGCGCGGAGAAGACAAGCAGCTCCTGTCTAGCAGCAGGTCAGTCTGAGATCTCAAAGCTACTCGAGAGAGAGAGAGAAAGAACAAGCTATTGATGCTTTATTTCACCTTTCTGGCAAAAGAAAGTGAAATAGCATGTCTAAGTATTCCCTCAACTGGCCTGAGGTGAAGGAATAACAGCCAATAACACTGTGTCCTAACTTTGTGCAACAAGATTCCAGCGACTTCACCAGATGCGACTCAAGAGAAAAATGTGTATGATAAAGCCATTCAGAGGCACAGAATAATGCAATGCACTCCCAAGGTTAGTATTATAATCTGTTGAATAAACCTCTTTAATTATTAAAAGTGCATGCAGAGAGACTGATATTTGTTGGAGTCGCAGTTCAAACATTTATTTTCAAACTGTTTGTTTGTACACTGTCAACTTTACAGTCAACTTTACTCAGAATTTGCAGAAAGTTCATTCTACTCAGTTGAAAAGAGTTTTGAACTCAGTGTTGAAGGTAATGAGTTAATTAAATACCTCATTATTTTAACTTAAATGGAGTAAGTTCACAGTACTCATATAGATTAGTTTTTTAAGCCAAGAAAATAGTTGTGACAAGGTGGAAGCCTCCACGTTCTCTTAATCACCGTCATTCTAACTTTTATTGAAATTGTGTATCTGGAAATGTCCACTGCTCGGCATCCATGGTGCAAGAGAGGACACTATCAGACTTCGGTCACAAACCTTGGAAAAAGTCAAAGGTTTACTAACTTGAATTAAGGAAACATCAGAAAGTAGAAACTTTTGGTTCCAGGACCCTTAAATTTATTTATTTATTTATTCATTTGTTTGTTTGTTTGTTTATTTTCCCCTCTTCTGATCATTGTCATAGTAGTTTATGCTGTTGTTCAGCCGCGGCATCGCAGAAAGAGAAACTTTCTAAAATCGAAATTTCACACACAAAAACTCTTTTAACATGGAAAAGATAGCTTGTGTTGCGTTTTATCATCGCGTCATGTGTAGTTAGGACATAGTGTAACACTGCGAATCCCTACCTGTCACTCTTTCTAGGATCAAGTTTTATTTATTTATTTCTGATTCCTTCCTTCACATCATTGCTCTCAGTTACCCTTGCCTCCATCTGTCTCGGTGCATCTCTACATTTCCCCTTCCCCTCCAACTTAGACCCTAATTATCCACTGAAATGCCTTCCCACGTACGACTGGGTCACGGCAGGTCAGTGGTGCTGTGCGCTAATTGCTCGCTGTTGGAAGAGAGCCTAGGGGGCCAGAGGTCTTCTCTGCAGACCCTGGCATTAGTGCAGATCGCCTCTGCACGCTTGAGGGTGGAAGAGGTGCGATATAGGTTCAGCCCTCTCATCGAGCCATCTCTAATAGGGAAACGGGGCAGTGTAACTCTATGTGTGTGTGTTTGTGTGGGTGTCAGATATGGAAAGCTTGGAAAAGGAGCACGGAAAGAGGCGATGTTGAAGGGAGCTTGAGCGTGTGATGTGCACACACAGAAAGCACCTGCTCTAGGGAAAGCCTCACAAACAAGCTTGTCAGGAATAACAGCAAGCGTCAGATAGCTAGCAAGCACGCACACATATACTGAAATAGGAGAAAGTATACTTACAATCTTGTCAGGAGGAGGGCTGCTGCCCACCAGACACTCCAGCTTGCCCTTGGAATGCTTGATGGCCTGCTGTGTGGCCTCAGCTGTGATGATGGGAGGGCCTGAAGTGTTTGTGTGTGAGAGAGAGGAACAGAGATGAAGAGAAATCATACTGACTAAATGTGCTAATGATAGCAAAGATGACTCGTGCAAGGCATGAGTCATGCGAATAAATATGAAGCTAATCGGTTGAGGAAGCAATTCGTGAATTAATAATATAAAATATTACGGTATAGTTCACCCAAACATGTAAATTCCCTTCTTTTAATCATGCTTACTCACCCTTTCTTCCTTCTGTTGAACACAAAAGAAGCTATTTTAGAAAATACTGGTAGCTGGCACCCATTGGCTTCCATAGTATTTTTATAGTATTATTGGTAGTCAATAGGTTCTTTAAAATATATACATTTGTCTTCAACAGAAGAAATGCATAAAGGTTTAAAACTTAACGAGGAGAGTAAATTATAAGGTCATTTTTGGGTGAAGTAACCCTTTATATTGCTTTTGTTCCAATCCAAATCTTACTTATTTACTCCAAAACCTGGTCACACTTCATTTTGATGGTCCGTTTGTTGAATTTAAGTTACATTGCAACTAATTATCATTAGATTATAAGTAGACTGTTAGGTTGGGGTTAGGGTTAGTGTAAGTAGACTTGTAATTGCAAAGTTTCTTATAGTCAGTTAAATGTCTATTGAATGTCACTATCAACAGATGTTAAGTAGACAGTCTACTGGACATCAAAATAAAGTGTTATCCAAAAGCCAACTTGCATGGTTTTGGAACAACCCATGTCATGGAAAAAACTAAATCGAGTACGAATGGGAGATAGATTAAAAATAAAAAGTAAAATGTCAACAATCTTTACCATTGACAGTTAGTGTTACATCTCTCTCAGCCACACCAATCCGAGGCACAATGGCTTTGCATGTGTACGTCCCAGTATCCTCTTGTGTAACTGCCTTCAGCTGCAGAGTGTTACTATTGCTGAGCACCTGTTGAATAAAACAGACAAAAAGAGCCTGGTCAGACACTTCTGATATAAACATCAGGTAAAAAACTACCACAAACCACACCAATAATTTATACCAATATATTACAGCA
This sequence comes from Danio albolineatus, assembly GCA_903798035.1. Classification (NCBI taxonomy): domain Eukaryota; kingdom Metazoa; phylum Chordata; class Actinopteri; order Cypriniformes; family Danionidae; genus Danio; species Danio albolineatus. The sequence goes on from CAIGQQ010004837.1 coordinate 9,401,309, forward strand.
TAAAAAGCTAGCATGTTTTGTTTAAAAGAAGTCTAACAGACGTCTAATTGGTATTGGTAACTAGTCAACAGTAGTAAACATTTGAAGTGGATCAAAAAAAGTAGTAAACATTTGAAGTGGATCAAAAAAGTTTTCCCAAGATTTTCTATGACAAGAATTGGTGTTGATGACTTTAATAAAAGGTGTTGTTCCACTTCAAATGTTGACTACTGTAGTTTTGGTCTATTAGATTTAGATAGACCGCTCATGTTACACCATTTTTTGCGAAAAACTGCTTGATGGGTATGCACTTTCTAGAAAAAATCTGTCGATGCCTGTCAATATGTGTTTGTAATATTAGTTTTTTTCTTTCAGTTCAAGTCTTATCTTTCTAGCAAGTTGTGGAATGAAAATCATTACAGCACATCAATATTTCCACAGGATGAAGATTAAAGATTGTGTAGACGCATGTTATTTTTTGTTTGTTTGTTTCCAGACAAATGAAGCCGTGGCCCTCAGAGATGGCTATAACCATTATCACCAGTCATCTGTTTCCTTGCTTGTAGCTTACACAAGAGAAAGACCAATGCCACCAATACCAAGGGGAAAGCATTGACTCCGTCTGTAATTTTGTCTGCAGCAATCTTAATTACTGTCTAAAGCGCTCCAGCCTGGGTCCTCTGAGTCAACCCACTTCTCTAATTAAACCTACGACAATGGCAGTGCAAAAAATTTTCCGGAGTGTGAGCAGATACTTGTGCTCCTTCGCCTCTGGTGCACTGGTACACACGCCGCGGTCACTTGTTAGAAGCCATTGATCATTAAGAGCACCCTCTTCCTCTTCCCATCCTTCTCCTCTCGATGCCGGCAAACTGTGATTAATCCGTTTAGCACTCGCCTCGATTTTTCATTCGCCAGCACTCATCGAATTAGCCAATTAATCCATATCTTGTGGCGATGAAGTAAACGCTCTACTTGTGGATCAGATCGGCCCATCCTCAGGAAGGGCAGAGATGTAGTCATGGCGAAATTAACTGATTGCCTCATCGGAACCTTCTGGCTTTTCAGCCTTCTCTCTCTCTCTCTCTCTCTGTTTTGCTTCCTCTCTCACTTTTTGTTTGCTTTCTCAGGCTCTTTATGAAATCTGATTAAGCAGCTTCAGAGAAACACTTACAGCAGAATCGGCTGATGCATTTCACACATCTACTGGAGCTAAACTTTCATTTTAGGCTAGCAATCACTTGATCCATTTGCCAAAGTCCTGTAAATGTGCCGAAATGCCATCCATTAGCCATCCAACCCTGAGCAGAAAATCATGTTATTTTTCCTTTACAGACAAGGGTTAAAGGGATAGTTCATCCCAAAATGAAAATTTACTCACTATTTACTCTCCCTCAAGTGGTTCCAACCCTTTATGCGATTCTATCTTCTGTTAAAACACTAAAGAAGTATTTCACTAAAGAAGAAATTATGAAAACCATTGATTTCCATAGTAGGAAAAACAATGGAAGTCAATGGTTGCAGGTTTTCAACCTTCTTTAAAATGTTTTCTTTTATGTTTAATGGAAGAAAGAAACTTTTAAAGGTTTGAAATGTAAAAGGTTGGTAAATGATGACAGAATTTGAATGAATCATCCCTTTAAAATTAGAAAAATCCATTGCTTATTTTGATTCCATAGACAAAACATCAATAAATGAATAAAATTGCTAATGAAACCCGGTTGACAGTGGATTCCGAAACCTATTACAAACAAGTAGATATCTGAAACTCATAAAATCATTTAAGCAGGATTGCAGCGGCAGTTGCGGAACAGATGGTGTGCCATTTTTAGGGAGAAAACGAGAAGAGGTCATCATACCACATTGGAGCCCTGTTTGGTCCAGGCCAGAGTGAGGGGAGGGTTGCCAGTCCATGAGCATGTAAAAGCAGCATCCATCCCAATGTCCACTATCTGGGGTTTTGGTTCTGTGAGCAATCTCGGACCAACTGCAAACGAAAGATAAAGATTGTCATTGTGTTCTAGAACATTTTGTTACAGCGTGTCTTTGCGTGCACAAAACAAAAATGAAGCCCATTACAATGTGTTCCTATTCAGCCTTAATAAATGAAATATGCTGGAATACAACTAGGAACTGAAGGTCATTGCAAGGAGTGATTGTGGGAGCTTGTTTTTGTGTATTGTTTACTTCAGAACTGTATATGAAAATATACTATGCAATGGCATGTTAAAAGTATGTAGGAAGCTAATTACTGTATATCTGCTGTTGTACTGAATGACTATATTTATGTATAGTAAATTTTAAAGCCTAAATTATCTAAAAGAAGAAAAATAATGAGTTACAAACAATTAGTGCACTCTAAATTTAAAACAAAATAACAATGCTGGGTTATTTCAAACCATATTCAGGTAAAATCTTTACTGGGTTCATTTTTAAATTAAATTTATATCCCAAATTGAACCCAGTTTTAGTCAAACTAGCCAGTTTTCAGTTGAAATAATGCAGTGTTTTAGGTATTTTTCTCTTCCATGTTATAAAAAATACAAAAAATCTTTAATAAATAAATAAATGTAATTTATTTCATTTAAACTGAAGCAGAAAAGGCCAAAACACTGATTGAAATTAAGATTGATCACAGATTTTTAACCAATGTTATGACCAAAACCAATAAGTACTTACATTGTACATCCACCAAGGTGCTGACGTTAGTACTTCCTACTGAATTGGACACCTCGCAGGACACTGGGTCTGTGAAGTAAGAGTGGTCTGCGGTCACCTCCAGGCTGTCACCGTTAGCTTCAGAGATTGGAATCCCTCCTTTGGACCATCTTTTCCAAAGAAGAAAATGTATTAGAATCAGTAGGTATGATGCTGCTGCTTACAATAACATCTATTATTAACACCAAACATGTGCACAAAGCATTAGATCTGTAATTTATATCCAATTTGGGATTTGCCCTCAAATTTAAATCTGACCGGGTGGATAATCTGGGATTATGTATTGAATCTGTTGTGATATTAAATGTGCTTACCTGTAACCTGTGATCTCAGGGTTGGCAGACGCGGAGCAGATGAACAACACTTTTGCTCCCTCCATCACCGTCTGAGGCTGAACAGACAGAGTCACAGACGGAGGATCTGGAGGGAAACATGCAGGATTAGATTCAATGCAGCAATAGAGGCTTTATAAATCCTTCCCAATGACTTTACTGCCAAGCTCCAGGTGTGTAAATCTAAGTCACAATCCTTTTTTAAAAACCCTTCCCCTGTCCAATTACACGTCTTTTTTAGCACAAAAACTAGGTATATATAGCCAGTTGCACAGTTCCTTGCAAGCATATTAAACCCTTTATTGAATCACTAATCTTGCACTGAAACATCAGCCTCTGTGATATATTTAATGCCATATACAACATTATATAAATAAAATCAACGTCTGATGTGGATCAAAATGGCATAGTGGAACTCCAAAATAGGCCGATGCCATTTTCAATTGTACACAAATAGCATTAGGCTTTTTAAATAACATAAAAAATCTACTCACGCTGAACATTGATGGTAACTGAAGTTTGGCGACCTGCCGGGGCAGCAGGGTTTAAGACCCTGCACGTGTAGGTACGTCCGGAATCGCTGTCCTCAGGCACCATGGGCAGCATACTAACAGCTGTTTCTCTCTTCCCATCCTCCATCAGACTCTGAAAAGACAGCGATACGGTGTTAAACCAGTTAAAAATTGAGACCGTATCAGTGCTGATGGAACAAATCGCTGTAGCTCTCTAAAAATAGCAACCCTCAATGAAATGTTCTGAAAATAATCTCATTGACAGCTTTTAAAGTCCTCGTAAACCGAGAGTAGCTGAGAGTTTTATTTCAGTATGTTGACGTGGAGCTTTCTTTTTGCGCATCATTCCCTAGTAGCAAACTAACAGTAAGCGAGCGTGGTTAAGAATATTGTGGCTGAAGCCGTCAAACCAAAGTCCCTTTCAAGGAAAGCCAGTTCACTCTGTGGCCATATTTGCAATGCCTTCAGGCAGTACATGCAGTCCTATCTAAATCAATGGGGGAATCCTGAAATCTCAAAAGCTGCTGGCTGATATTTTGAATCAACAACAAAATCTGAATTAATCTGCCATAATATTCTTGTTACTTTAACCATAATTACATCTAAAACAGGTAATCATCAGTTTGCTCCAGCTACTGTGCAAAGGTTGCTTTCTTTATGGCCCTCCCTAAACTACAGGGCTTGTTCGAATGAGGCTGCATACCAGTCTGATTCTTTCTGCCATTCAGTCAATAACTTCCGTTCATCTTGTTCACTTGAATGTACGTCATTGATTACACAAGTGTCCGCTAGTGACGGAACAGCTGAATGGATTTAAATGGACTGCCCTAATCCCTTGAGCACTTGGGAAATACACTGTTTTAATGACACAATTGCGTTGCGTTCATTCATTAATTTTCTTTTCGGCTTAGTCCCTTTATTAATCTGGGGTCGCCACAGCGGAATGAACCGCCAACTTATCCAGCATTTGTTTTACGCAGCTTCCAGCTGGGAAACATCCCTTCCATCACTGAGAAACATCCATACATCCATACACAGTCCATACAGCCACACACACATCCATTCACACACATACACTACAGACAATTTAGCTTACCCAATTACCACCTATGCCACATGTCTTTGGACTTTTGTGGGACACCGGAGCACCCAAAGGAAACCCACAGGGACAACATGCAAACTCCCCACAGAAATGCCAACTGACTCAGACGTGGCTCAAACCAGCGACCTTCCTGCTGTGAGGCAATTGTGCTACCCACTACGCCACCGTGACACCCCAATTGTGTTGCATTCTAGGAAATATAGGTTCTGGAGTGGACATATAAGCCCACTCGTTCCCTCTGTCAAAATTGAGGGGTCGAGGGTATGTCCATGGTGTTTGGGATTCACCAGAGGGACCAAGTGAAGGGAAGTTCACAAGTGCGTGTCTAAAAGTGGACTGGAACGTAGCCCCAGACAATCAAACATGTACAGCCTCCTCCCCACAAAACCACATGGCAAGACTGGAGAATCGCTATTTCCACTGGAAGGCAGGACTTTGGCTTCCATACTGAGCGTTGCACTTATCCCCATTCATATTAATAAATAGTATAGCGTAGTAGTAGTAGTAGTATGAATAGTGGTCAAACTGACATCAACAGTGAAGGATTGTCACTCCAAACGCGGAAGCAATTAGACTTTGATTAAAGATTATCATAACAAGCATTATTTTTTCAGTACTGTATATTAACTTGCACAGATTAATTGTTCACCCGAGGAGTAAGAATGTGTGCTACCAAATGATTTCACACAGACTTTAACATTAAGATTGTCATGTTATGCCTGATAGCACATGAATTCAAATAAGACGAGGCAGTAGATGGATAGCATGGCTAGTGAAATGTTATTTTGTCCTAATGGTCAGTGTACTTATGATATAAAACACAGCTGTTTCTCTCATCTTGTTATCACTGTTAAAATCACACAGACATGATAATCCTAATCTAATTGTCCTATATTTCCTGATGCAGGTCCTAATTTAATAAGGAATTCCCATGATGCCCTTAATCCCATTTGAGCGTGAGTCTGTGCCAGGACTGTGGGCTGAGCATTGCAGAGAATTAAAGCTGCCATCGGTTTAGTGAGGCAGGTAAGCGTCTGCGTTTTACGTGACTGGTCTACTGTTAGCGAGTTTACCCAAAGATCTGTCCATTGCCTCTTCCTGCTGCACATCATCTTTCAAATCTATTTATTGTGTGTAAGAAATCAATACGCCTAAGTGGGCAGAGGTGTAGAGCTACCCGCTGGATCTACAAGCCGGCCTTAATGGAGGAAAGGTGCAGTTTTAGATTTGGTGCGATTGGATTGGGGGAAAGACACAGAGCTGTGCAGGGACAGTGGGATTATGGGAAGATGGTTCTCTGGAGAGCCTGGGGGTGAATCAATGGCAGGTCACACGCTTTAACCTCTGATATGCTGAAAGCTTCTTTTTTTTTTACGCTAGATCGAGAAATGACGCTGCCTGTTATCAGCCTTACACTCGCTGTCTTTTTCTTATTGCTCATCGGCAGGCCCACATAGAATCTGCGCCCAAAGAAATCCACAGCCCACTATTCAGTCTATTTGTTTACTCATGTGTAAATACATATTTATTCAGTTTATTATTCGATTCGATTTTCTTCAGCTTAGTCCCTGATTTATCAGGGGTTGCCACAGTGGAATGAATCAACAATGAAACTACTCTAGCGTATGTTTTACACAGCGGATGCCCTTCCAGCTGCAACCCAGTACTGAGAAGGAATTTCAGTAATATTATAAAATATTATGCCATTTTTTTTAATGATTATGTACAATACAGTGTGTAAACTAATATTTTCTTTCTTTTAGTAGATTTATGAGAGACTTAAGACCCGTTCACAATGAACATGATAACTATAAAGATAACGATAGAGTTCTAAAAATCAGTTTAAATGTAAAACAACAGCAGAGTTCAGACCACAACAATAAAGATGTAGATGAATGATAACATTGGGAATCACTTTCAGAACATTATTTTATTATTTTCTCGGCTAATAAACATTAAAAAAAACTGAAAGCCAGTCAGAATCTGTTGAACTATAAAGGGCTGGCGCAGTTTAAAGCTACATGCGACATTGTGGAGAAGCTCACTGCTTGATGTTAAGCTCTCTTTCAAATATTATTTAAAGATAATGGTATGGATATCGTGGGAAAGAAAGCTAAAAAATATTTATATTTAGCTATATTTAATTTAGTATATATTTAAGTTATATTAATATTTAGTTATGCAAGCCAGGCTTGCAAATTGACAAATACAAACAGAAGTACCTCCCTGCGTTGCATCCTTTGAAATTACTGGAGAAAATTGTTGTATTTATACAACTACAGTGTCTGCGATCGCAAAATTGGTTTGATTAGAATAATACAATAGGGAATATGCTCAGCTAGTGTTTTTCAGCCAATGATAAACTTTCGATGAAAGCTTAATGTGACAGTTTCACATAGTTGCTTTTACATCATTAATGTTGTAATGTAATCACAATACATTTAGTTAAATAGCTATAAGCATTCATTTAGTTGTTCAAGCGTAAAACGTGATGAAAAGATCGTGTAACCACTGGCACCCTCAGTACCAGCAGGCTAGTGCAGAAAGTCCATTGAAAATACTGGGGTAAAATAAATTGTCATATTTTAAAGACATGGCAGGGGAAATTTTAATCTATCGTAGTGCTTCTTGTCCGGTGTGAGACCAACTGTATCAGGCAGTGAAGATCACTGATTTTTAAAGAAATCAGATATAAAATGTGGCAAGTACTGTAATGGAAAGCCCTGGGCTGGCAAATGTCTGTGTACAAATACTCCATTTTAAATAACGAGTCGGTCAGATGCACTACTAAGGACATCTACTGGTTACAAGGGTGAAATAAAAAAAACAATAAAAAGATTTTTATTGTTCGTCAGCGTGGACGCAAATATATTTATAGTTATAGTTATAGTTATCGTGCTTGGTTTGAATGGAACTTTACTATGTTTATTAAACAAGTGGTTGTAACTGGATTCTCATTATAAATGTTAAATAAAAATGTATCATTTTATTTCTGTTTTAATATTTATTTAACGATACTCTTGAAACCACTCCACATAAATCCCCAGATTTAAAAAAAATTCTGTGCAGAAGCAGCAAAAAAAGAAATAAATTCTGCATATTTCGTCTGGCCCTGCTCATCGGTTCTCTCCTGCCTCTGTCTACCTTCTTCACATTCCTTCACTTTGTACTTTGTGTCTTCATGTGCCTTTCCATCTCTTCTTTCCCTACCTTAAATCAAAAAAGCCTTTGAGTTTTCTACCACGCTCTTAAACAAGCTTCTCCCGTGTTCATTTTTCCCTCATCTATTTTCCGAGTTTCATCTGTCTTTCTTTCTCTCCCTTCCCTCGATTCACTGCTGCCTCTTGCCCCTTTTAAACGTGTCGTTTAGTGTCGTTTAGCGTGGTCAGAGAGCATGACAAATGTGACACTTTCACAGTTGCAGCCGGTTCACGCTCCACAGCACTTCCCATTGTATTTCGGCATTGTTGTGGCTGATTTCCTCTCTCTTCTCCCACCCTCTCCCTTCCTCATTCTCTCACTCCCTCTCTCTCCCTCCTTTGCTCTTTCTCTCTCAGCGGAAACTGTATCAAACGCTTATGCCTGTCTGAGCTTTGACATGCTCCAGTTATGCTCGAGTATTAGAGCAACAGCGAGAGTGAGAGAAAATAGAGGCACAAAAGGAGGCAGCTTGCGGTGGGGTGATGAGGATGAGATTGAATTCGAGAGTTTCTCCGAAGTTTGGGTGTGCACTGCGAGATGGAGCTAATATGATGGACGGGTAAAGGGGCACGACAGAGATGCTAAGGTATAATCAGTCTTAGTGCCTCTTATGGCTGTCATGATTCTGTGGTCTCACCTTTGAGTAGATGGCATTTTGCATTATCTCTCCGTCTCGGTACCAGGTAATCTCAGCGGCAGGTTTGGCTCCGGATGCCCGGCATGTCAGGTTATGAGGGGTGTGAGCTTTCAGCCGGACCACCGGTCCTCCTTCCACTACAGGGTCTGAAGGTGGCACTGAAAAAAAGGAGATTTTATTAAATCTGGGAGAAAAAAATCATAAAGGTCAAATCATTTCTATTTTCACCTGCCTTTAAAAATGCATCACATGTTGAAGTCCATCCAATTTCCACCCAATTAGCGTGAAATTTACAAGTGCCCAATCACTATGGGAACCCCCAAGTGGCTAATACAGGACCGAATGAATATTCTTATTATGTTTTTTTTCATTTGTGAGCAAACATAAACGTTTTCCTCAGTGTGCAGAGCAGTTCAATCCTTCTAGCCTATTTCAAATCACTAATTACTGTATGTTGGCGTCATCATTAACTAGCTAATGTTCATTCATTCATTCATTTTCTTTTCGGCTTAGTCCCTTTATTAATCTGGGGTCGACACAGCAGAATGAACCACCAACTTATCCAGCAAATGTTTTATGCAGCGATGAAATTGCAAACTCTACACAGAAATGCCAACTGACCAAGCCGAGGTTCAAACCAGCGACCTTCTTGCTGTGAGGCGGTCGTGCTACCCACTGTGCCACCGTGACGCTAGTCAATGTTTATTTATTAAAAACACAGTTAATTTGCTCACAAATATCTACCCACAACTAGCCCTATATAGAATTTCTGATTAAACTGGCAAAATACCAATGTGAGAATAGAATTGAAACACGTTGCATGCTATTTTACACAGTATAAAAGCATACAGTATGCCATAAAGAAATTTTGTATACCACTGAATATTTTGAAATATATGAGGTCACACTTTACAATGAGGTTCATTAGTTAATGCATTTACTAACATGAACAATACCTGTACTGTATTTATTAATCACAATTCAACATTTACTATTGCATTATTAACATCCAAGTTCATGCTAGTTAACATTAGTTAATGCACCATAAGTTAACAAACTAAAAATAAACCCTTTTCACAAGACTGTTAAGACACCTTTAACAGTCATCCTAATCTTAAATCCTTGAAAGTTTTTAATATTTAGATTTTTTGAAAAAAATATGTACATTTATATGTATTCACATATGTATTATATCATCTTTGTATCACATTGCAAAAAAATAAATTACAGCTTCTGCAAGGCATTTTTAATGCAGCGTCTATGGGACAGGACAGTAAATTTGATGTTGTTCTCTCTTCTGTCTGTAGTTAACAGTCGCACACATTTTTTTTTCCCCTTGTCTGAAAGTCTTGATAACACCATCATGGAGTTTTTCCTTTATTATTTCAGCAAATGGGATTGTAAAAAATTACAATCACTGCGCTCTGAGTTTACCCAACTATGATGACTTCCGCTACTGAGAAACCCGTAAATGTGAAAAGTCTCCATGAACAACTGTGTTTTCATGAACTAACGATAACTAACATGAACAAATACTGCAGTAAATGAATTGTTCATGTTAGTAATTGCATGTGAGCATTTACTAACATTAACTAATACAACCTTTTTGTGAAGTGTGACCATATATGATTTTGTTCATGACCAGAATACCTAAACATCTTTTAACACAATGAAAGGGATAGTTCACCCAAAAATAAGAACTTCACTATTTATTCTTCGTCACGTAGTTTTATATATTTATGAGTTTCTTTATTCTGCTGAACACAAAAGAAGAAACTTTGAAAAATGCTTGCTGATGGTACCTATTTACTTCTATAGTACAGTAGGACAAAAAATTACTATAGGACATTATTATAAAAAAGGTGCCAATAACTAGCATTCTTCAAAATAGCTTCAGATGAAGAAAAGAAACCCAAATAGGCTTTAAACAAATGAAAGATGAGTAAATGATGACAGATTTCATTTTTGGGTGAACTATCCAATAAAGTGTTCAACAGACCAGCATACTATTGAGTTTAATTATCTAAAAAACATGAGGACATGTATCGCATTTTCATTTATTAATGCATACCTAGTGCGGAAGCATTTAATTCCACCGGTCTGACCTACAGAGAACAAGCTGGTAAATGGACAGGGAGATTGAGAGAGATTGTCTTTCTCTGAAAAGAGGTTAAGACAGTACTCGTGCCCTTTTAACATGGCTGAGATTTGCTATTATAAGTCTATTTACAGGCACTCCGCCGCAGGCCTGTTTCATCTGAATTACTGATTTGTTCATTTGTTTGCATGCCTGCGCGCAAGCCTTTGGCAAATAGTGTCTGCCACCTTTGATGAAGGTGTCCATCTCGCAGTACGCACAGAAACATGTGGGGGGAAAAAAACATGTAGGCACACTCTTCCTTCTGTCCTGTTCCTTTTCTCCAAACCAATTTCTGTTTTTGTATCAGAATTGTCAGAGGTCTTTTCGCTGGTCTTGCCCAAGCGCTAATGGAATCCGTGTGCAAGGTGATTCTAATTTCCATGCGGATTCCCTCGACTGCACTCCTGCCGTTGACTTCTTTGACTCTGTTGGATTGCTTTGGTCTCATCCGGCTGCATTGATTTCCCCACATGCCCCTACATGCACATACACATGAACGCACACACACACACACACACACACACCTCCTCGCCTGCATGCAAGAGCTGGCATATTCGCTCTGCTCTAGACTGGGAATTCAAACCGTGCGCCAAACATCGGCAGTGTGCACAAAAGCTATTGTTGTAGCCCTACTTTTTCTCGGTGAGCCTGTGTGAGGGTGCCAACTTTGTTTAATTAGAGGCAGAAATCTTTTTATTGTTCAGTAACAAACTTGGCCTTTCTCAACGCTTTAATGTCCCACATTTCTAGCCCTTGATATACTTTTGCTGCAAAGCGTAACTGTTTTTCATCTTCCATAAAGCATGGCTGTGTCTGAATTGGGCCACCAGGTGTCAGCAACGCAACACTGAGCTGAAATCCCCAGTGATCGTTCTTATTCCACTATCCCCCCCCACTTCTTTTACCCCCTGTCGCTAAATGCCGGAGAATATGTAGATCAATCACATTGCGTTAATGTAAAAGCAGCCCTGCGGTTGATGAATTCCGTGAGTCACTGTAGAATGTGCTAACTGTGCAGACTTTGACTTTTAACCATTCACGCAAGTCATTTGTGACTGCTGCAATCACATTTCCTTGGCCCTTCACCATGTTAAGTGTCAGTAGGCTACAGAGAGAAGGGGAATAAAACACTGAGGTGGGGTGGGACGTTTTTCTCAGTGTTTCTGATTTGGCTTCGCTTGTTTTTGAAAAAAAAGAGTCCTGTTGTGGCATGATTTAAAATTGCGAATAAATAATGAAGGCATGACTTATGATTGCATGGGGCTAGGATCTCTGAAGTGTTTTATGCCAAGCAGAGAATTTCGCAGTGTTACGCATTTGAGGCAGTATTTTAAATAGCGTTAATGAAATTGGGGGCTATGAGCAATTCCCCCTGCTTTTAATCACTTGCAGGAGAGTGGTTTCTTCTCGCTCTCAATCACACTCAGTCACTCATATCACACAAACACATGCTCGCAGTTCTTACCCAGCACTGTCAGTTTGGCTCTGTGTGATCGCAGCCCAGCCTGTGTGGCTTGACACTCGTAGATCGCATCATCGCCTAGCTCAGCTGAATCGATCACCAAGCTGTGTTCGCCTGATAGCGGGTCTCCCATCAGAGAGTAACGTACCCAACCTGGTCCAAACAAACAGCACTGTTAGAGATAGACACGCACATTGCCATCACAGATAGGGCTAGTTTTGAGATTTAGCATCTTTGTGTCACATGGTCAGCTGTAACTTCTTAGACAGCCGTAACCGTCTGGGTTGCTACCTTTTAAAGCTGATGGGGAAATCATTTTGAATGTCAGTGCTTGACACGAGCGGTGATTGATTCTCCACCTCAGCCTGAGCAGACGGTTGAGGTGATTAGACAAATTAGACGCTAGTTTGCATTAGCTGTGGTGTTTGTTTGCATTCCCATTTCTTCACTCAATAGTCGAGGAAGTGAGGCAGGGACATTACTCAAAAGCCACATCCGCTGCAGAGGAGAGAGGCTGCCCTTTACCTGCCAATCTATGATTGGTTTTATCTCCCAGTTGTTAATTGGAAAGAAAAAGATGAAGATAAGGGAACACTAAGCCTTTGTAAATTGACTTCAATAAGCATTGTGTACCTCCTGGGGGAACAGCATCATTTCTGCCTTGCTACTTGCTCTAAATTTGGTTGACATATAGGAAACTGGGTTTCTAGCTAATTACAAAGCAGTGCACCATTTAAAAGCACCTTGAAAATTAATTACGTTAACTTTTTTTCTTTTAACTCTTTAAATCCAACTCTGTTTTTAAAAGCACTGTTCAATAAAAGGACTTTTGTTTGTTAATGTCCATGTGAATCGGAGTTTGCTTAAGCCTTTATATGAGTATGTTGATGTACTTCCAACTGAAAATGAATATTGAGTAGGGGGCGGGGCTGTCTTTTTGCACATCATTCCCTCACAGCATGATAATGATAAGAGGGGCGTGGTTAAGAATATTGTGGCTGATGCCATCAAACTGACGTCAACATAGAAGGACAGCCACTCCAAACGCATAGTAAATGATTGAAGCTTACCAAAACTATTTTGTAGTTAATTAAATTACATGTATTAATTGTTCAGCTAAAGAATAACAATGTTTGCTAAGAAAATAAACATTATAAATTCGGATTTCACACAGACTTTAAGCTCTGGTACGACACTTACCAGGTAGGTCTCGTTCACCACCTAGCGCCAAGCCATCTTTGGTCCACTGTACCATGCCTCGGTATCCCACAATCACACAGGGCAAGGTTACTGATTGGCCAGCAACCACTACTTGGTCCTGGGGTTGCTGGGAGAAGTAGGCTGCTTGAGACACTATAGAAAGGAACACAACATAAAAACACACAGATTAATACTTTGGTTGTTTGACATTGGGTTGCAAATACCAGGCACGCATTTTCTGTTTTTAAAGGATGTCTAATAGACGTCTAAACATAGTCGTCTTGGCTAAAACAAGGCTAAATTTGGGCTGTCAGTGAAAATAATAGACGTCTTAGAATAGGCCAAAACTAGACTAGTCATCAAATAAACAGAAATGAATGACTACACATATAAAGTCTGTCTAATCCGTCCATTTGATGACTAGTCTAGTTTTGGGCTATTCTTAGATGTCTATTAGATTTTCACTGACAGCCCAAGTTTAACCTTGTTTTAGCCAAGCTGTCTACATTTTGATGTCTATTAGATGTCTATTCAACACACAATTGTTTTACTGGATATGCCATTGCACCATACTTTTTGAGTAGTTCTTAAAAGCTACAATCACAAAACTTTAAACACTATAAACTGAAACATCCTAAAGGGCTTAAGACTTCATAGCAGTATACAAATGCCAGGTTTCAGTCTAGCATGTCCTGCTTCCATCAAAGTGATTAAAAAGGCATTCCCTTAACATTTTCTTTCTTCCAACCCTATTTAGTTTCTCTTTAAATGCAGAAGTGACACATTTTTTGCGTCAATCAAGCTTCCCTGGTGCTTAGAAATGGACCAGTAGCTAGTTGGATCACCCTGGTAAACTACAGCAAGACTCTCCCTCCTAACGCTGAAGCCTATCTGTCATTTGTGCTCTAACCAGTCCAGCTTTCAGGTCAGTGATTTTGTACAGGGAGAGAGATGGGAAAGCACTGAACACATTAGCGCAATAGTATATTAGCGCTGAATCAGCAAGAACCATTCCAGCTCACATTCACCATCTCTCTGTAGCTGGTAATACTCTTCCAGTCACACAATGAAACACAATTTTCCTTGCAGTAGCCATGCACTAGGCTTTAGGAACATATTACCCTTTTACACTGATCTAAAACCACTTTGCCTACCTAACAAACTCTTTTAAGTGAAGTTTCACGTCTGGTCACACACCGTGCTACATATTTAACTAAGGCCGCCAGTGAGAGGCATGTTGCTGATTGATGCAGAAAAGGCTAACGTTGCATCATCTTCTGGTTGGTAGAAAAAAAAAGCACAGTCCATAACACATTGTACAACAGTTTTCTGCACTTGGCATGGGGTTTAGGCGTCAGCTGGTCATGACTTATTTAACTCTTTCCTATGCCCATATGGCAACCTGCATAGAATGACATGGAAAGCGATGTCCCGTTGAGCCAGAGAATCTGCTACCATTTCCCAGGGTGGGGGAGATGGATTTTTTTGGGGTAAAATGGTATGTTAAACAATCAAAGGAGATTTTAGAGTCCCATGAGAGCCATCCGTTGCGGGCTGAGAAATGCACCTGCCCCCTCCCTACTTTCCCTCTTTCGGGTTTGCTGCCATCTTTCTCTGTTTTTAAATACTATGTGCTCTCTCTTTCCTGCCTGATTTGCATAGAGGCTCTCCATTCCGCTGAGAAAAAAAACTCAATAAATGCAACCAGACTAAACAACAAACAGCCTTCTCTCACACACGCTATCGTAGTCACTTTTATGTACACACTAAACCTTCCTCCACACATTTCTGTGTTTCTCCATTGCAAGAGCTTGATGATTGGATCGGGTGCATCATGAGCCCTCTTGAAAGTAGAAAGATGGCAACCAGCCAGAAGTAACTAATCCATTCACATGAGATTTCAGAGAAAGCAAGGGGGAAAAGAGCCCAATTTGACGGAGGTTTTAGAAGGGGAGGGCTGTTACTGGTCCCTCTAAAAGAAAAGGACCGTCCCCCATTTTTTTCTGCCTTTCCTCTTCTTTCTTTGCCCTTTTATTTCTGTGTGGTTAAATAGGAGAATGGGGTGCCAGTGGTGGATTAAAAGGGATCTATTCAGCTGGTGCTAAACCTCTCTGAAACTTCTCTCTTTGGGCCAGGGGTGTTTAAACAGACAGGGTAGGGGGCCCCACCCCAGAGGGGGGGTAGCAAGACGGTGAAAGGAGGGCAACATACGGTGGCCAGAAACACACCATTGTCCTCTTGTCCCTTGGTTTTAATAGGCCTCTTCATTTCCAATCAATCCTGCTAAATGCAAGTTTAATAGCTTTTCAATAGCGGCTTTCCCCCCCCTGAGGGAGCCCGGGATTTTCTTTCTCCTCCATCCTCTCTCACTCTCTGTTGTTCTCACTCTCTCTCTCACTTCATCATTCTCACTGCATTTCTTTGAGCTGAAAAGGGGCTTCCGAGCTTGGCTGACAGAGTTTGGTCGAGACTCAATTATCCACTCCATCAAGGGGTGCAGCAAAGACCATCCACCCCCCTAACCTCCTACACAACCCCACACCAGTGTTCTCTCTCAGAAACATAAGCTTTCTTTCCCTTCGAGGCAAAGGCCAGTGCAGATTTCAGGTCTTTTCAAACTTGCTCTTTTCTCCCACTTGTGCTGACAGTCCTCTTTTCTTCTCTCGAGGATGGATACAGCCAGACAGGAGAAGAAATAGAGAGCTGAGGGAGACACTGCAAATAAAATGGAAGCATGCCACCTCTGCTTCCTTGTCTTTAACTTGTACAGACCAGGCTTCCGCTGAGCAAATTAAATCGAAGGATTGGAAATTGTAAGGGCGATTTCAAATTGTAAACTCATCACTCCTCATTCTGCCACCTACTACTTTCAATTCAAGTCATGTTTATTTCTATAGCGCTTTTACAATGTAGATTGTGTCAAAGCAGCTTAACATAGAAGTTCTAGTAAATTGAAACTGTGTCAGTCCAGTTCTCAGAGTTGAAGTTCAGTTTCGTTCAGTTCAGTGTGGTTTAAATTTCACTGCTGGAATTCCAAACACTTCAATCGATGCGCAGCTCTACAAGTCCCAAACCAGTGGCGACAGTGGCAAGGAACGAACTTTACCAATTGACAAAAGTGAAGGAAAAAAACTCTAGAGGAATCAGATTCAATTGGGCACGACCATTTCTCCTCTTTACTACCCTCCAGATCACCCTGCTTCCCACAGAAAGCATTCCCATGGGAACTGTTGCTGAGAAGTGGATACTAAATGGTCACAACTAGTGTCATTAAATGAACAACCTATTTAATTCCCAACTACTTGATTAAAATTTCCCTTTAGGATTAAGGAATTTTCTTGCTGTAGTACATATTACTCATTATGGTCAAAAGGTACAAGTAGATATAAATGATAAATTCACGCGTATTAGAAACAAAATTAGAAATTATTCATTTACAACCAGACTTCCATGAAGCATACAATGATTTTGTTGAGGCTCTTTTGTCAAAAATAAAAACTCTTCTTGACATTATTATTAGCGGCAGTATTTCGAAGCAAAGCCTTTAACTGTATGTTTATATAGAATCATTCTTTTTTTGCAAACTCCTGCCATCCCTGGAGCTCCACTTTTATGAGATATTGAGTCTTTTTACAGATACTGTAATTGTGTTGTGCTTCTGGGATTCTCCTTTTTGCATCAGGTACTGGATGAACATCGATTGCAATTAAAGAATCTTGCCCCAGCATCTAAATGTTTACGAGCGGTGATAATTCATCAGGATGAGCCGATGTTTAAGGGCTTTTGTACATTCAATAGTTCCTCTTTAGACCCCTGACTTGAGTTGTGCCTCTATGCGAGTCTTTAATCACTCCTTCTCGCACACAAGACATTCCCAGCTTGCATCCGGGCCCATTTACAAGCCATGCGCGCGTGTCACTGTATGGCACATGAGCAAAACCATAAGCATCTTTATTACCCTTGCAATGCATGTACAAACCCACATATATGGCGAAATGAGTTCACACCGCAGGAGTGATTCAACGCTCTCCAAATCTAGCTTCAAGAGAAGCTCAACAAAATATCACGTCTGGTTAATGAGTCATTTCAAATTGGAATAATTCCTCCTTGCTGAATTAGCCAATTCTTTAACGGCATGTTAGCGGCTTAATTACATGAGTTCATTCCTGACAGAGGAGAGAGGGATGAAAGAAGGAAAAACGATGAATAAAAATAAGGAGGTGTTGGGATGAGCGACGGTGAGAGAGAAGCGCACATTTTAAGGTGGACTCGTTTCAGGTTTTGCCCTCAAGGAAAGAACGAAAGCTAATTTAACATTAAAAAAGTTCATAAGCCGAAATAGGAAATGAATATAAAATATAGAGAGGATAATAAATATTGTACTCGCATAATGAGCAGGTCAGACTTGGTATTAACGCGGCCGTCTAGCTCGCGCAACGCCGTTACAAAATACCATAACAAATAAAGAGGTGCGTGGGATAAGACATAGAAAGCCGTTTCTAAAACCTACGTTGTGATTTGCTCCACAGTGTGTGGCATCTGCGTGCGCCTGTGTGTTTACGCGTTCCCCCTTCCCCTAGTAACAAGGTCACAACACACTTGGCCTGATACACTTTAATCCGGATTTTTTTCAAAATGGAATATCATTTCACGGCACTGGATGGAAGCAGAGAGGAGTGTGTGTTCATGTGGTGGCGTAAATAGGGCAAGCGTGCTGTGGGGATTGCGGCTCACATTTAGTTGCTACTTTGACACAGTGACTTTGTCTTTTTTTGTCACATGTTAAGTGCAGCTGCAGCTGGGCCTGACTTGAGCATGACATATTAAAGAGCTTTGCTTTTTTCCTCTCACTCTCCCCTAGTTTCTCCAGGCTGTTTTTAGAGCCCAGGATGCATCTGAGGAGAGAGCCGTGCACTCTGTCTCACTGGGACGAGCGGACGAACAGATGTTAGCAATGATCCCTCTCTGGTCTACCCTCACTAGGGACAGCGGGGAGTCTTGATGGTATTAGTGAACGTGTATGTTTGTTGTGTGTGGCACTTAGTTTTGCCCCTGGCACAGTTGTAGATAAATCAGAATATTTATCCCATGTCAAGCCATATTTAGCCCTCCCGCTACCTCCTCGCTGTTTGTTCTGACAACTCTGATTATAAACGGTAGGACGTTGGAAGGTATTACAGCTCACATGGATTCATGATCATGCTAAAATATTGACGGATAGATCAAAATCACTGAGCTAGATTGCTCTTCTGTTAAGTACAAACAGCACCTTGAGCGCTGTGCTCAAGACTTGTCTAGAGGAAAGATGGGGATGCAAGAGTAAGAAGGATAAAGGGGAGGATGAGTGCAGCGGAAAAAAGAAAACTATTGAGAATAAGTAACTTGCTGAAAATAAACAGGGCTGGCTAAAAGTGATCCATTGTGCCTGCTGCAGATAAGGCCACTAAACCCAAGCTGGAAAGAGCTGAGCTCCATTCTGCACCATGGAATTATCCTTTTGTTTGGTGCGGGTAGACCCTATTGTTTCACTCTCATTGTGGAGGGTGAGTGTGTATTTGTGCGCGTGTGTGAAATCTGAAGATGTGGTATACCAAAAAGTCCCTGTAACATTTTCTAGGGTGCATTTGAAAAAGTCTCCTTTATAAACGTAGGTTCCGTTTATATTGAAGTTTTTAAGTTTTAAAACACATACATTTTACTACGGTTACATCTTCTGTCAACACTACCAACGATTTTTGATAAGGCCGCTGATGCTATTTTCATTTGGAAATACTGGTGCTTCACATCAGTGTGGATGGAGCAAAATTAAGACATCTAAAAACTAAGGCATTGACGTTGACATTACCTCTCTGGGTCTTTTTGTTCATTGCTTTGACCAGTGGTTCCCAAAGTGGGGGGCGCAGGACAATGACAGGGCGTTGCTTGGTGATTTCCAAAAGTCAAATCAATTTTATTCAACTATTAGAATTACCATATTTTATTAACTACACAGCTGCAGCAGATTGATTTTATAGCACCAGGTTAAACTTTGACACCTTCATGGCAATCAAATACATTAAAAACAAACACAGGCCTCAACTGAACATTGAGGATGATCTCTGATTGGCGGTCTCCAACATTAAACCAAGAATAGACTTGTGCTGAAAACATTCTGTCCACCAAACACATTAGGTGAGGTTAATATTATAATAAACAAATTCATAAATGACTATAAAATGATATGGTTGTTCTACTGTTGCATGTTCTTGTGTTGTCAGTATGCTCGTGTTTTTATAGACCTATTCTTGAGTGCGCAACATTTGTATATTTATAACCACCTCTGAGAAATTTGGCGGTCACATGCCACTGACATTGTTATTTTGGGAGTCACAGGCTGAAAAGTTTGGGAACCCCTGGCTTAGTCTTCCCTTTTTTGTCACATGACTATAATGCTACTAGAAGATGACAGACCAGTTCTGATTACCTGTAAACAACAACATGGATAGAAATAGAAGCTTTGCTCCAATTGTTGTTCGTCATCATGTGTATGTTTTCGGTGATGGAGATCTTTTCTAGATGAAATACTAGTGTGCAAATGGATTGTTTTTGTTCTAAAACACCATTTTATAACTAAAACGCATTAGGCTAAATGGAGCCATAGCCATCTCCTCTTCCTATTGTGCAAACAAACTGAGCCAAGGGCCACTTGTATTTGTTTTTGCAGTTTCAGAACCTGCCACATTTCATTCCTCTCCTCCCCTGTTCCATTTGCCGGCTCTCATCTTCTGCACCTTATCTCCTGCCTCACACTCCGCTTGCATCTTTCCTTTCTCACTTTCAGTGTTGTTTTGTGTCTAAATTGCAGCCTAACAGCTTTTTAAGAGCTGTTTGCAGGGGTTTAATCCTCCTAGCCTCTTATTCAGTCTGCAGTCTATTGTAAGCATCCTGGCATGGTGCGAGACCCTTTTCAGGACGGCCATACAGCTCATCCATCCATCACACCTTCTTCCTCTGTCCTTCCCTCTCTTCTTCTAGCCCCGCCAATCCCTTTAGTAAACCCCCACTTTCTTTTTTCCCTCCATCCCTCTCTCTTTTCTCCTGTCAGCCAGGCCTGATCCCCAGCATCAATGCTGAGCGGGGCCCTTTTCACAGTTACATAAGGTGTGACAAATTGTTGATTTGCCTTCTCCATGGCTGTTTCTGCTCCTCTCTCCGCATTCCAGACATCCAGGGCCTCGCTCGCACACTCCCTAGTCTTGTCCTTTCTCTATTTATCGGCATGAAAATTGCAGGGGTTCAAGTCAGCCTGTCGACAGAGAGAGTGAGACGGGGATGATGGGGGGTCCGCGGCAGCAAGAGAAACAGAGAATAGGACATAAGAGCTTCCAGCAGGGGTGGAGAAGGGAGAAACAGGCTGCTGACAGATAGAGGGCTCAAACAAGCCCATGCTTTTCACAGGGAATGAAGGAAATCTATAATCAAGCATCTCACCCTGCGGTTATTTCTCACTCTGTCTTATTCTCTTGTTAGGGATGTTTGCTAAGCCACACATTGCTGTTAGAATCTTTCATTAGCAGTTTCTCATTCTAGAATATGCTTTGGTAATCTTCAGTCAAAGTCTGATCATATGCTTCCGCATTTGGAGTGGCGGTCCCCCTCTGTTGAGGTCAGTTTGGATAAAGTCTAGATAGAATACACAGCCGGCTGGATGTGCGATATGCACATTAATATAGCAGAGTTTTTTATGACACTGTATAACAATAATTAATATTTTTACAGTACTGTGACAGTTAGGTTTAGGGTTAGAGAAGGTGTAGGCGTTAAAAAATACAATTTATTGGGTAATTTAATTGATAACATAAATAATACTCTGTACAACTTCGTGAAGTTTATTTATAAACTAATTTCAAAGGACCACGTGCTGATTGCTTGCAGCTTGTCCCATTTATGATTCACCAATCAGGCGATTCCTAAGCTACTACAAATACCCTAAGTTCCATATCACAGCCATCTTCTTTTTGAAGAATCCCCCCTTTCACCCCTACTCCTCCTCCTTTCCTAGATGGGTGGCACGGTAGCCCAGTGGTTGGCATTGTTGCCTCACAGCAAGGACGTCACTGGTTCTAGTCCTTACCAAGCCAGCTGACGTTTCTGTGTAGAGTTTACACGTTCTCCCTGTGCTCACGTGGGTTTCCCCCGGGTTCCCCGGTTTCCTCAAACCAAAAACATGCAACTTAAGTTTATTCACTAATCTAAATCGGCACCACAAACATGCTCCTTGTAAGTAGTTATCTATTCATAGCAATCACTATCGGTTCATTAGCTACCCGCAGGGGAGTTCTCGAGATCTACCTGAGCTCAAACTCTCCTCTCGCCTTGCAAACGGGAGGGAGCCCCGGGCTCGAGGACCTTATGAGCTCAGGGCTCTCTTCAGGGACAGCATGCCAAACAAGTTTTATAATCAATCATCAGCTAAGTATGAACTTTTGAATGTTTTTAAATTACTGTGACGGTTGGTTTTAGTGTTGGGGTGGGGGTAAACGTTAATAAAATAAAACAAAACAGGAAATTTAATAAATAATACAATTTTCGTTAACTTCCAGCCGCAACCATATCTGATCTAGCAACAACTGTCAGTTTGATGGCTTCAGTCTCAATAATCTTAACCATTTCCCTATTACCATTAGTTTGCTACAAGGGAATGATGCGTAAAAAGAAAGCCCCACCTCCTACTCAATATTCCATTTCAGTTGGAAGTACATCAACATACTGAAATGGGTCTAAGCACCTTCTGGTTCATTCAGACTTTAAACAACTAGCCTGACATACAAAGCTGACCACAGATAACACAGATTGATATTTGCATTTATATTATTCTTTATGCAAAGTGATGTGAAACCTCAAATAATGCTGCTTGTTGAAGAGATTTGTACTATTACTATTACACACATTACACGCACCCTCGTGCATGCATGAAAAGTGAAGTATACTTTGGGCCATCCAGAACACCTACCAACCACCAATACCCTAGCAACCCCCATGAGCACTTTAGAAAGCACATAACATCCTGCCAGTTCGTCCTAACAGTTAAACCCTGGGATCAGAATGATACTGAAATATGTGTGGCACTTGGGTCCTCTGCACGCAGCAGAAGCTGTGTCTGTCACGCACTCCTCTGCTGTGCCGTGTCTCTGGTGAGCATCAGAACTTTTCCAAGTGTCATTATTCCGGCGTTCCCATTCTCACTCTCCCACTTCAGAGTATAAGAACTCCTCTACTCACAGACGGAAAGCTCTCCGCTAGGAACACAAAGAGGCTGGAACGAAGAAAAAAAAAAGTAGAGAGGGAAGGAAGAGGGGGAGGATGAGATTGTCTCTACACATCAACCAACTGTCTTGACAAGATGTTGATTGAGCCAGTCTTGTCATTTCATTCCTGCAGGTCTCCTGGTATTTTCTGGAGACGATTATTGCTGCTGCTCTCCCTTCTCTCTCTCTACTTTATCTACTTTTCGTGCCGCCTTTCTCTAATTCTCTCTCTCTCTCCTACAGCACGCAGCAATTTCTCTTTATCTCTCTCTTACTCACTCTCTGTTGCTTTGTGTACAGTATGATCTAAGATCTAGTGTGCTTTTAAATCATTAGCGCCGTGCACTCTTTGCATAAATGTGTGGGTCGCTGTATGCATCAACACCCCCACAATGATGGAAGCATCTACAATCAGTCTGCCTCAGATGGACCTCATTCACTGCGGGGGGAAATAAATAAATACAATAAAGGCAAATTAATAAATAAATCAGCAGAGCTTTTATATGCGTTCTCGAATCATTTCTCTGGCAAGTCAGGGTAAACAACACGGAGGAAAAAGCAACACTGTAAATATGGAAAGATGATTAAAAAACCATAAAGTCAATGAAAAGATGGCATTTAAACGTACACCCCCCATCCTCGAATTTGCTTTTGTTGATCTCTCTGCCCTGCGCTCCCTTTTAAAAGGCAAATGAAATGAAAACAAAGAAATCTAGCACTTATACTGAGTTATTGGATGCTAGGCTTAATGCCCAGGGGTGTCAATTAATTTAGTCTGGGGATTTGTGGCCTACACTTCCTAATTGAGCCCAGTGGAGGCCCCTGTGGCTCTCTATGATAGGAGGAAGTGCGTTCCATAATTAATACATTTTCCCCCCTCATACTGTCTTTATTATTATTATTTTTTAATGAGGAAGTGATGTTGTAAATGTATGCATCTCATTAGAGCATAGAGGGCCATGCACTTTATTGGTCTAAATGCAGAGAAGAAAGGGAAAATAGCTGTAACCTCAGTTGTTAGTGGCATATTGAAGTCTCCGCGAACATGGGAGTATGTGTGTTGGAAAATAAAGAGAGATGGGTTCAATGAATACCTTGTTAGGGTTGTTCAATGCGTGCGCTTTTTTTCCCGCTTGGAGGTTAATGTGGCGCTGGCAATTCTATTGAAGCTTTCTCTAATTTGATGTTTTTCCCTCTCCTCGAAAAGAGACCGGCCATGTCTGAGTGTTGTTTTTGAAAACCAGCGGTTTGTTTGATATGCAAGATATTTAATTTGTGTTCCATTAGAATTTCTCTTTAGCTTCAGTCTTCCCGTTACGCTCTCTTTCTCTCAACACATACATGGCATGACTCCTATCCACATCACGTAACAGTATACAATTAAACAAACAGCTCCTTCATGTCTCTAGGGAGGGCGCCATTGGTTGAAACAATGAGCCGCCTCTTCACCATGAAAAGGCTGACCCACACTCACGGACAGCCTTCAAAACCACCGTGATTAATCGATGTCTGTTGGTTTTCTCAGTCACCACAGTTTGCAGTTCCTTCCTCTATCAAGCTAAGGTGGTAGGGGGTTGGGTAGTTTAATTAAAGAACGAACTTTCCTGTTCATTAAAGAACAAACTTTCCTGTTCATCAGATTAGCCTGAACTCAAACATGACTGATGACTACAACCCTCCAGAAGCGAAAATAATGGGTGGCGAAGGAGGATAGGAAAAAGGATTGAGAAAAATCTTACCTGCCGACCTCAATACATCCTGGCTTGCTTAGCGCAAAAGAAGAGAGAGAGGGGGGAGTAAGGGAAGGGAAAAAAGTAATTTCCTGAAACTCCATTTCTTTGGTGGTGATTAGTAAAGACGCATAATTAGGCTGAAATGTGAAGTCAGGATTTTTTTTAATTTTTTTTTACGGATTGCACCACTTCCTTTGGAAAAATCTGGTCCTGATTAATGAATGAATGATTAATGAGAGAACTAATAAATCAATTAATTATTAAGCAAGCACTGTGAACAAGAGAAAAAGGAGGATAAAGAGCCACACGCACAACCTTTTGCTGAGCAAAACTCCAACAACAAGCATTATTTTCAGCCAAAACGTACCAGCCGTGATGTTAGTTTTAGCCCAAGATATGAAATACATTCGTTTTCCCTTATTGGTGTCATCGTGTTTCAACAAGACAACAAGTTGTAACCCTGAAGCACAGAGGTGGCAAATCTTCCTTCCCCGCTTCATCCCTCCTTCCAACTTCCTACACCCTCCCCACTTAACTAGGACACTCTATCAATCTTTGATAATACTTGGCGTGGGCTGTGGCTGCGAGACCAGCGACGGGAGAGTCGAGGCAGCACAGCATGGCGTGATGTATGAAATGTGGGCCGTGCCAGTAACAATGATATACTGTAGCGTTTTCCAGTCAAGTTTGACCTTTTTTCCTCCGCTGATATTAATCGCTGCAGCGCCAGAATACATGCCTGATCTATTTCTCCCCGAGGAACCCCGTGCACTTTACAGTGCTGCTCTGGCCT
Source organism: Danio albolineatus (assembly GCA_903798035.1). Taxonomy (NCBI): domain Eukaryota; kingdom Metazoa; phylum Chordata; class Actinopteri; order Cypriniformes; family Danionidae; genus Danio; species Danio albolineatus. The sequence goes on from CAIGQQ010004837.1 coordinate 9,426,405, forward strand.
CTCCATGTCTTTGCTAAGCTTTCTTTATCTCTCTCTCCTTTCTTTCTTCTGCTAAGAGTACCCCCCGTCAGACCGCACCTTCCCACCAGGATGCGCTACCTGACTGTTAGTTCATGATTGGAAAGGTTTGTTGTGCCCTTTTAAAAAAATGTGATGTGCCCCCATAAACCCGTAACTCCCCAGTGCACAAGACCAAGCTTAAATATAAGAGAACTTGCTTTGTGATAGCCAGAGATATAGATCTCTATGCTTTGGCTGTGGCATTATTAGCCGAGCATCTGAGCAAGAGGAATGGACACTAAGCTTTTTGAAGAGAGTCTCCTGGGGGCTTTGGAACCGGGCAACTTACAGAAGAAGTCGGGAAAAAAGAGAAGGCGCCTCAAGGCTGTTTGGCAGGATTGTTCCTAGTTAATGTGATGGAAAATGCCAAGTCCCTCTCATGCTCTCTCTTTCTGCCTCTTTCCCTGTCCTCCTCCTTTTCACTATCTCCTTGTTGACTGGTGCTATGCTTCCAGTGTGGAATTGCAGATTTCCCCGGTCTCAATTGAGTGAAAGGGGCTTTGTCCTTCCATTTGGGGTGGATCATTGACCCAAGATTGGGACATATGGTCTCTGTGTGCTGATCCCTGCCTAGCTCTGCTGAAGAATGTAATGGGAGGGAACACTATTGACCTCCCTGCTCTTCTTTAACACCTAGCGTGCCTAACTCAGCTAGTGGCGCGATGAACTTAAACACTTCATTGTGTCTTTCTTTCGCTACAGATTTTTCTTCCCTCCTGTCATCAGCACTAAAAGTTAACTGACCATGGGAGGAGTACTGGTAGTAATGGGTGGGAAGGGATGCACAGAAGGACAGATGTGAATGCTTTTGTAAATTTTCCTGCCAATAATCCACCTACACTTGGCACCAGCCTTGCACCAAAATCCCTTTTCTTTCTAGTCATACGCCGTTTACACTTGATATTAAGATCCATCTCAGGTTGTCCATCAAAGATGTGGAATGATCATAAGTCAGTTATAATAGTTTCGTGTTCTGAGCCAGATCTCACAAGGAAACGTAACGACTTTATGTATTGTCAGGAAAGTGTCTAATATGTCATGTCAAATTCATATGTCTTCATTCATATGAAAATGTAAGATTTTTAAAAAGATGTGTGTCCCCTAATACTACCCGTCATGAGCAAATTGAATGAAATTGTACACATTAATAAGAATTAGCTAAATCAAAAAGTTGCTAAATGCTGTAGGATCAACCCAGGCTCATTCTGAAAACGAACTGCTATATACATTTCTGAAGAGCGCCAAATACATTCCAGGAGCTATGTTTTTTTGCAGTTTTTGTTTTCGTGAATCCACCAGAGGCTGCTGTGTATGTTTTTCAGATCTCAAATTTCTCTCGCGAGTGCCATTGGCGCCTGCTGTTCTCGTGTAAATCCACCAGAGGCCGCTGTCAACTGACTGACTGATTAACCAACAGACTGACCCTCTTCCTTCCCTAAACCCAACTGATAGTGTTTTCAAAAAGCACCAATTGACTAGCGCCCACCCACATCCCTAAACCCAACCGACAGTTTGCAAAAACAATCCAGAAAAAGAATAGCCCTCACCTTTTACCATGTTTTCAGATTTGACCATATTATTGTGCTATTTACTTGTTTATTTAATTTTTTGGCTTCTGTTTTTGTCTTTTCTGCTTTCTGGAACCTTTCTTCGATGGACTCGAACCCCGTCAATGTGGTCAACTCCTCTCTGCATCTTAAATCCGTCGACGTATATGTCAAGCTAACTGGACAAACTGGTGACAGCAGAAAGCCGTCCATACGGAGGTAAGCCGTGAGCTGGTAAGTGCAAAAAGGAACGCCGTCATACCGCACCCATAGCGTTGGTTTTAAAGACAACATGCAGCCATACGTACTTCTGGCTACATAATTTGTGATCTCCAGAAATGTAGATAGGGCTACATTTTCAGAATGAGCCTATGTTGTGTACGATTGCATTGTTGTTCTTTATACAACACATTTCCTAAGGGTTATGTTCATACCAGGCAAACTGAGCCTTACATTTTTCCCTCCCATTGTCATTCACTCTTTATCTAAAACAACCCGTGCCATTTCTTATTTTGCACACTCACTCCTTATTCTTTTATACCTTAACACTTACATATACACACACTCTCTGTTTGCCTGGACAGTTAAGCAGACACCAATAATAGATGGACGCTGTCTGGTCGTGGCAGTATCTCTGATGGCCAGGCCCATATTGGAATGTCTCAGCATGTTTTCCTGTGATAAGGCTTTTAATTAAGTGTCTAACAAGGACGTCTGGGGGGTGTCCATCGAAGGGACATGCCACCTGTGTACAAGCCCATTATCCAGAGAGACAGAAGGAGAGAAAGAGAAGAAAGAGCGTATGTGAGAGAATGAAAGATAGGCAGTAGCAAAGAAAGGCAGAAAGGGGTGACACACACACACAAAGACACACACTCATATACAGACTTTCCACTCTGTAGGAATCTAATTCCCTGTACGGTCATAACCAGGACACCAACAGATCCAGATCATGATTTAAGCACCAGATGCCATGACTGCTTTACAGATTACATAAACAAAGCTTTATTAGCAGGTAAGGCACAGTTTCTGGGCTACTTCAGAGGCTGGTAAACAAGTGAGGTACGTGCTTTTAATTCATTACTGCTGCTCTGCCGACATCGTTTTGATGCCGGAACCAAGTCTGGCAACTTTCCAAGCATTTATTTTGTATTTAATATACATTTAAGCAAAAAACAGATTCAAATATTTTTATATTGATTGATTAATATGCTGTTTCTGAAACTCTAGTTTGAATGTTAGCCAGTTTGAGGAGAGTTTCACAGATTTCCAGAGTCCAGGCTCCAGCATCAGCACCATTTCAGTGAAAAAAGGTACATAAGGTGTCGCTATCGATCATTACAACATCTAGATAATCTGGAGATTGCTTGCCTGCAGCTCGGCAGAGTTCCAAATACGTCTTTACAGGATATGGGTTTAGATCTTGGGAAGTCCAAATCAATCTTTATAGATTGTGATTTATTTATTTTTTTCGTAATGAACAGTATCATTTAGATTTTCCTTCCCAGCAGTGAGAGATTGAATGAGAGAGACACAGAAACAGAGACAGATGTGATGAGATATATGAGAGGGGGGGAAACTGATCCGCAAGTGTGAATGAATACACTCTTTATATAAGTTATTATTATTCAACAGACATAAAATATTGTATTTTCATAAAATGTATTTCTCATTCCCTAATGTAAAACAGTTTTTCCTGGCCAATCTGTTCCACCTCCTCTTGTCCACTCTCATCTGGAGAAAACACTCAATCTTTCTTTCTTGAGGGAGGCTTCCTTTAAATCTTAATTAAAACCAACTCCAAAAGCCCATCTCCTCCCAGGGGCAAGCTTGAAATCAGCTTAGAACAATCAAGCTTATGGATTAAGTTCCAGGGGAAATGAGGAAAAGAAAAAGAAAGCGAGAGACAAAACACGAAGAATAGCAAGATGAGGGGGGAAAAAATCCACCCCCCTCTCCCTCGCTCAGGGTGGCGACTAGAGTCCAAGCTTGCCCTATTGACCCCACTTTCTTGCAAGCTTAAGCTGCTAGCGATGCTCCTAGAGAAGGTAAACATAGGTCTGGAACAATGGTCACCAGGCGAGAACCTTATTGGATTTTAATTAAGTGCCGGGAGAGAGTGTTAAAAAGGGACGCAGAGGGGTTCCAGTGCTCACAAATGCACACAGCACTCATGCTTAACATTTTCACACACTTTTTCACACACAAACACTCCTACTATCCATGATGCCGACTCAAAAAAAAGCTCCTTGCCTATTTGCCCGCTTGTTCACATTGTGAGAACAACAAACAGTCCTCACTCCTCACTCCTTAGAGAACTATTTGTCACCCGCCTCGTTTCACCCCGATCCCAGGTTATCGCTCTTGGGCTCCCTCTCTCTCTCTCTTTTAACAAGGTGAAACGAGACTCGGTCCCCTGAGGAAGCAGTGCCGGTGATAAGGTTAAAATGGGCCGAAAAAATGGAGGTGATTATTTGATATTGGACAGATTGAATTATCTAGATTGAGAGTGCAAGAGAGGAGGGGATGCTAGTTTGGCTCCGAGAGCCAAAAGAAAGATGGTGTGAGGGAGAGAGGGAAAGAAAGGAAGAGGGTTGGACAGAATCATTTTTTTTCTCCAGCATTGCCATTTGTGCCAATGAGGACCAGCCTGATATTAATGACCACTCAACTCCCAGCCAATGGAGGAGTTTTTACCTCTTAAGGGGCAGATTGTGAGCGGTGCAGAGTGTGTCGTTAATTTGACAAAGAGCAAGTCAGCCAATGCTAAATTTGCACAAAACACTCTGTAGAAATACTGAAATATCCCTATAAATACCTGTTGGCTCTCCCTGTGTCAGATTTCTACTATTACAAATTAAACTGGTGAATATAAAAGAAGGTGAAGCTTTTTTTTTCAGTGCCTCTAAGATGATAAAGGAAAAAAACCCTCCAAATACACACAAACACCATGTGCCTGGCCAGAGACAGGCCATCATCACCTCAGCAGGCACCAAAAGAGAGCTGTTAATTGGTGTGAAAACACACATACACACACTGACTTGTGTTATGGGTATTCGATGACGCTGGCACTTGTTAACAGGATACACTGAATCACATGGAGAGACAGAGACAAAAGGGAGATCTTGAGGACAGACCCTACCTTCTACTAATATTTGTGATTTCTTTGCTTGGCTCTAAGGAACAGGGCTAATATATTTGTCCCACTTTTAAACCCATGGTGTTTTATAAAACTCTCAGGACTCACAGGAAGCTTCTGCTGAAAAATAAGTACAGTTCACACCTTCACACTGGCATGCCCGGTACAAACACCTTTGTACAATGCAAATTGAATTTTAAAAGAAATCTTTTCCTCCCCAACAGAGTTCAGTCTGCTTTATTTTTACACTTAAGTGAGCCCATTAACAACATTAGCAAACAAAAGAGGCTTCGCACCAAGCCACTGCGTCACACTGGGACTAAAGGCTCAGTCTTTTAAGATTCTGGCTGAAAATTCAAGACTCTTTCATGGTGAGTTTGGACCATAGCTTTCTCAGATGTTTGGTAAATGAGAGAAAGCTTGCAGCGCAAGGACTGTTACAGGGCTAATCACTAGCATGGATGATTGCGGAACCTCCCTGTGGCTCAGTTGAAAGGGGGTTTGGTTTGGCCTCTTTGCCGCTCTGTTACTGATCAGCCTGCTTAAGTAGCTCATGATTGAGGGGGTCCATTAGAAGCCTATCCATCACCCACTCTCAACAAGCTGAGCAAAAAAGTGAAAGCATCAGACACACCCCTGCACCAGTATCTAGTCTTAAGCATGTCCACATTCATCAAAATAGTGTCTAGTAGGGACTTTTAAAACGGAATGAATACACCGTACTCCAAATTCAAGATGACCCTCTGAAACTCTGTCCATCTTGCTTGCTCATTCAAACTCAGACTCTATGCGTCTATAAAATATGCTAATATGGAGATACAGATTTACATAATTGACGCAATTCTGGAACTGTGACATGGCAAAACCTTTTGTCCGACAAAGAATAAAATCAGAATTGAGACTAATGCTTTTGATGGTTAGACAAAATGAAAAGCCTACTTTATTTGTGATTACAACTGATAAGATCAGACTAATTTACCGACATTTACTACAGTACTGTGCGCGCTTAACTTACTATTTCACTACAATGACCTAAAATCAATATGCTTTATAAAAGAAGAGCATGCAAATGAATAACATTAATGTTCGCCAAACAAAATAACTTGGTCCTAATGATATTCTACATGGTCCATTGGTAATTACTAATTACATCTGCTGCATTGTTTGTAATGTAAAGCACACAATGGCTCCATAAACCTATTTTTAAGGCAAAATGTTATATGGCGGTGGTTGATAATTGGTCAGTAGCACTAATTAAACATTAGTTAAATAGCCTACATAACAATGTGTACAATAATGTGCCATGTTGCTACAGCAATTCATAGCTTACAATATGGCTGGGTGATATGGCAAAAATGCAATCTTGATAATTATTTTCTATACTGAACGATAACAATATATATTTCGATATAAGTTGTTAATGCTTCCACAGTGTTTCCTATAAGATTTTTTTCAGCTGTGGCGGCAGGCCTTTCACACAGATCTTCCAACTACCTATGGCGTTATTTCAATGACAAATGTGGTGAGCGCAGTAGTACAAGTCGAGATTGCATTCATGTAGTACGAGCATGCGAATCTCTCTGCTTGCGCCGATTTCCTCTGTTTGTGAACAAAATTTCCTGCACGCCCTTAAATATACGCTGCTCAAGCGCAGATTTTCTTGTGTGCTGTCAAATAAACGCTGCTGAAGTATTATTTAGTGCGTTTATATAACGATTATGTCTCCAATATTTATTAGATCTGCTAAGAATATTTCTGAATGTCTCCAGTAGACCTACAGAACAGCATTGATGTGTCTTGAAGTAACAAGGCTATAAACTCCAGGAAGATTAAGTCATTGTATGCAGAACCACAGACCTTTATCTATAAATAAAATATAATTATGGAAACTGTGTCCATCATAACTGAAAGCTACATCGTTTTTGCTGGCCTCACTCATCGCGCAGCCCTGTCAGTCAGCCTGTAACCTAAAAAGGTAAAAGGGTAACATAACGCACAGCAGTACTACGATTACAGAAAAGTTTGCTCTGTTATTATTCACTTAACTTTTAATACGTTTTAGTGCGATTATAACCCGCTATAAATAAACAACGACTGAATGTTTTGAATGAGAAGCTGTAATGTAGCCGCGGCGGAAATGAATTTTGGTGTGGCGCCCCGCCATGGAAGAATGAATGTAGCGAAACCATGCTTCCAGCTTTAAAAGAGTTTCTCAACAATGACTAAAGCCACAAAGATTAGACGCTTTATTAAATAACATTTTAAAGTATTGTTTATTACCAAAAACTGTTTACGCATTACTCCAGATTTTTTGGAGATTCCCATTTTCGGTAATATACTTACAATACAATACAATACAATATACGTACAATACGTAAAATATAAAATATAATATTCAGAAGCATATATAGTATATATTCTGACAGCATATATACATCACACAAACAAAAATACACTTATTGCATTTTCTAAAAATAAACATATGCAGAAATATTTTGAAATAAATGTTTTACTCAATTAAAAATGGTAAAAATAGTCAGGCAGGAAAGTGAATCGAGCTTGCTAAATAATATTGGGTGATGTAGCATATCTCTAATATCAACACAACCACAGATTTCTGTTGTTGCACATGTCTGCTGTGTGATTGGCTCTTAGATTATTTTTGAGTAAAAATGTCCATAGCTTAACAACGTTATCGACAAAATTTTTATCACGATTCAATATTATATCTTTTATCAGCTTAGCCCTAGCTTACAATTAAACTAATTACCTGACATTAAGAAATGTTTGTTTATATTTATATCATTTATAAATTGAATGACTCATTGAATGAATTCATTGTCTATCATATTGCTGTTTACTTGCTTTACTAATTTTTTTTTTTAAAAAAGCATTAAGTATACATTTAGCTGTTTTGGCAATTCTTGTAATATAAAGCTCAAAAGAGGCTCTGGAAAAAAAATCTCCCATAAATTCCTCTGCCCGTGAAATCCTTTCATATCTAAACAAGCTTTCTCAAAGCTGCAGCTCCACCAAAACTCAACAAAACATTGACTTTGGAAGAAAGATGTCAGTATCGTATGACAACATTTCACATTTGTGGCCTGTTTTCCAGGGGGCTTCATAAATCATCACTAAATCTCCTCACAGTGGGACTCAGCTCATAGAGAAAGCTGAACCTGTATCTTCAGGCGGGAGAGGATCTTGCTTCGCCCGCTGCTGTAAGTGAGAAGAAGTTCGAGAAGTGCAGTTCCAGCAGGAACGCACTCCTCATTTTCTCACCTGCTCTCAGGTGGCCCTGTTTGGGAATGCTTGAAACCAAGCAGCCTGCTGCGTACAAAGCCAGCCTGGAGCCCAGAGCTGGAAGACCCGCTGCGTCCTCCAATACCAATGCATCTTTTTCTCAGCATACTGGTGAGGCTGTTTTGTCACACCTCAGAAACATACTCAATCCGTTCAAAAAGAAAGCAAAAACTGGTGGCTTGAGGGGAAAGTACCAAACGGTTTGCATTAATGTCAGACCTGACTTCTCTTTCACTTCTTTACACATGAACCTCGCTTCCTTGCCTGCCTAATGGCTTTTCCTATTTATATATTCCTTTAATGTTGTTTCATCACTAGCTGGTGAACAACAAGGCTATATATACCACTTTCACAGAAATTCATGCTAGTCTAAGCTGGTCTTTTCATTTAACGGAGCTAGGCTCAGTCACCTAAAGTTAAACAGTTGAGTTTTAGCCTTTTTTTAATACATTCAGCTGATCTCCGGGTCTGGCAGGAGCACTTTTAGCTTAGCTTAGCATTAATTATTGATTCAGATTAGACAAGTAGCATCTCGCTCAATTTTAATTTGATAATTTTCCTATCCGCTTGTTAAGTGGTGACGTATCGGTGACGTATGGAATACTGAAAAATGTTCGTTTATAACCCCTTTTTAGTCCTATAACACATTAAAGTAAATTTTATTTAAAATCATGATGTACACAACAGCCTCTGGGCTTGCTGTATCGCAAATACTCAAATTTTAACAATATATAAAACTATTCCCTTTCTGTCCATCGAATATTAGGCATGGATTTATATATATTGCGATCGTGATTTTCGAAAGTATTACATTGCTTTGTAAACGTTTATTATTACCATTTGATGAGTCTCCCCATACAGTCTTGGACCCGAAAGCCCCTTCACGTGACGTCACACTTAACAAGCGGATCTAATGTTTGACTATTCTGTAGTTACACTGTGTACTAAGACATAAAATGAAAGTTGATATTGTCTTGGGCAATATGGATGCGAACTATACATTCACTCTGACAGGCACAATAATATTACGCAGTGCCTGGTAATAATTCCCAGATAGGTAACACCACTGCGTAATATCAATGTGCCTGCTTCAGCCATGGTACAGCAGCAATGTTGACTGATTATTACGCCTGAATGAGAGTATAGTTCATAGGCATGGAAAATAAGAACTTGTCATTTTCCGTCAGTCTGTAGTTGCACTGTGTAACCACACAAGGATCAAGCTTTGAATAGAACAAATATCGATATTTTTTATTACATTATTTGAGAGAGATGCTACTGATCTAATCCAATTCAATTATCTATGCTAAGACCCAGAGATCGACTGAATGGATTAAAAAAAAATGGTAAAACTCACCTGCGTAACTCTAGGTGACTTGTTAAATCAGTCTGTTTTCAAAAAGGAAAGTACAAGTGAAGTGTTGTGGGACTATTCCATTGTAATCTGCATAATCGGCATGTTTATGCATGCAAACGCGTTAAAAAAAGTGTCACTTCATGCTGCCGCTTGGTAAAGTTCTCAAAAGCTTAGCCGATGTAAGCATCATATCACTTTTTTACTTTTCGTCTGTCCACACAGACTCATTATTCACTCCAGGAGACATTATGTTTAGCAAGCAGCTTCTTTTCCCCTTTGTCTCTCTTTGTTCCTGGTTCTCTTTGTCTTCTATCTCACTCCCTCCTTCTCCTATTTATCTCTGTCCTTATCTGTGACTGACAAGCACCCCACACCAGTGTTTACAGCCAGCCAGAACCAGGGAGAGAATTTCAAAAGTAAACAGCCAATATCCTCCGCAACAACGCTGAGGTAGCTGTTTTCAGTGTGTAGTGTGTACCTGTGCGTATATGTGTGTGTGTGCGAACTTCCTCCTCAACTCTGCAGAGAACTGCAGGGTTTGGATGCCTCGCCTAGACAATAGTCACAGACCATTAGATGTTTCTCTGTCTTTCTCCATGCAGGGATCGGAGCTGTAATCCGTTACAGCCCTCCCACAGCAAGTAGAGCGGCTGGAATACATCAATCAGGAAGGTCCAGGGGCACTGCCTGACATTACCTCATCGTCTGAAAGAGGCTGTGTATCAAATTCAACCCATCAACACCCCCTCCCCTCTTTCCCTTTCATCCACCCAGCTTTGACCAACCTGTACATTCAAAAGCTTTGCTACGGCTTCATCGTTGCCCTCAGGTGTCTCCAAATGCCCTCTCCGGTCTCCTGTGTCAGACAGTCACTTTTTCATCCGGCACGTCTTTGTTACTCTGTTTCCTACTTTTAAACTGGGAGAACAGATGAAGGGGTTCCTTCACACCAGTACAAGGATATCCATTACCTTCAGAGCTAAGATGCTGGAAGTTAATCTGTTTGACCCCCCTCTTTTCCTCTCTTCGCTTTTTGCTTTGGCACAACACTTTGTCAAGCGGCATGGACTTTAGCGCCTTCCACAATAGGGCGGTTCAATATGGCGATATACTTTAATGGACAAAAAGTCTTTCATTTCATATTATACTCTATTGTTTGTTCCGTGGTGTCAAAAATACATTGTTTATGGTAATAATTTTTAATAATTTCAAGAGTTCACACTAAGATGGTGATTGATAATAAAGCTAGTTTGACATGCTGTCCCGGGAGAGAGCCCTGAGCTCAAAAGATCCTCGAGCCTGGGGCTCCCTCCTGTTTTGCAAGACGAGAGGGGAGTTTGAGCTCAGGTAGATCTCGAGAACCCCCCACCCTCCTACTGCTTATAAATTGCTATGATGGTATGCTGCTAATGGAATTTGACTATGGTGCTGTTTTGTTTTAGTCTATTTACTTATGTCTCATGTTTTGGACTGTAGGAGGAAACTGGAGGACCTGGGGAAAGCCCACGCAAGCATGGGGAGCACATGAACTCCGCACAGAAATGTCAACTTGCCGGGTGAGACCCCAACCAGAGGCATTCTTGCTGTGAGGCAACAGTGCTAGCCACTGGGCCGCCGTGCTGCCCTATAGAGGAAAAAAGATGAGAGGGGGTGGAAGGAGGGATTCTTCAAGACGAAAATGACTTGGGTAAGACGCTTTGGTTATTTATACTAAGTTGGGAATCGTCTGATTGGTGGATCGTGCATTAGGTTGACTCTGGGCCAGCCGTGTCAATCCTCTCAAATTAGTTTATAAATAAACTTAACTTATTTGAGCACAATATTATACTCCATGGAGATGCAGACAGCAACATTAATAACAGCATTGTGAGCAAGCTTTAAAGTACAATGTTTTGCATTGTATTTGGCAATACTATATGTTGTGTTTGTAATCAGTAGTTTTGGAAAAGTGTTTACTGTAAAAAATGCTTTTCTTACTTAGGGTTTTAGTCTTGTTTCCAGTCCAAATTTAAAAAAAAAATGTTAAATCAAGAAACATTTTCCAGAAACAATGTTTTTTTTTAAATAAATAATATGTCAAAATTCAGAGTACTTCCTTCAAACAAGCACATATAATCTCTCAATGGTGTAAGCACGATAATCTTATGTCAAAAAGAAAAACAAGATTATTTTGCTTATTCCATTGGCAGATTATTTTGCTTGTTTTCAGGAAAAACTCACTTCATTTTGGCAAATCTTTTCTTAAAACAAGACTATGTATTTTGATTGTCGAGAAAATGATTCTTGTTTTAAGAATTTTTAGATATTTGGACTAGAAACAAGGCAAAAACTCACATATAAGAAGGGCGTTTTACATTTCATTAATATTTATTGTATATCTCTGCATTCGAAATCAAACAGTTGTCCTGATGTTCTAAATATAACTATATGATCACATGAATGAGTAGATTTTTGAGTACACAGTGGTCTCTTGTTAATCGTGGAAGTTACGTTCTAAAAATAACCCACAATAACAAAATCCGCGAAGTACTCAGCTTTATTTTTTACAAATATTAAAAATGTTTTAAGGCTGTGAATCCCCTCACTACACACTTTATGCATCAGGCATTTTCACACTTTTCTCTCTTGTTTAAACACACAGTTCAAAGTTTTGTAGAAAAATAAGTGCAGTATTATAGAATAAAACCAAAGATCATAGGCTGTTGTCAGGCACAAACATTCATCGATGTCAGCAAAAGCTTCATAAAGCTTTTTAGCTTTTGTGCGGATAATGCTGGCATCCAGTGTAATGTTATTTTTCCTGCAATCCACTAAACTAAAGCACACTGGATGCGCTACACACATGACGTAACACACACCGGACGCGCACATATGCATGTTATTTAAAATGAAATTATTCAGATGGCACTCTGTGGCACGGCAGAAATATGAACAGTGTCCTGAGTCGTATCTGGGCACTGCAGACAGCCGCCGACTTGTGGCGCCGGTGTGCATAACCTTATATAAACCCATGTTTACAATCCTAAAATGTATGGCGCAGTGTGGTGTGGCGCATCTGGTGTGCAACCCTCTTTATAATGGTTTTGCTGCGGACAGCTACGGCCCTTTTTACAACCTTGATGGAACTCACACTGCTAGCAATCGAAGATTTACGTTAATTTGGCAAGCTGAACGTATTCTGTACCGTACAGGAGACACAGAGAAAATGGATTGACAATGGTCTAAAGCCAATAAGGATGCAGAACACAATGCGCTGTTAAAAAAAACAAACAAAAAGGATCTCTAGTTGCACTGAAAAAAATCCACGAAACTGCGAGGCCACGAAAGGTGAACAGTGTTATTGCGAGGGACTACTGTATACTTCAACTATAATATTTTACTATACTATACTATACTATACTATACTATACTATACTATACTATACTATACTATACTAT
>CAIGQQ010004837.1:9448305-9477865 GCA_903798035.1 Danio albolineatus
ATATATATATATATATATATATATATATATATATATATCCATATTTACTTCTTAATCTATATTTACTTCTATATTTATATATCTATATTTACTTTTTTACTTCTTTAATTTAACTACATTTACTTTTATATAGATCTATTTACTTCAATATTTATATATATATATATTACTTCTTTATCTATATTTACTTCTATGTTTATCTATTTTACCTTTATATTTATATATCTATATTTACTTAATCTATTTTACTTTATCTATATTTACTTCTATATACTGTATATCTATATTTACTTCTATATGTATATCTATATTTACTTCTATGTTTATCTATTTTACCTCTATATTTATATATCTATATTTACTTATTTATCTATATTTACTTCTATATTTATATATCTATATTTATATCTTTACTTTATATTTACCTTTATGTTTATACATCTATATTTACTCTTTTTACTTCTTTATCTATATTTCCTTCTATATTTATATATTTATATTTACTTCTTTATCTATATTTACTTCTATGTTTATCTATTTTACCTCTATATTTATATATCTATATTTACTTTATCTATATTTACTTCTATATTTATATATCTATATTTATATCTATATTTACTTCTATGTTATATATCTATATTTACTTATTTTACTTCTTTATTTACTTCTACGTTTGTATATCTATATTTACTTCTTTATCTGTATTTACTTCTATATTTATATATCTTTTTTTACTTCTTTATCTATATTTACTTCTACGTTTATCTATTTTTACTTCTTTATCTATATTTATTTCTATGTTTACATATCTATTTTTACTTCTTTATCTATATTTACTTCTATATTTAAATATCTATATTTACTTCTTATACTTTATCTTTTCTTTTATCTCTTTCACTTTGTGACTTTGAGCAAAGCAATTAAGAGAACAGAAAGAATCTGAACTATTTTACCTCATCTGATACTCCCTCTAACCCACAGACAGCCTCCCATTACACTCCTCTACATACAATACAAATATTAAAGCTTTTAACGAAACACACACATACATAATAAAGTCATTTTCTGTCCCCATACAGTCTCCAACAACGTTCAGCTCATGCATAATACAGAAAAGCTCCGAAAACAAACTCGGAAAGCCACAAAGCCAGAAATACCAGCATACCACCCCACTCAATCTCAGCGCCCAGCAGTCCCCACCACTAATGGCAGACCCCGTGTGCAGGTCAAACTATCTGTCCCTCTAATGGAACAGGCTGAAACATTAAGACAAGACTGCAAAGCTGTTTGTTAGAGCGTTTACATGTACTGTATGGTGCTGAGTCTGAAACCAAAGCACAGTCAGTCAGTTACTTAACCAACAACAGTTTTGTATGTAAGAATCGAGCTTGATGCGATAGTTCTCCCATAGATTCTCTCTCATGTGGTTTTAAACATTGAGGAGTGTCACAAAAGAAGATATTTTGAAGAATGCTGATTGCTGACATCAATCGACTTCCATAGTAGGGGGAAAAAAATTACTATGGACGTAAGTGGGTGCCAGCTACCAGAATTCATTCATTCATTCATTTTCCTTGGACTTAGTCTCTTATTTATCAGGGGTCTCCACAGCAGAACGAACCGCCAACTATTCTAGCATATGTTTTACACAACGAATGCCCTTCCAGCTGCAACCCATTCCAGGGAAATCTACCAGAATTTATCAAAATATATTATTTTATGTTCAGCAACTCAAATGAGTTTTGAACAAGGGAATGGTGAGTAAATAAAGGCAGAGTCTTCATTTTTGGGTGAACTATCCCTTTAAGAACATGCTTTTGAAAACACTGTAATGATGTCTAATGATCTAGAACATATTTAAGTGAGCCTTGGACACATCCACCAAATATTTAATGATTGTAATAATTATTTCAGCAGAATGAGAAATGAGCATTTCATCGCCATATTATAGATGATAAAAATGCATAATCTGTGCTGCCTTTAAAAACCAAACTGCTCAAGACTTACAGTATTAGCACAGTTATGTGTTGCACAAGTGCTAAATGTAAAGGGACAGTTCACCCAAAAATCAAAAGTATGTCCTCATTTACACTCTCTTCACAAGTTCCAAACCTATTTGAGTTACTTTCTTCTGCCGAACACAAAATAGGACAATTTCTTCTTTAACCATTCACTTATATAGTATTTGTTCTTTTATTTTGGATGTCAATGTTTACAGATTTTCAGCTTTCTTCTTCTTCTTCTTCAAAAAAAATATTTAAAAAAATATATATCCTTACCGGCCACTTTATTAGGCACACCTATCCAACTGCTTGTTAGCGCAAATTTCCAATCAGCCAAGAGCAAGGCCGCAACTCAATGCATTGAGGCATGTAGACATGGTCAAGGTGATCTGCTTCAGTTCAAACTGAGCCTCAGAATGGGGAAGAAAGGTGATTTAAGTGACTTTGGCATGGTTGTTGGTGCCAGACAGGCTGGTCTGAGTATTTCAGAAACTGCTGATCTACTGGGGTTTTCACGCACAACCATCTTTATTTGTTTACAGAGATGTGGCCTCCACAGTCACCAGAACTCAAACCAATAGAGCACTTTTGGGATGTGGTGAACGGGAGATTAGCATCATAGATGTGCAGCCGATAAAATCGGCAGCAACTGCGTGATGCTACCATGTCTATATAGACCAAAAACTCTGAGGAATATTTCTAATATCTTGTTGAATCGACTACACTGAGGATTAGGGAAGTTAAATGGGGGCCAACCCGGTACTAGTAAGTTGTACCTAATAAAGTGGCCAGCGAGTGTATATCATTTTTGGGCGAACTGTCCCTTTAAAATGCTATCCCACTATACTATTATAGTAGTTATATTATAGTTATAACAGCTAAATATTCAATGATCAACCTTGCTTATTCTCATCATCAACCCTACAGAGTGGGAAAGCAAGAAGTAATGTGAACAACGATTCAAAATACTAAAATAAAATGACTAAAATAATAATGCACAAAGGGATAGTCGGTTATGTGTTTCTTTTGCACTTTACGAGGGAAAAGCACTAAGGAGGAAGGAAGCAGTGGGCGAAAGTCTTATGATCTTAACACGCTTCCTTTGAACGCTGCCTTATGGGACTTGCCAACACCATGCCAAAGGTTTCAAAAAAAAGAGCACAGTGTTGGAGATTACTTGGAATACCGATGGCACAGTGCAGCGGAATTCCACCGGGAAACTGAGGGACATTCCGAGAAAGCAAATTATGGCTAGGAGGAAGAAGCAGCGGAGCTTTTGTAAGGGCATGCACATGAATATCTGGCACTAGGGGACGGTCTCTTCAAGACTCTGTCATGTTCTCTGCTTCAATCCAGACTCTTTGCTACTAGTTCTGAGCCTTCGTCTTGTCAGACACTCTGAAATTCTGTGTGCTTGTGTGTCTGTGTGCTTGTTTATGTGATTCATGAGGACACACATTTGTATAACGACATGGGTATAACCTGGTATTACAATGCTGAAGCGGTTTATAAGGACGTGCCCTGTGTCCTCGTTATTTTCAATTGTTTCAAATCATAGTTAACTGTTTATTCACATTTCTTTTCCAGATTTACCTCAGGTTTCATGTGATGGTTGTGTTTAGGGGTAGGATATAAGCCAATATATTAAACTTCTTTTACAGTATAAAATATATTACATTAATGGAGAATAAATTACAAGAAAAGAATCTGCTTGTACTCGTTTTTTTTTTTTTTACGAGGATAAATTTGTATAATGACACAGGTATGATTTAGGTATTAAAATGTTGAGGTGGTTTATGAGGACATGCCTTTTGTCCTCATAATTGTAAACTGTTGAAAATAATACTTTACAGTTTGTTTGTTTTTTTCAAGTTCAAATTAGCCACATGTTTTCTAGTGAAGGTTGGATTCAGGGGTGGGGTAAGGTCATATAATACGTGTTTTTTATTGTATAAAATATATTACGCATATGGAGAATCCTCATAAATCAAACAAACGAACGTGTGTGTACTTGTTTTATGTTTTACGATGGCAAATTTGTATAATGACATGATTTTGACCTAGGAATTAAAATGTTTAGGTTGTTTATGAGGACATGCCTTGTGTCCTTGTTTTTTAAATAGTTTAAAATCATACTTAACTGATTTCATTTACATTAAACAATTATCCTGTGTTTCATGTAAGGGTTGGGTTTAGGGGTAGGGTAAGTCCATATAATGAGCATTTTTTACAGGATAAATTACATTATGCACATGGAGAGTCCTCATGAATCTCAAAAAACAACTTGTGTGTGTACTTGTTTAGTGTTTTTATGAGGACACATTTGTATAATGAATGGCTATGACCTATAAATTAAAATGTTGAGGTGGTTTATGAGAACATGCAATGTGTCCTTATTTTTTTTAGATTGTCTAAAATCATACTTAACAGGAAATGTTTTGACATTAAACATTTACCACAGGTTTCAGGTGAGTGTTGGGTTTATGGGGAGAGTAAGCCCATGTAGTAAGCAATTTTTTTTTCAGTTTAAAATATATTATGCATATAGAGAGTCCTCATAAATCACAAAAAGCAACTTGTGTGTGTACTCGTTTTGTTTTGTTGGTTTTTTTACAAGGAAAAATTTGTATAATGACTTGAGTATGACTTATGCATTCAAATGCTGATTAGGTGGTTTATAAAGACGTGATGTGTCCTCACAATTCATTCACTCTTCATTCATTTTTCCTTCTGCTTTGTCCCTTTATTCATCAGGGGTCGCCACAGTGGAATGAACCGCCAACTTATCCAGCTTATGTTTTACACAGCGGATTCCCTTCCCTCCCTGCAACCCAGTACTGGGAAACATCCATACACACTCGTTCACACTCATGCACTATGGCCAATTTAGCTTATTTAATTCACCTATAGCGCATGTTTTTGGACTGTGGGGCAAATCAAAGCACCTAGAGGAAACCATGCAAACTCCAGACAGAGGTAGGAGAAAAAAAAAAAAAAAAAAAATATATATATATATATATATATATATATATATATATATATATATATAATAAGCATTTTTACAGCATAAACAACACTATGTCTACACTTAAAACTATAATTTTTGCTTCTTGTTCTACTTAATTAAATGAGCAGAAACAACTCAATTCTTGAGTTTCATGGGGGGACAGATTTTTTTATTTTATGTTCAATCAACTCAAGTTAACTTAATCAATTTAAGTTGGGATGACATGAAGGGATTGTGTGGAACTCAACATTTTTTACTGCTTATGGATAGTCCCCATAAACCACCAAAAAGTGTATGTGCGTGTAGAGCGAGAGGGAAAAACAGATCAACAGAGAAGACAAACAAGAGAGAGACCTAGAGATAAAAGAGACGTGTGTTTGCACCTACGTTCCAGTGTGTATATGTCTGGGTGAGTGTGTAAGGAAGCATGTGTGTTTGTGTGCACCGGGACAATCCTTCTTTCTCTGCGCTATCTATCCACGAGCCATTATTCAGAGAGGGAGCTGGTGAGTCAGATGTGAACTGGTGGTGCTTTCTCAGAGTGTGGCGTGCTGCTTGTATAGATGTCAGGTGAGATGAGTGGTTCAGGCCGTCCGGGAGCCTCTCTGCTCCTCCCAAAGCAGCTGCCACCAGTCTGTCAAAGAATTGCTCGGCTACATCCTATTCTTCCCTCTCCCCCCTCCTTCTGTTTTACTTAACACACCCACTTAATGATGACAAAAACATCTAGAGTGCAGCCAGGGTCATATTTTCCCCCCTAAACAAGACAGAAACTCAACAAAGTAGCTGTAACTAATAGCTGTTAAAGGAAAATACTTTGATAAAGCTCTGTTTTGGTTCATAAAATTAATCAAATGTTGAGTTATTCTGCTTGTTTAAAGGGGTAGTTCACCCAAAATGTTTAATTTACTCACTATTTACTATCCTCAGGTGCTTTAAAACAAGTTTTTTTTTAAAAAAAAGCTGGAAACCTGTAACCATTGACTGTAACCCTTGACTGTAACCATTGACTGGAATGAAAATAAAATACTGTGGAAGTCAATGGTTACCGGTTCCAAACCTTCATGTGTTTCTTTCTCCTGTTGAATACTAACGAAAATGTTTTGAAGAAAGTAGGAAACATGTAACCATTAACTTCTATGGTCAGAAAAACAAATATTGTGGAAGTCAATGGCTACCGGTTCCAAACCTTCATGTGTTTCTTTCTCCTCTTGAATGCTAGCAAAGATATTTTGAAGAAAGCTGGAAACCTGTAACCATTAATTCTATGG
Organism: Danio albolineatus; assembly: GCA_903798035.1. NCBI lineage: Eukaryota > Metazoa > Chordata > Actinopteri > Cypriniformes > Danionidae > Danio > Danio albolineatus. The sequence goes on from CAIGQQ010004837.1 coordinate 9,454,590, forward strand.
TCATAAAAACAAATACTGTGGAAGTCAATGGTTACCGGTTCCAAACCTTCATGTGTTTCTTTCTTTTGTTTAATACTAGCAAAGATGTTTTGAAGAAAGCTGGAAACCTGTAACCATTGACTTCTATGGTCAGAAAAACAAATATTGTGGAAGTCATTAGTTACAGGTTTCAAACCTTCATGTGTTTCTTTCTCCTGTTGAATACTAGCAAAGATATTTTGAAGAAAGCTGGGAACCTGTAACCAATGACTTCTCTGGTCAGAAAAACAAATATTGTGGAAGTCAATGGTTACCGGTTCCAAACCTTCATGTGTTTCTTTCTCCTGTTTAATGCTAGCAAAGATGTTTTGAAGAAAGCTGGAAACCTGTAACCATTGACTTCTATGGTCAGAAAAACAAATACTGTGGAAGTCATTAGTCACCGTTTTCAAACCTTCATGTGTTTCTTTCTCCTGTTGAACACTAATGAAGATGTTTTAAAGAAAGCTGGAAACCTGTAACCATTGACTTCTATGGTCCTAAAAACAAATACTGTGGGAGTCAATAGCTACCGGTTTCAAACCTTCATGTGTTTTTTTCTCCTGTTGAATACTAACAAAGATGCTTTGAAGAAAGCTGGAAACCTGTAACCATTGATTCTATGGTCATAAAAACAAATACTGTGGAAGTCAGTGGTTACCGGTTTCAAACCGGCATGTGTTTCTTTCTCCTGTTGAATACTAACAAAAAAGTTTTGGAGAAAACTTAAAACCTGTAACCATTGACTTCTATGGTCAGAAAAGTAAATACTATGGAAGTCAATGGTTACCGGTTTCAAGCTTTTATCAAAATATCTTCTTTTGTGTTAACAGAAGAAAGAAACTCGAAAGTAAATGATGACAGTATTTTCATTTTTGGGGTGAATTATTCTTTTAACTGATGCAAAGTCATAACATTTTGTGCTGTGTGTGATGATTATTATAAATTTACAGCCTATTTGTGAACCAGGCAGGCATTTTATTAACATTTCCGTCTAATTTATATATTCTCTCTAAGTTTGTGATGGTAGGCATTTAGATTCAACATTTAAATTTAATTACCGCCTCCATCCGTGTCAATACGGCGGCCTCATTTATCAAAGAGACAGACAGAAAGCGCAGCTTAACCGCCAATAAACATTTGTTTTTAATTCGTTTACTGGAGTGCCGACCGAAAGCGCTTTGCCTCGCTTGCGGTTACGCCGTTAATTGGGAGAAGAAACACTTTTGGATCTGAGGGGGCCGGGGGATTTTGAAGCCTTTATCTCAAGCTGAATCAAAGCCGGCGTTAATAATACACCCGATGAATAAAATATTTGTTAAAAGGCGTGGAAACAACAGACACACTGTAAAAATAGGCCAGGCTCGAGGATGCTAGAGCTACTACTCTGCAAATGAATCGACCTGCCTCTTATTTCACAGTACACAGTCAAGTATAGCGCCACCTGTGGTGTGAAATAATCAGTACAAAATCAAACACAGCTAACATCAAATAGCATACTTTAAAGAGAAGAAAGAGTTTGGAAGTTTTAAAAGTAATGCTACAGAAAACAAACCGGGTAGGCACAGACTTGTTTACTGCATGCGATTTAAATTGCATGTCGTGGTGCTGTAAAAAAGTTCACATGCATATTCTACAATGTCATTCTGTCGGGAAGAGGACTGTTAAGAATTTAACATCTCCAGTTGTTTGTTTGTTAGACTTTATGTTTGGGAATATGTACATTTGAGGGGGAAAAATACAAATAGGCTATTGAGATAATGAGAAGTACTCTAAAAAAAATAGGCCTACTTTTTCTGCTTGTTCAAACTACTTATTTAAAATGAGTTGGGGAAAAAACACAATTCTTGTGTGGTTTTTATGTGACAACTTAATGGTTTTATGTTCAATCCACTTAGATTTGTAAATACTATTAGTTACTAGTAAGTTAACATAATCGATTTGTGTTGATTCTTTAATATAACCGACATTCTTTAATATAACCAGGCTAAAAATGCATGTTAATAGTTCTCACAGATCATATTTACATCTTTAACTTACATTGTAAGCCACACAAACCAAAGAACACAAAGATTCTTGTTTAGATTCGAGTAAAAAACTCAATGTGTGGTGTCATTATCATGAAAATTTCCTGCTCGTCAAACTTTTTTATAACTGTAAAAAGAGGAAATTCAATCATATCTCGACGTTAAAACAACTAGCCTATCATAACATTATTTGTTAACATGTGGACCTTTTGGGTTCTCGGAAGCTATTGAATTGAAAACTACAACATGAGATACGTTAATACCACTGTTATTGTTTACGTCTCTCAAAATGATGTCTCCTTCAGTAGGCTATCCGAAACCGCTTAATTGCGTTCACTATAAAGATTCGACTCATGGGAGTCATTTGTTCGGAAATAGAACAACATCGGTCGCGGTGTGTTTTTTTAATTCACAAAAAAGAACCGACTCATTAGAGTCACATTCGTTATTCGAACTCTACCACTCGCGATTCACTGAAACGAACCTGTTCATAACAAATCATTCAGTCGGGAATCGGATTACAGCAGTCTCCCTTTATGTTTATGACTCACTATAAAGAACCTGTTCACGAGAGTCATTTCATCAGTCTTGCTGCACTCTCCGCGTAGCCACAGTGGCGTTCCGCACACATCAACGTAATAAAGCACGTTCGATGTGTTCCTTTAATGTAAGAAACCCCCCTAAAACGCGTTCTACTGGGGCATTTTTGAAAGAGTGAATCCCGTTCTCCGTTTCTCCGCAGCGCTGCCACTCCATCAGAAACAAAGAGGCTGAGTGCAGCAAGCGATCGCCAGCTCATTCACACTCACAGCAGATCAGACTTGCGAGAGATGCCCGCGGCCACTACTACATAAAGTACCAAATAATTAATAAATCAACACTGCGAGGAGCATAATCCTTCAGATCGCGCGCATTCCCGGCTCCCATTAGACTGTATAGAGAAATGTCGCACCTCTGCCCAGCACCATTTATATTTATTTAATGCTGTTCAATTATTCTGTTTGAGAGAGAGAGATGGTGACTTCCTGATGGGTTTTACTGTGAAATTATTAAGAGGTGTTTCTTCTGTTTTGGGGACTGTGATCAGCACATCTTTAATGCATCAGACCTCTATGGCTTTTAACACACTTTCAAACCCATCACTTTATCATGGTCACACCTGGTTCCTTCTTTCTCCAACTTCTCTGTAAGTCTGAAGTCTAGACGATGCCATTAAATGGGGTACTGAGTAACTCAAATCAACATGTCATTCATGTACAGTACACCCTCAGGGCTATTATAAACACCCAGGTATGCATTAGTCAGAATTGCACCCACTTGTTCCATAATGATGCTTACAAAAAGTTTCCAAAGCACATTCATTAGATCAATCACACATACACAAACACCATATTAAGATGAACATGCCAATATCTGAGTGTTTTTCTTAATATCCACACATGACACAATATAGGCTACATAAATATGACACTTGAAGATGTACAAACTATGGCATTAGCATGTTTTGACATGCACCATTAAGTAGCCTACTTGGTGTGTCATACAAATGCATACATTTCAGTGTTATGTACGATATTGTGTACAATATAATGCCATCAGTGTATCATCACGACACTGCCACGGTACTTTTCAGCACGAGAGCTGTAGATCAACAACCGCTGCATTATGCTGGGGAACACGCCTGTACTGAACAAGTTTAATTTCCAAATTAGCCTTGTTTGCATTTGGCGCAGTGCCACTCGCTCTGTGTATCGCCAGGCTCTCACTAGAACATCATATGTCACAAAAAGCACCACCGACACACCTAAAAACCACTGCGTTAACTTCAGAACCGGGCGCGCTGCCGCTGAATGATAAAGGTAATCGCGTTATGATTAGGTTGACGCAGCGCGTAGCATTACGCATATATCCGATTTCAGCTTAAGACTAGTTGCTAAACTAAAACAGATTGTCTTACCTGTTCCTAAAAGGCACAATGCGACGTAAAACGCCAACATGTTCGCGGAGTCTTCAACACTTGTCCTGCAGTCCAGACTGAAAGTGCGCACGAAAGCTCCGACCGGACTGAACGTGGAAGGGTGTTTTTTTTTGCTGGTCCTCGCCCACCTCTTGATTCAATAAGGTAAAAAATGTGAAGGAAAAGCAAAAGTGATTATGTCAACATCAGCCCTGAGAGCTGAAAGTCTCTTCTGCCATCCGAACACAGTCCGAGCATCAATGCTGCTTGTCTGTTTAAAGTTCAGAACTTTCTTGCGATCGTCCTCCTTGTGTTGATTTAATATTTCCTCGCTCGATTTTGTTCAAATGAAGTTGCTTTAATGCATCAATCCAAGTGCACGGAGTAAATCCTGCGACTGAAACCAAAAATCTCCGTTTCTCCCGATCTGCGGGGCTCCGCGCTCCTGTGCAACTGAGCGCGTTTCAGCACCACAAGCTCTACAGCGCATATAAACGCCTCCTCTTGCGCACAGCTTCCTCAGCACTGCTGTCTGTCTGTCTCCGCGAGCTCACTCTCCTGTTATGCAGCGGCAGGGGCGAGGATACGATCCGCACTGGCTGTCGTATAGGCTACTACTGGCTGACTGGATGCTGGCACGATGAATAGCGCAGGCGCTTCTTCTTTGCCTGGGGACCATCGAGTTTGAGAATGAAGTAATTCTCAGTCCTCAGGGACAACCGTTGGCCTACGCCCCCGGGTCCTGCGATTGGTTAAGGGTTTAAACTATAGGGGGGTGACTAGCATGGGGTGTTTGGTTCTTAAACAACAGGGGGTGCTTGGTTATGCGCGCCTCTGAATGAATAAACTGCTGGGGGAAAGTAAACAGGTGTGTCCTGGAGCAAACAGAGTTTACGGAGCAGATGATCCTAATGGAGTTTCCTTAAATAAAGACTCAATATGCATCTGCTGTGATTCAGTGACGTATTTTATCTGGTCAACTGTTTGTTTGTTTTATTTGTAGATGGATATCTATGGCCGAAAAGACGTGAAGCAAAAATAGATAGATAAATAAATAAACAAACAAACAAGTAAATAAATTATAATAATTTTAATATTTACCAAAAAACGTAGACTATTTTGATTATTTGTAATTTATTTATTTTGACTTGATATTAATTAAACTAATAAATAAATAATTAAAACACGAAAAACATCCTCATTGGATGGTCTCAAAAAGGAAAAACAAAATCCTTTGTAGAACGTCACATGCTGTTTATAGTGGTTGTAAACTGCTGAGATCAGCAGCGAATATCCAAATAAACTTCCAGAGAGAGAGAGAGAGAGAGAGAGAAAACCTCTGACATGTCAATAAAAACTCCTCATAAAATAAACAGATGAAAAATCATCCTGGAAATGCTTCACCTGACTGCTAAGTAAAGCCTAATTTAATCTATGCCTCATGGTATTTGATATTGTAATGTATTTATATAATACCAGCCAGCCATTCACTTCGTTTGTTTGTTTATTTATTTATTGCGCTCTGCAGCCGTGCTATCTAGAAGGACTTTTTATATTTAGCAACCCAGTTAATGGGCTTCCGGTGAACTGTTTGACGTTTCAAAACCGCCAAGTTTACGGTCTGTTTTCTTTAAAAATCAACGATTTACACTGCCTGACTGATATACGATATGAAGTGTGTCTCAGAATGTACAAGAAGAACTGCATCGCGCCGTTTTATTTATATATTAAAATAGATTTTACTCCAGTATTGTCAATGGAGTTTCTGCTAGCTTGCTGATCCTGACTGCGCGTGCGTGTGAATAACGTAGGCCTTGCCCGACGCAGTTGTTATTTTGCGCTTGTTCCAGAACGCGTCATATAGGTTTGCTCCTGAAATATAATTGCCATCTTCATCTGTTGATTGGGATTCAACCGGATTCCTACATGCGAATGGTAAGATATGGTATTTTTACTACTTTAATGCTGTATAAATTCAGCGATGGAAATGAATCTCCACGCCGAGATTACACGCACGCCAACTTGTTGGTTAAGAAGCACCTTTTAGCAATCCACCTTTGTGTTTTCTCACCAAAAAATTCGCTGGAAACTTTTATACATCGTGTCAAAGAGGTGAGGACTATAAAACCGCGCTGACGGTTGTGGTCTCCACCCCGTTAAGATTTATTGCAGGTGAGGGGATCAAATGTGAGACTGCCGTTCACAGACACACGCTGATGAGAGAAACAGCTCGCTGGAGGCGCAGATGATGGGATTCCTGTGAGTTGAAAGAGACGAGGTTGAGTAAAGGGGGCTATAGATGATCTGCAAACAACGGGGTCTCGCACCTGCTGTGAGTGTCGAGTAAACATCAACAACCGCCGCGTTAAGTTTACCAAGTTTTGACAGGGTGTGAGCCAGACCTGCAAATTAACATCTACTTTCGTTGTTTGAACAAAGCCACGAGTGATGTCTTCCTAGTGAGCCTCTCACTGTAACACAGTCATTTATTTTGTAACCTCACTTTGAGGGTGCTATAACCCACTGAGGGCTTGTGAACACTTAAATAATTCATGTAGTTATAAGTGGGGGTTTTAGACTGTAGATTTGTTAATAATTAATACAGTTTGATATTTACTAAACTGTTCTGTTAGGGGCAGAAGACAGTTAAGACGTCATTTGCATGGTAATTGTAAAGAAAGTTATAAATAAAGCATGAGGTGAAGTTCTATGGAAATGCGACTCCCCGGGAAATGAGAATATTTTAACAAAATATTATCTCAGACCCGTTTGACCTGGGGTCAATTAGAAAAGGAAACGTCAGGCTGAAAATTACCATTGAAGCCTTTTCCCTTTAGTCTAATTTGCAAGGCTGATGCAAAGTTGAACTGAAACAAGTATATTGTTGTGAGATTGCGGTTTAATTTGACACAGCACTAAAAAGTCGATTCCGATCTCGCTCTGACAGACAACAAACTAAAATGTTGTCCCCTCTATGGAGAACTTCTTTCTTGCTGACGTTGAACAAACTGTTATTGTGCTGTTGCGCAAAGGTTAAAATGTCTCTTTGTCGATCCTAAAATGGTCTCTTCTACATCCCTTAAGTAAATATTGTATCACTTAAAGGTCAGCGTTTCTTCTAAATGCATAAATCAGAGCTGGTTTATGTCTATTTCATCCAAATGTCACAGAATGTATGCTATTCATAGTCTCAGGCATATTATAATGTCAGTCTTGAGTTTCAAATGTCTCATTTTATCATCCAGTGCGACTGCAGTGTAAATTAGGTGGTGATGTACAGAATTCAATAGTGTCTTTAAAGGCAGCATGAACTGAAGATGGCTTTGTCATCAAAATGTCATTTGCTCTGTCTTCTTTTTGTGACACAATTCAGCCCCACAAAACTACATATTTTAATTGCTTCTGTGATTTTCATTAGGTTTTGTCTATGTTTTTTTAAATAAATTAACTCTCCATTTCTATTTTAGAACTTCAGCTTAAACTATAGTAATAAATCTTGACTGGGCAACTAGCTTAGCAAGCTAGCCTAGCTTACCTTTCACTTCTTATTTTTTATTATTATTATTTTTTTTGCGTCCTGACTTTTTAACTTTAAGTGGCATTTTGTGTCCAAGAGAAAACTGAGTTTTTTTATTTTAGTGATGTGATTAAAACGTTTAGTGAGCTAAATTACATTCACCGGCCACTTTATTAGGTACACCTTACTAGTACTACTAGTTGGACCAACTTTTCCCTTCAGAACTCTGCCTTAATCCTTCATGGCAAAGAGTCAGCAAGGTACTGGAAATATTCCTCAGATATTTTGGTCCATATCGTCATGATAGCATCACACAGTTGCTGCAGATTTATTGGCTGCACATCCATGATGCAAATCTTTGTTCCACAACATCCCAAAGGTGCTCTAGATTGAGGTCTGGTGACTGTGGAGGCCATTTGAGTATAGTGAGCTCATTGTTATGTTCAAGAAACCAGTCTGAGATGATTTGCACTTTATGACATGGCGCATGTCCTGCTGGAAGTAGCCATCAGAAGATGGGTAGACTGTGGTCATAAAGGGATGGACATGATCTGCAACAGTACTCGGGTAGGCTGTGGCGTTCAGAAATGCTCTTCTGCATACCTTGGTTGTAAGGAGTGTCTATTTGAGTTACTGTTGCCTTTCGTCTGACAATCCCAATAGATTAGCAGTTTTTGTAATACTCAGACCAGCCCATCTGGCACTAACAACCACGGCTAGGCATGGGACGATAACCGTTTTCAAGGTATACCGCGGTTTGTAAAAGACAAGATTTTTTATACCGTCAATTTTCTGCTATACCGTTCCTAAGGTATGTGTACGAATTTTTTTTTATTGACATTTTTTTGTTTGTTTTTTAGGTGTAAATTGTACTGAAATCTGTGTTTTTGAAACAAATGAAGACCAAAAGTCAATGATTTACTTGAATTCTTTAGCCTGACATGTTTACTGCTCCATAATATTTTAAAAGTTTCTCACAATAAAACATATCGCGTTCAAAGGGGGAAAAGGTTTAGTTTTTTTAGCCAGACATTTAAACAAATATATTTTAGAGCAGTAAACACAATACCGTCATACTGTGAAACCGTGATATTTTTATCCGAGGTTATCATACCGTCAGAATCTTATACCGGCCCATGCCTAACCACGGCATGTTTAAAGTCCCTTAAAGCATCTTTCCTCCCCATTCTGATGCTCGGTTTGAACTGCAGCAGATCGTCTTGACCATGATAAATCTACATGCCAAAATGCATTGAGTTCCCGCCATGTGATTGGCTGAAGACATTTGTGTTCACGAGCGGTTGGACAGTTGTACCAAATAAAGTGGCCGGTGAGTGTAAATTAGTGTAACAAATTTAATCCAGTGATCTATTTATGTCAGCATCCAGATTTGCTCACTGATTTTCATTTGTTTGATAATAGTTCATATTAAAAAAGACTCTTCATGTATCTTAACTACCTCTTCATTCTCTTGATATATTTATCTCCAAATTACTAATTAAAGTCTTTAGTCATATTATAAATGTAGAAATATGTTCTAAAAGATTTGTTTACCAAATATTGGATAAGAAATCTTGCCTGGGCAACTATCTTGGCAATCTAAAGTTTCTCTGCTCCTTTTAATATTTGCTTTACTTTGTGTTTATTTCAAGTCCTGAGATTTAAGTTTCGATTAACACCAGCAACACTTCTCAACGTTGATCAAGTCAATTTCCATCTTTTTTTTTTCCTCTCTCTCTCTTAGAACGTTTCATTTCACTCATCACATTTAAGAAATAAAAGGTGTTGCAAGTTCCTTTTCTTGTTGACTTGAACTTTTCCTCCAGCTTGATCCACCCCCCCACGCCAACCTCCACTTTTTAGAGTGTGTGGCAAGCATATTATTTTCACCATTCATCATTAAAAACATCAGGCATCAGTTTAGACTTTAGTGCTGAGCAGTCGGCGGCGGTCAAAGTTCTCCTCCCTTTACATCAACCATAGGGGGACATTACAGCAGCTCTTACTATAATTGTGTTATTGAGTACAGCCTTGATCTGTGTCAACCATAACTCTAAGTACTGCTACATGGCAATAATTCTCTCTGCCTTTACCTATGCCAGTCATCTCATTCATTCCACCTAATATTGCTTATACCACGCAATTGTTTGAGATCCATGCTAGTCCCCCTTCAAACATGAGCACTCTTTCTTGTTTAGTCATCTTTGTCCAACTAACTGCAGATGCCATCATGAAAAGAGCAGTCAACAGCACGTCCTTCATCTCAATATCAAGATACCATGGAGGCCCATTATTGAAAGCAGAGTTGGCTGAAATCAAAGTAGCTCAGGGGAAGTTCAGGAGGTATATGGTTGCCGATGGGTCAAGGGTATGGCCTTTTGGTGGGCCACTGGCTGCTGTAGAAGGCTGTGTTACGGAAACACGAGCGTGATAAACGCTGTTTCATTCCATATGCCTTGCCTTTTATTGTGCGCTATGGTATTCTTAGTTTCTATCGTCTGGTTTAAAGTTACAAAGTATATCAAGTGATTATGATATGGAGTCATTAATGAGTGAAGGCTTGTGCTGGTAATGTTGCTGTCTCCACGTGTAATTTGGTTTTCTTTAATTGCTGTATTTGCAATGCAATCTTATGACAGTTCGTAAAGATTTGCTTTAGTTGCTAATTTGTATTAACTTTTACGCTTTAATACAATTTGATCATCCCCAAATGAGAGTTTAGGGTCAGGGGCTAAACCATATGGATTCATGTGAATTAGCTACTTTTTGGGTGGCATAGTGGCTCACAGAAAGAAGGTCACTGGTTCGAGTCCTGGGAGGAGCAGGTGGCATTTCTGTGTGGAGTAGTGTTGTCAGGATACTGGAATTCGGTGCCAATCTATACTGAAATTTTTTGGATTGTCCTGCTTTTATTGACTCCAGAAGACTTTTTTATGAAATGAACTCTCTTAAGGACATTTTTAACAAAGTGACACCAGAAAAGATTTTAGAATTTTTATCATGTATTAACACAAAAATTAATTAAAATTTAATTTATGTATTCGTTTGGTTGTTGATTTTTAATTGTATATCTATTATTGAAATGTTTATGCCATGAAAATAGCCTTGGTTGCTGACATGGCATTAAATTAAATAAAAATGAAATGAAATACTGAAATTTTTAAACGTCCATTTTCCTGCGCTGTTGAGCACATTCTTAAACAACGCTGATTTGCTATTGAGCAATTCCATACAAATGTCAACCTGGACATGAAAAAATAAGTTTTCACCAAAATAGCAAAACCGTTTCTACGCTTTTTTGTGTTAAAGTACTTTAAAAATACTCAAAATTGTCTATGTCAGTGTTTCAAACTATTATATTTGATTTAGCAAAATCAAACAAGTGGCGATTTCACATCTTTCACATCCATAGCGGAAAAGTGTCACATCCATAACGAAGCTTTTCCCTCATAATTGAAAAAAATGCCAAATAAGATAAAATCAATCATGTTTGTTCTATAGCGAGCAACTCTCATCCTTTTGATTAGCATTATTTCTTTTGGGTTGTTCAGTTTAATTCACTGAATTTCTACCAAGCATGTTGTATGTAGACTGTAAACTCGCAAACTTTTTTTGTCACATCCATAACACATTTTTATTTTCCTCTTTTAAAATATAAAAAATGTTTACAGATTGATATTTTTCTGATCCTATAACTCTGTGGTCAGTTGTTTTGGAAAATATAAACAGTTGCTTCAACATAATGTTAACGTATACTTTCTATGTGCATTTATGTTTTGAGTTTTTACTGCAAATGTCACATCCATAACGCTGGAATTGCTCTATTGTGTTCATGTACTCAATGGAAATTACTGTGATCAGCTGAGTATTAGGGCTGTGCATTTAATTGCAATCGCAAAAATATCGTGATTTAAGCACATGCAATTTCTTAAATCGCATGTTAAATTAAATAGCTTATTTTACCTAGTAATTTATTTTTGTTCTTGTGCACATGATTTTAATATTTTAACCAATCAGAGCTGACGCAGCACACCAGGCAATTACAGCTAAGCTGAGCGGGAGAAAGATGTTAACCAATCAGAGCTCACTCCGCGAATGACAAAGTTGAGCGAGAGAACCGAATAGGTGGTTTTGATTTACATTTAGTATTTATTTTTTGTTCTGACTGGAATTGAGGTTAGTTCATCTTTATTTTTCATGTTGTCTGTTTTAAGACAATTTATTACAGTTTTGTTGATCAAGCAGTGAGTGCTACTGTGTACAGTATGTTTAACTTGAGCTGAGGTTAGTTCATCTTCAGTTATTTTGTGTTGTCTGTTTTAAAGACAGTTTTACTACAGTTTAATTCATTAACTTAATACAGTTATTTCATCGTGAAATGTTTTGTTATGCACTTCTTGAGCACTGAATACATTTAGAATGTGTGTATGTAGCACGTTTGAAAAAGCTCAAAAACAGCTGCTAAAATTGCAATTAAAATCGCAATCGCAATATTTGTTCCAAAAATCGCAATATGATTGTTTTGTCCATATTGCACAGCCCTACTGAGAATAGGGTTGGGTGATGTTGGCCAATATGGCAACATAACGATGTATAATGTGAAACATCGCGATGAACGATGGCATCATCGTCATAGACAGCGGTGAATTATTATTATTATTATTATTATTATTATTATTGTTGTTATTATTATTATTTAAAAATGAATGAATTAATTATTTGTAGCCTACTCTTTCAACTAAATGACCCGCATGGTCTTTCTTTTAACCATAACCATATCATAAATAAATAAAGTTACACACAAATTACCACCTGTCAATCACTTTTTCCCTGTGACTCTGGCATGAATAGAGTCATCTGTAAACCAAGTTCCTGACTCTCCATGGTCGTAAAAAAAATCTTAGGATGTTCTTTGAAAAACAGGGGTTTAACCCTGGCATCCTTACCAGATCTGCCCATTTGCCTCATCATGGCCTCCTAACCATCCCCATATCATAATTGGCTTTATCACTCTGCCTCCTCTCCACCAATCAGCTGGTGGTGTGGGGTGCAGTCTGTTGCAATATGGCTGCCGTCGCATCGTCCAGGTAGATTTTGCACTGGTGGTGGATGAGGAGATTCTTAATCTTGGGGAAAAAGGCCATCCACAAATATTTTATAGTGTTATTTTGTTGACAAAATTTAACTTGTTTTAAGGGAGAGTTCACTTGAAGATGTGTGTTTCCAAACCTTTGAGTTTCTTTGTTTCTGTTGAACACGATATAAGAAATTTTGAAGAATAGCCTTTGTTGGAAAAAATCCATAATTTAGCCAAAAATTAAGACCGTGGTTACCAAACAAAGAAACTCAAACATGTTTGGAACAGGTGAGTAAATGACAATACTTTCTTTTTTGGGTATTCTATCACATTAATTGTTTTAAAAATGTTGTTGTCAGTCATAGTATCAGTACTAGTAAAGGTTTTGGAAAAAAATGCCTGCATACTGACCGTCTAGGGCTTTCTGTTTTTATGTATATATATATATTTTTTTCACTGTTTGTTCCATCTGGGCTAATCAGTAAGCTCAGGCTGAACAATCTGATCAATAAAAGCACATTCTCTTTGGGGCAGCCTGTGTCTGCCTGGTGCGTTTTCAATCGGTGGTGATTAAAGCTGATTTGAGGATGTCTGCACAAAACTATCATTCACCTAGGAAATGTTCAGATTTATATTCTTCGCACCGTCTTTCCAGAGCAGCCCACAATAAAAATGCACATTAAAAGCTGAGTACACAACAGTAATCTAGGCCCTGGAAAACTGATAATGATGCTTGAAGGTTGGCAATGGGATCGAATTGGCAGGTAGAGCGCTAGGGTAAAAGTGTTTTCTCATCCAAGATGATTTTGAATGAACTCAGATTGGATGACGCTTTCAGGCTTTGGGTTATATCAAGGCTGGTTGAGAGCAAGTTTGGGATGATGGCCACTGTGTTTTAAAGTGGGTCATAAAGTGAGCGCGGATGGTGGAGGAGTTTGGAAAGGATGCCGAAGGGATGTAGATAAAAAATTGTCCACCCACTATCTCAGATGTTTACTGACAGACTGGAAAGAAATTGTCCTAAAATGTGTCACACCAGTGCACTCCGTGTTTTTTTTTTTCTCTCTGCAGGATTACAAATCGGTGTATAGTTATGGATGTACATATCACATATTTATACGCACGCACACATGCATGCATACATGCATACATACATATAGGCATGGGCCGGTATAAGATTCTGACAGTATGATAACCTTGGATTAAAATATCGCGGTTTCACGGTATGAACAAAACCCTTTTTCCCCTTTGAACACAATATATTTTATTATTATTTAGCCTGACATGTTTACTGCGGCAAAATATTTAAAATGTTTCGCAACTTTGCAAAACATTTGAAATATTTTGCCACAGTAAACATGTCAGGCTAAATAATTCAAGTGATCCTTGACTTCTGCGGTCTTAATTTGTTTTAAAAATACAGATTTCTTTAAAATTTACACCTAAAAAAAACAAACAAAAAAATTAAAATAAAAAAATCTTACACATGCCCTAGGAACGGTATAGCAGAAAATTTTGGCGGTATAAAAACCTTGACTTTTCCATACCGCGGTATACCTTGAAAACGGTTATCGTCCCATGCCTACATACATACATACATACATTCATTCATACATACATACATACATACACACACGCATACATACACTCACTGGACACTTTATTACAACTTACTAGTACCTGGTTGGACCCCCTTTTGCCTTCAGAACTGCCTTAATCCTTCGTTGCATAGATTTAACAAAGTACTGAAAATAGTCCTCAGAGATTTTGGTCCATATTGACATGATAGCATCACAGAGTTGCTATAGATTTGTCGGCCGCACATCCATAATGCGAATCTCCCGTTCCACCACATCCCAAAGGTGCTTTATTGGATTGAGTTCTGGTGACTGTAGAGGCCATTTGCGTACAGTGAACTCATTGTTATGTTCAAGAAACCTATATGCATTGAATTGCTGCCATGGGATTGGCTGATTAGAAATTTGCATCAATGATCAGTTTATCTGGTGTACCTAGTAAAGTGGCTGGTTAGTGTACATGTATATGGAACCTCTATTTTTAAGAGTGGAGATGAGAGCCAGAGTTATAGGGGGATGCCAAGGAATTGCTGTTTTTTTTTAAATGATTATTTATTATTGTTACTCATTTTGATGTTCTGGTTAGTTGCTTAACAGTTGCTCTACAGCCCAAGAAAAAAAGTTAAAAAAAAAAAGATTGGGTGCTCTTTCAATGTCAGCCTAAGAAATTCTGTCATTCATTTTAACATTCACCATGTGAAAATCTGTTCGCTTATAAAAGTAATAGCACACCTCTCTTCACACGATTTGAGTTATTATTCACGTTCATAGCCCAGGCGGTGTGGGATAAGTCAAATACTTCAGATTGTGGCCTAGTTATGAGAAGTGTTTTTGCTGAAATCTTCAGGAGATGAAGCAAGACTATATTGTTCACATTTGAAAAAGCTGATCTTTATCATTATCGTGTCAGATTGAATATCAGATAGGGCTTTGTAGTTTAAAATTCTGGGGTTTTACAGCATTGGGAGGGGGAAACAAAACTAATATTGTTTTTTTTGTTTTTTTTTTAAACATACAGTTGAAGTAAAAATCATTAGCCCTCCTGAATTATTAGCCTCCCTGTATATTTCCCCCCAACTATTTTCTAAACAAAATATTTTTATAACTAATTTCTAATAACTTATTTCTTTTATCTTTGCAATGATGACAGTATGTAATATTTTAATAGAAAATTGTCAAGATACTCAGCTTAAAGTGCAATTTAAGGGCTTAATTAGATTAACTAGGCAAAAAAAGAAAAAAAAGTATATTTGAAAATAAAAATAAAAATCACAGGAGGGCGAATCATTTAGACTTCCACTGTATATATTGCATATGTATATTGCAATTTCTCCAGATGACTTGAATTGCTCTCTTTGAATTAATTATTTTGGAATGATTGGGGTGATTTGATAATTAGTATTGATAAACCATATAGACCATTTTGAGGAATGTAAACAATAACAATGGTCCTAATGTATTTCCTGTTTAACATTTTTAATTTCCATAGCTTCCGAAAATCCAAAAAGAGCCACATAATGATAATGTTATGATGGCTGTTTCAATGTGAAAATATGCCTCTTGTTACAGCTGTGATACAGTATTAGAACAAGCAGGAAATGTTCAAGGGCCAATGACATTACCACATGGAAATGAGCTATAACAAAGATACAAATAAAATTAGCAGTTGTATATTTTTCTAAACTGTCAGAAATTGATTACACCGATCCAAAGTAATTTAAATAAAATTGAACTTTTTTTTTTTAGGGCTTCGGTATTCCTGCGCAGTCCAAAGGCATGCATTGTAAGTGAATTGAATAAACTATAATGGCCATAGAGTATGTCTGTATGGGTGTTTCTCAGTGCTGGGTTGTGGCCGGAAGGGCATCCGCTGCATATATTATATGCTGGAATAGTTGGCGGTTCATTCCACTGAGGTGACCCCGACTAAATTAAGAAATTAAGCCGCAGGAAAATAAATTAATTTATGAAAATTAATATATTCATATTTTATTTTTAGGCTTGTTTTGTGCGTCTGAATGCTTTGAATGCTAATCAACTTCAACTTCTTCAATTATCTAGCACATTTAACTGCAAGGTGAGTTGCCTAAAGTGCTTAACACACAGAAATGTTAAATATTCAAATGACATGGACAGCTAAGTACAAGGATTAAAATAAAAACATTACAACAAGCATTTCTTTGAGTAAGTCAAATGCTAAACTAAAACTGTGACCTGAAAACCTCTAAAGATGATGCCTGTCGGATACAGGTGAAGAGCATTCTCTAATTTTGGCTTTACCACTGGAAATGTGTGATTGCCTTACAATTTCTTTTTTTGACCTTGGAACAGTCAACAATGACCTGATCAGATGAGTGACCTGGTGGATATATGAGACCTAAAGTGCTCACTGATATAGGGAAAGGGTTGTGTACATCTTTAAAAACCAGGGATAACCTGAACTTAACTGGGGGTTGCACGGTGGCTCAGTGGTTAGCTCTATCACCTCACAGCAAGATGGTCACTGGTTAGAGTCTTGACTGGGCCAGTTGACATTTCTGTGTTTGCATGTTCTCCCCGTCTTCACATGGACTCTCTCCAGGTGCTCCGTTTCCCCCCCACAGCCCGGAGGTGGGCAGTATAAACTAAATTGCCTGTAGTGTAAGATTGCATGTGTTAATGTGAGGGTGTTTCCCAGTACTGGGTTGTAGCTGGAAGGGCATCTGCTATGTAAAACATATGCTGGAATAGTAGAAAAATAAATAAATGAATGAATAAACTTGACTGGAAAGCAGTGGAAAGAAGATGGCGTATAACAAACTTAGAAATGCTTTCAAATGATTGTTGATGCACTCTAAACTGTGGTGTCTGGTCAACTATTATCTATACTTGGCACCCCACACCCTGCAACTGCAGATGCACATTACAGTGTTGATGCTGAAACAATATATTGTGCAGCCCTATTTAAAACAAAGACTTATCCCGATGAGGCTTTGAGTTGTTCGGGATTAACCTTCAGAGCTCCGCCTATAACGGAAGTTCATCACCCACATGCCCTCGTTCTCTAGAATTTATATGTGTATTTTGAATTAGAAATTGACTTTATTATCAAGCGGGTGATATCAAATTCAGTGTCTGTTTGTTCATCTGCCATATGAATGGGGTGAAAGATTTTCAGAGAGAGAGATTGGAAGTGAAAGATGACCCATAGCAGCTGTTGGTCCGGGGATGGCTATCATTGCCAGATCGAGACTCTGGATCTCTGTCCTGCACTGATCTAATCCCTGGACGAGCTCTCCCAGATGGGGCGACAGATTTAGATCAGCCACCCTGACATGCACTGACCGGTCTCGACAGCAGTCCCGCATCTCAGCTGTATCACTGAACAGCCACAAAAAAAATGCCTGCCAAATTCCTGAAAGTGATGTATTAAGCATGAAAGATGATCACCGTTTTAGGCGCAAATCGCAGAGTTTGATGGTTTCTGATGGCGAGTCAGTATTGACTTTAATCAAATGAATTATGGCAAGCGGTTCCTCTTTAAAAGTGTAAAAACCAGTCCTTTTCAATCTTCCAGTTGTTGGAGTTTACTCTCAATTGCATTTCCTATCTTCGAAAACTTAATTTATCATAGCATTTTTTTATATTATTTACTTATTTAAACAGGAAAGTCCCATTGAGATACAATTTCTCTTCTACCAGGGAGTCCTGGTCAAGACAGGCAGCATAGTACAGGAGTTACAAAAAAAACATATCACAACACCTAGACATACACAAAAGTAATTTAAACTATTATAAATTTTTAAAACGTGCACTGTTCTAAATACACAGACTTTAAAATGTTTAAAGGTCTCATGAAATTAAATATATATAAATATTTTTTAGACGTTCGTATTACTATTATTCGTTTTTAGGATATCTATAAGCTAGTGTGCCCCATGACAGTGACAAAAATCGCGTTGAGAAGATATAAACCTGATATAAACATGTAAAGCTTTTAGTTTGTCACTTCCCAAATGCCCGAATGGATCAACAATTTTATTCAAGTCACCTCACACTACATTGTTTTCCATCACATCATAACCAATCAAATGCTCTCCAGTATCTTATCATTTGCTTTTCATTTGATGCACTTGAGCTTAATTACTGGCACAGTCCAAGCTGTGATGAAACCAAACACTGGTGACTTATTTTTTATTTTTTTATTTTTTTAAGGGAGGGGCTGCACTCTGTCCCACCCTTTCATTGTGTTTCTGTTGAGATAACGTCAAATATTGAATAAAAAAAAATATATTTCAAAGCACTTCACGGGACCTTTAAATATAGCAATAGATGGTACATATTTCATATGTAGTATATCTTCAAGCTCGCTCTGTACATATGGTGCATACTTGGGGTGCTTTCATATTTTGTTCAATTGCCTGGAGCGTACCCAAGTTCGATTGTCCCCCCCCCCCCCTTGCCACCTTCTCGATTGGTTCATGTTTACACTTTCTTTTTTCCTTCTGAACCCTGGTACACTTGGGTCATCGAGCTGCTGTTGTGTGTACGGCTCTTGCTAGTTGACGGCCACGAAAGCAAAGTGCCAAATTGGAATGAAGTGCGCACATCGCGGTCGTTCTGCTTTTACTGAATCTCTTGCTTTTGGACATACAGAAAGCGACTCGTGTCTGTGTGCTGCAAAAATCTTAAAAAGGTTCAGAACATCACGCGATGTCTGCAGAAGCTGTTTTGCAGACAAGCAGACATGATCATTGTTTGCCCTGGCTCAGTCCTGCTTGTCACCGAGGTACAGGACATGATACACAGACACACACACACAAATGAACGTTATGATAATGATAGTTTGTGGTAAAGTTGGCGGTTCACTTCCAGAAGTAAACCGGACCAGAGTTTGCGTGAACCAGACCACATCTTTCAGGCGGACTTGGTGCAAATCATGGGTGCGCACAAAGACAGAAGACACATTCACTAGGGCTGTAACGATACACCAAACCCACGATTCGGTTCGTATCACGATTTTTGACCCACGATTCGATTCGTATCACGATTTTTTTTCGTGAGAGGTGGGAATTTTTTTTTTTTTAAAACAATATTTTTTTTATCAAATAACATTTGAAAAATCTTTATAAACTGAACACCAAAGAACAAGATTAACCATGCAAATTATTAACTATATAAATAGCCAAATATAAAATAAATAAATAGACAAAGCTATAATACTTCTGTTTTTTTTGTAACAAAATACTATTGAAAAACAAACAGAACTAAACTCCATTGTGGAGATGATTCGAGCATGTTGAAAATTCTTTTTCAATCAAGTTCTCTTACATTTAAGAGATGTAAACTTTGCCTGACAAATGTGGCAGCATGTGGAGGAAGCACAACTAATTTATACAAAGCGCACAAGAATGAGGCTGCCAAAATGGGCAATGCAGTAAAAAAAATCGACGCAGAAGTCAGACGAACAGGTGCAGCCATCAATTAGTGATGCATTTAAGCGATGCACAAAATATAGAAGGGACAGTGTGAGGTGGAACAAATGCACTGATGCAGTAACCAAGAATCTCTGTGAAAAAAATAGTGTCTTTCAATACTTTTTATTTTCTTTCGGAGACCTCGTAACCACACCCGACAGCTATAATGAATTGTCCGGACGTACATATTTCTCCAAAACAGCTATTCTACGAGCCTACAAACGTATCCTTGGTGAGCTGCAACAGCCCAATTCCACCACAGTCGAGTATTTTTCACTTACAACAGATGTGGTCGAGTACAAAAATGACACTTTACATGTCGCTAACTTTCCATTTCATTGACACGGAATGGACACTGGCGTCAAAATGCCTCCAAACTGAACCTAGCTGTGCCCAACACAATTGAGAAGATGGAGAAAGCCCGCACGGACCGTGCCCTTTCTGCTGTGAACTATTAAATTCTTATTTTTCCCAGAGCGGAACACATTTTCACCGCACAGTTGGACAGGCACAAACAAAAATATAATTCATACATTTTTCTTGGAAAAAAATATCTTTTTGAAACGAATTTCGTTAGGTATAATTTGTATATGAATTGTGATGTAGTTTTGGTTGGTCAGTTATTTACTAGATAAAAAAAGAATAATGATTAATGAATAACCTTTGCGGTGATGCGCTTCAAAACCAGCGCGCTATATGCTTCAGCGCCAAAACACAAGTTGCTGTGAGATTGTGTTGGTTTGGTAAATAAAATAGCTATGTATATATACATACAAAATACCTAAATAAAATTAAAGTTAAATATTTATAGTTTCAGAGAACCCCATATTAAAGTCAGGACATCTGGTGAACGCCCATCCCTCTCTGTGCAGCCAGATTAACAGTGTGAGCAAAGCATCTTATATGCGGGAAAAAAACCGGCCGCTTTGACAGCATTGGCAATGTTTCGTTGTCTGTTGTCACGGGAACTTTTGATATGCTGATCTTCCGATCTATCACAGCCTCTTTACGTATTCTGTGTGTACTTTACGTATCATCTGTATGTTGGTTGTGTTGCCTGTCACTAAAGCACTTACGGCATATTGTGTGGGTCTTGTCGATCACGCCATCCTTTATCTCCACTGGGTAGCTGAAATGTTGCTATACTGCTGACTTATATGAAGAGGGAGGGTCCGCAATCTCTGGGTTAGTTGCCATGTTTCCTCACGTTCTTCTTCAACTAGCTCAACCTTTGCAGGAAGACGTTACATGATTGAAAAGTTCTTCCTTATCACATCGCGACACAGGATCGTGGATCTTAGTGTCGCGATTTCGGTTTCATATCGCGTATCGTTACAGCCCTAACATTCACACTAGCTAAACGTACCGTACTCTGGCGTCAAACAAACCTGGCTACTGACCAAAAGTGCTAGTGTGAAAGCACCCTTAGAGATTATATTACCCTTATTATATAAATTACAGTGATGTGTGTTTGCACTTGAACCAGTGACAAATCATAGGGCACTATGATAATATCCAATTTTGTAAAAAACATTCAGAGGTGCATGCATATATAGCAAAAGAAAAACAAAATTTAACAAAAATAACCTAATATTGGTCTCATTTAAAAAAAAAAAGAAGCTATCAATATAAAAACTGGAAGTCAACTTATCAAGCCAGACTCCTAAATATTTATAAAATGTAACTTATCTGTTTGCCATTTAAAATTGTTTGTTGATAATCTGGATCGTGTAATGTTTCAAAATGAGTTAAAGGCATTTTGTAAAGCGTCTGTTGCCACTTTTATAGATAAAGCCTAAGTGTAAATAATTGTGTCGTCTGCATAAAAGTGTACATTTGCCGACTCAAGAGCTTTACCAAGTTTGTTTATATAAATAGAAAATTGGCCCCAAAATTGAACCTGAAGTCTTGAAGACTGAACCTAAAGTCTTTACTGTTAAAAGGAGCAGAGTTATAATTTTCTACAGAAACACACTGAACATTTCCTCCAGTCAAATATTAATGGAACCATTTAACACTCTTAAATGTCGTCTTGCTCAGTTATTTATTTTATTTTGTTGTGTATTTAATTATTCAATGTGTTTAGGTTTACGTCTAATTTAAGTCCTCATAGCTTGTTATTAAATAGCTTCCCACAAAAAAAGAAAACAGGCTGTAGGCCAACACACATCTGGTGTTAAATGCTCTTTCAAGTGATTCTTCCGAGATTGCGTGCATAGGAACACAAATAATGTACAATTTCACCCTCATATTTTAACTGCTGCTGAGAATTTGCACACACTAGGGTTCTTTTAATGTCAGCGCCCGTAATTACAAGCCCAGCATTCCACCAATTCAGTAAAAACCACACAAATACTAATTCACAATTAGTTCTATATCCAATTGGTTTCGGAACATGACTGCAGAGGGTACAGTTATTACCGAGTCTTTCAATGAGTCGCCTGTATAACACCTGTTCATTCAAAAGCCAATCCTGTTGAGAGTGACTTGCATCAGGCATTTGGTTTCACAGCGGGGTGTTTGCTGTAGTAATTGAGAGCGCTGGAGGGCACAACAGTAGCATCCACATCTGGGAATTCCCAACCTGGCTCATGGCTTCTTAATTACTCAACCAAACATGGACCAGAAATGGTGCTGATAAACCTTTAGAGAGGGTCTGCAGTTAATGTGCCAACTCAAGTGCTAAGTGTTACGTGCGTTTCTCCTAGGAATACAAAATTGCAGCAATAACAGGAAAACATTGCTATTCAGACTTACGTGTATGATTTCAATTCTAATGCACAAGGTCTAAATTTATTGGCGATGATTCAGATCTTTGAAAGGGTCTTTTCAAAGTTCAGAAAAAATACATGACATGTCACTCGTGTAGCTTTGAATGGGGAAAAATGTAACATCAGTATGGTCAATGAAGTCCCGTCTACTAGTACAGGAGCCAATCATTGATTGCAGTAGACTGATGATCCTCCGGGGGAGGGGCTCAGACCAGATGTGAGTTTCTACAGATTTTGTTTGATTTGAATGTTTAAAATGAAACTAAAGAGACTGTTGTCGTTTAATTATATTGGCGATTCCTAATATGACATTTAATCGTAAGCTCAGGCTAACAGTTTTCGAGAATTTTATGTTTTTTCCATTCAAACCGAATGCCCGAGCATTCTGCCAAAGAGGTATTTCAAAGATGTTCCCCGAGTGAAATGACTTGCTGTACTTTGACTGCCTACTACGCAGTTTTTACTGCATTTGAATTTACTACTCGACCGTTAGAATATTACGTTCTATACAGTATAAATGTGAGCAGTATGAATGGAACTCAGACGTACTACATCCTGTATTTTGTCACGATCACGTGAACTATCCGCATCGGTTGGTCGCTTCACTCTCATTGATGAATTCTCTCGCGGTGCATCATGGTATAGCATAGCGTGCATCGGATGCGCACTTCAGAATATCATCGGAAGAAATAGGTCATCCGGGTGGTCCTTGCATACTAGTTTTTGAATTCTATGAATTCGGGCATACGGGCATACTACTCCGCTCCAATACTGTTTTAGCGTACTATATAGTATGGAAGTATGTGATTTTTATTTTTATTTTTAATATTTATTATTATTATTATTATTATTATTATTATTATTATTATTATTATT
>CAIGQQ010004837.1:9482049-9544407 GCA_903798035.1 Danio albolineatus
ATATTTAAACTAAGTATTGAATATGTCACCATTTTTCTCAAAAAGACATATATTTCTAAAGGTACCATTGACATGAAATTTTCCCCTGATGTTGTTAAAGGGCCATGAAACCCCCCTGTCTCAGCGGGGTGTTTTCACACCTCTAGTTTGGAAAAGCTCAGGAAAGTGGGTGTGTCCAGCTCGGTTTAGGTAGGAGTGTCGAGGGAGGAAAAGAGAAAAGGTTTGTGAGAAAAATGTGAGTTTCCATTTGTGCACGCGCTGATTTTCACAGAGGCAAAACAAACACAGACGCAGGGGAGAAAGACAGTGACTGTGTTTACATGGACGTCAGTAATCAAATTATTTGCCAAATTATTAATTTGTCGACTTTAATGGCAGTTTGGCACTTTCACTTTAATCCAGGAACATTTCTTGCATCCCCCCGTGACAAACGAGATGTGAGATACTGCCAAGAGTGCGTTTTTATTGGAGTGTTTGAGACCACGCGGTGTATGAGAGAAATAAAAAACCCTCAGCATTTCTCGGTAACTTAGATGCTCTCGGCAGGTAGCGTCAGAAAGCCATGTGTGTGTAGACTATCCTGTCACAAAATGCGGCGGTGTTTATATGTTTACACTCGGAGAGCAGCATTTACAGCGGATCTGTAGTCTATAATATTGTAGTGATGTTAACGTACTGTAAACTCAGTAACTGTTCAAATCATTTTGACCAAGGTATGTCTTTAAATACTGAATCAGTACTGCTGACGATACAAACTAACTTTCCCACCTGAATAAACAGAGTACAGATTGCTTCCTTACCAAAGACAGGACAATCAACATGAACTGGAGAAGTGTATTTTTTAAAAGGAGACGAGCAGCAAATCCGGATTTCACCATTTCCAGATGTGAAAAGCTCTCGGCTGAAAAAACAAACAAAAACAGTTCCTTACAAACACATTTCTGCTGCGTGGCGTGGGAGTCCTGCTGCGCTCTCATAGCGGGGAAATTAAAACAAAACCTTTGTTGCAGCACATAAACACAACACTGGCGACCTGTGTCTCCAAACAATTATTTTTCTTCCACTTGTTTTGGCAACACAGCGGGGCATCTCTCTGCCGTCTGAACACTGCAACAGGTATAGACAATCTTCGAAGCTATCATGCATATTAATGAAGTTGCACCTCATACACAATAGAGCGTGCTGATTAGTTTGAACCAACTCTATCTCATGACTTAATGCCGCACACTCAGAGACGTCACGATGCACTCGCCGGTACAGGCATCCACTCTCCACGCTAGAATACACTCAAGAATCTAATCTGCGTGACGCAGCTTCAAAAATTAGTTTCAAACCGGGAGAACGAATTTGCTCGAGATAACACAAAAACAACCAATTTTTACTCTTTAGCGAAATAAATGTGTCCTAATAGTGTTTATAGCAGCGTGGGACTCATATGACTGTCAACAGCTCAAAAAATGTGTTTTGGTGTTACGTGACCCTTTAATAACCGAAGAAATCCACATATGCAATGGAAACAAATCTAATTAGTTTACAAATTGAGTAATGTGTAATCAAATGAAATGACACAGGGACACTTTAAACACACAAAGAAAGGGAGGTGTAGAAAGACAATGAAAGCTCAGGCAGCAGCTGAAATCTCTGTTATTATTCAGCAATTTTTTTTTTCTCAAAGTAAAGGACTTGTAAACCAGTACCTCGAACCACATTTTTCACCCAACAAATATGTAAATAACAGTTCACCAAATGTAACGGTAACAAAAGATGAAACATCCATCCATATGCCTTTTCCCAGCACTCCCACGTTCGCGTACACGCTAATGAAAGTGAATGTAATGCATAAGTGTAGTGTGACCACCTCATCAGAATGAGACGCAGGAGAATTGAACCATTACAACATCTGCTTTTAACACCAACCACATCAGATTGATCACCATTTACGCTCGCAGGTTGTTGGCAGGGAAAGGAGACTTTACCTGGTCATGTAGTGGTATGAGCCACTGTGGATAAAAATAAAAGGATTTAGGTTAACACAACATTGCTTCGATACAGAGAAGAGAAAGACACGATGGTGGAGGCTCTCAGGCTGGCGGCACGGGTGGATTGTTTTTAAATCAAGGCCTCGTGTTGCCACTGTGAATTTTTCATCAGTCTCCTAAATTAAAAATGTGAGCGGTCATCACTTATTTGTCAAGCCGTCTCAGCGCAAAAGGTGGATATGACAGGGGGTTTACATAAGGCCTTTGGAGCCCGAAGCCAAAGCCTCACTCCAGACCACAAACACAGACGCACAGTGAAAACACTGTCTCGCGCTTCTCTGTGATATGGATGATTCGAGTGCTCGGAGTAAAAAGGAAAAAGTCGTAGTGCTTTCCAGCAATCTTAGTTGATGTTCACTGTCGTGACATATGGAGCAGCTTACGCATTCTGATTCTATGCAAAACCCTGATTAACACTAAGCCCATACATATAGACGACATGTAAACATTCTCAGTTTATCTCTGGAAGTCACAAATGAGGCCAAAATGTAATCCACAAAACGCACGCACCTTTTCTGTAATCCTGACTAAAATAGTTGGGTTTTGTAGTTGAGTTCAGAGTACAGCCAGGTAAAATTGTCCTTTACTATCAGACTTCTGCATTGTCAGTAAGATCATATTGTGATTTTAAAATTGATGTAATACGATAAACCATTTTAGTAATTCTGCTAAAAGATTTTGACCAC
The DNA here is from genome assembly GCA_903798035.1 of Danio albolineatus. Lineage (NCBI taxonomy): Eukaryota > Metazoa > Chordata > Actinopteri > Cypriniformes > Danionidae > Danio > Danio albolineatus. The sequence goes on from CAIGQQ010004837.1 coordinate 9,484,775, forward strand.
AATAGCATTTATTTTATTTTATATTTTATTTTTTATTTTTGGGTGGCACGGTGGCTCCTCTAGGCATGGGTCGATAACCGTTTTCAAGGTATACTTTATGTAGTTGGCTTTATGTATGGAAAAGTCAAGGTTTTCATACCGCCGATTTTTTTTTCTGCTATACCGTTCCTAAGGTATGTGTAAGATTTTATTATTTACTTTATATTTGATACTTTTTGTTTCATTTTATTTATTCATTTTTTAAGGTGTAAATTGGAAAGAAATCTGTGTTTTTGAAACAAATGAAGACAGCAGAAGTCAATGATTCACTTGAATTATTTAGCCTGACATATTTACTGCCCTAAAATACTTAAAATGTTTCTCAAAATAAAATATATTGTATTCAAAGGGGAAAAAGGTTTTGTTTTTTAGCCAGACATTTAAAAAGAATATATTTTACAGCATTACCATGAAACCATGATATTTTTATCTAAGGTTATCATATCGCCAGAATCCCATACCAGATCATGCCTAGTCTCCTCACAGCAATTGATTAGCTGGTTCTGGTGTGTTTAATTGGGGTTGAAAGTAAAATATGCAGGACACCGGCCCTCCAGGACCGAGTTTGGAGTAGGCTAGTATTATTGTTATTCTCAAACATACGTAAAACGACACTAATAATATTAGGCTTATGTGTACACTGAGTACCAAGTGTAAAGTTGAACCTACTTAAAATAATGAGGCAACTTATCACACGCACGTTTTTGAGTAAACTCAAATAACTCAAAATATTTTGTTAACGACCTTAGTTCTCCCAACAAAGGTTTTCATGTTTTTCTAACAGAACTGAACAAAATATTTTATGTTTGCTGAACACAAGTAGAAAAGAACGATACATAATGCATTTGCTCATAATGTTTAGGATTCAAATTAAATACGAATTGCTCAAATAAAAATCCAATATTTTTTTTTATTATTATTGTGTCCAAATACAATAAAATTCAGTACAAATTCAACAAAGGCTTGACATACGCCACCTTCAGCATTATGCATGTTTGGACACAGCTATTACTGAATGTTTCCAATGATTTGTACATTTTACATCATTGTCTCAACATAAAAGGACAGTTATTATTGTTTTAAAACAAACACACATAAACCAAAAAAAGCATCTAATTTGAGTTGCACTACACTGAATCAGTGTAAAGCATACTATACTGTTTTGGCAGGTCAACAAAGTGCATTAATCCAGAACAGCATAAAAGTATGAGTAAACATAAAAGTATGACTAAACCTCAAAAAATTCTCAGTTTAAACCATATAAAAACCATTTAGTATTTTTGATAGATCAAAACAGAATTCAATAATATATCGTATTAGAACTCAAAGCTTAGTAGAGTTTTGTATGCTTAACATTAGATTTTTTACTGCACATTAATGCTTTTTAAGGGCACATGTTTGTATTAGTTCCACAGAATTTTTTTAGCATTGACACACCATATTTGTTGGACAAACTAAGCATTTCAAATATATTTTTTTTAGTTCAGGTTAGTTTGAAAATTTTATTCAGAGAACTTTTCGTTAGTTGGCTTTTTTTACAGTGTAGGTCTACTGTTAGTTAAAATGCTAAATGTTGTATAGACTTTGAATGGTTGATTTGAACAGACTTTAAATTTGTCCTGGTCATTATTGCACAGTAAAGTGATCACATCAGAATACACCTATTCATAATTCTAAAGTTGAATTATTATGTTTGAGACATACAGTATGCGTGTCATTTGTCATTGACAACATTATTGTTTTTTTCACTGGTAAAATGAAACATTTGTCTATCAGATTCTCTTCTATTTTCAACATTGTATAGGCTAGAGTAGTTATACTGACACTGTTAAACATTTATTCTCATGCACAACACTGTGTGTTCGCTATGAAAGAAAAAAACATGCTTGACAAATGCTTGTCAATCATAACTGTAAAATGCGATGTGATCATTTAAATGATGTGCACGCCAGTTTCACTTTCACTTATCATACTTCCCGCGCGTCTCCCAAATGATCGCTCTGTGCAACAAACTGAACGTTATTTACAACTTTATTAGCTGCTATTCACAGTCTATGCAGGTTCTGTTCACTAAATAATCATTGGTGTGCACGTACACGTCCTCTTGGTAATAAACGCACGTGTGATTTCGTGGCCGCGAATACATCATTACATTAAGACAGAAATTAAATTTTTGGGTGAATTATACCCTATAAATACGGTATGTGACAATTTTAACACCATTTGAAGGTGTCCATTTTAATGAGCAACATGGTTGCTGTCCATGTTGCTGCGGAGTCTTGTGTGTCTGCCTTTACGCTTCTCTCCTGAGCTTGAAATTGTAATTGGCCGAAATTTAGCTGAATTAAGATTGCGGTCGAATCGAAATGGCGATCTTTTTTCGATTTAATCATGCAGCTCTATGATATCGTGATATTTTAATTTTTTTCCCAATATCACCCAGCCCTACCGTAGAGTATAAATCTGTGTGTGAATGTGAGAGTGTGTGGATGTTTCCCAATACTGGGTTGTGGCTGGAAGGGCATCTGCTGTGTAAAACATATGCCAGAATAGCTGGCGGTTCATTCCACTGTGGCAGCCCCTAATAAATAGGGAACTAAGCCAAAGGAAATGAGTGAATGAATTTTATTAGATTTTATTTTTGCTACCTAAGAGAACAAAGATGCTACATAATCTTGACATTTCTTTTTTAGTAGGACCTCTGAAAAAACAAAGACCAGGTGAAACGAAGCTTTGTTGTCAGATTTTAGCGTGATGTTTTGTCAGTGAGGCTTTTAGTCTTCTCGTTTGGCTTTGTTTTGGCTCGCATTTCCTCTGGAGAAGGCGACGGCCGTCTGTTTCAGGGACAGGAAAATGATACAAACATAAACACTGGCCAAGCGTTGGTTCCCCTCGGCAGCTCGAGCGCACACACGGCAACAGGTGATGTGCCAGATCTCAGAGTATTGGCACTTGGCGGATACACACACACACGTTCGCAAACACATACTATCTCCATAGATGACTGCAGTTGAGCTGCCAAACGTGGGGGTGTTTGGCAATGGTACTTCCTTCTGTTTGACCGAGAGTGGAGAGGTAGATCCAGAAAAAAAGTTTTTGTTTCCTCACCTGTTGTGAAAGGTCAAGGTACGTTAGCTGTAATTGGCTTCCACATGTTGCTAAAAAGACTGGCGTCAGACCTTGCCGTAAGTCCTCCAGCAAAATCCTTTGAAGATATCTGCCATAATTCCTGTTTGGAAAACACCACATGCTGCATTTTAAGATGTTTTTTTTTCTTTAAGAAGGGCAGGAAACCACTTGGGTCAGGGGTTAACAAACGAATGGCATTCAAGAACGGCCTTGCCACACATCTGGAACAAGTGTTTTTTTTTTCTGAAGGAACTAGGGAAAGTTATGCTTTACTTTGTTTTATAGGGAAGGGATGATCATCTGTGTCTCGGTATTGCCAGAGGATGCTAGAAAATTCCCTTTCAGGATAACATAGAGGTTGTTTTTATTTTAAAACCTGGAAGACTTCCGTCTCTGTTGCTTGACCCCTTGCGGCCCAGCAGATTTGAAAGTACTTTAGAGAGGAAGAGCTTTGTTGCATTGTTCCTCATCCAGAAGCTTAAGTTGACTTTTAAAAGGAAATGACACCCAAAAATGAGAATTGCAACATGTCAGTAGACACTTACTCATGTTTTATCCTCTCAAGATGCACAGCTTTTACTGTAGCACTTTTGTTGCATGAGATGAGAACATATTATTATAATTCTTTTGAGTCAAGAAAATATTACAGTACAGTCTATCCTCCCTTTCTGCAAAACAATAGCTTTCTCACATATTTTTTACACATTAATAATGCTATAAACCACACATCCAGGGTATTCGTCAGTGTGCAGTGCTCATGCGCAATATACTGACACTTAGGACTGGGCGATAAAATCATTTCTCGCATCTTCTGTAAACAAATATTTTAATATTAATATTCATTTGAATGTTATGGAAAATATGGCATCTCTGGTGTCCCGTGGCTCTCCGCGCCATCCAACGGTACCAAACCGACCAATCACAGAGCTTGCCCTACGCGTTTTGAGAGGTGCAAGGGCATGCGACCGTGTGAAGACTGCTCTTGCTCTCTCAATATAAATCAATATAAATCAGCCTTAACAGAGCGAGGTCACGTGACTCCACACACAGTAGGGAAATTAATCACTAAAATCGACCTGGGAAAATTGAATCGATTATAGGTTCTAAATGTCGATTTTTATTATTTATTAATTTTTTTACATTAATCTGCCAGCCCTACTGACACTGACGCCCCATTCACACGGAGCGTCAGCGTCAACGCTTCCCATTCACTTTGAATGGGTGACATCAGGTGTTGGCGAACTGCATTGTGGAAGCATTGTAAGGAAGTGTCAGCCAATCAGATCGCTGTATACAAATACACCAATTGTTGACTAATTTCAATGGCTGACGGTCGTGTCAGCCCCAACTTCAGACACGCCCTCTGTCAAGCGTTGACGCTAAAGCCTTGTGTGAATGGGGCGTTAGGGAAAGAAAAATCACTATTTTAGTTTTATGTGCGCCCAAAAGTATTCTCGTAGCTTGATAATAATCCAATTGAACTATTGAAGGCATATGGTCTGACTGGATATTTTTTGGTACCTTTCTGAACTTGAATAAGTCAGGAACATTGCTGTCTATGGATGGGAACGAAATGGGAGTTTTCAGATTTAATTCAAAATATCTTGATTTGTGCTCTGGAGATGAATGAAGGTTTTAGGAGTTTGGAGCAACATGAGGGAGAGAAATTAATAACATTTAATTTTTGGATAACTTTACTCTGATAAAGGAAAACTGGTTAATGATCATGTACATTGTCAGGTTATTAAGCATAATCTGGTTAAAAATGGGCATGCAAATAATCCTGCCATAATCACTTTATTATATTAATTGCTGAGAGCTTAATATTGATGTCTTTAAAGGCGGTCTTTGTTTTTACGCTGCAAAAAATGCTTCTCTTACTTTTGTCTTGATTCTAGTCCAAATATCTAAAAATTTTTAAAACAAGAAGCATTTTCTAAACGAGCAAAAACTATTGTCTTGTTTTCAGAAATAATGTCAAAATTAAGGGAGTTTTTTCATGAAAACAAGCAACATGATCTGTTTTTGCTTTAAAATAAGATTAGTTTGCTTACACCTCTGTCAGATTATTTAGCTTGTTTTAAGGAAAACCTCACTTAGTTTTTAAACAATATCTCTGAAACCAAATATATATATATATATATATATGTGTGTGTGTGTGTTATATATTTTTTGCTTGTCTAGAAAATGCTTCACAAGTTTCACAAACTAATTTCGACAGGAGCATGTGAAATGATTGATCGCTGGTCTCCCATCAGTAATCATTAGTAAGCCAATTGATTAATCCAAACTCACTCTAAATAAAATGATCTATTACTCCCTTATCTGCGTTTTTTTTTTTTTTGAAGAATCCAGTCATCCACACCATCTCCACCTTTCCTCCTTTACCAGGGGGAGCTCTCGAGAACTACCTGATCTCATACCCCCTTACATGCTCATCGACCAGGCCGGAGCCCTGGGCTCATAGATCTTTGGGCTCAGAGTTCTCTCCTGTGACAGCAAACTAAACCTTCTAATATTATCAAGCAAAATCTAAGTGTGAACTCTTTAATAACTTTTAGCTATTTGGACTAGAATTAAGACAAGTACTCGAAGTAACAAAAACATTTTTGTAAATGTTTTTTTGGAACACTCAGATTCCATATTTTCAAATAGTTGCAATCCAAATATTTCATATAGCCAACCATACATACATACATCCACCAAAAGAAATTTCCGAAAATGGACACCTGTGACTGGTTTTGTGGTCTAGGGTCTTCTATGGTTTTTGAGTGATCAAGTGGATAACTATATTTAGAACCTTTACTATAATTGTTTATGTGCAGAAAGTTAGTTACTTGTGTAGGAGATGGCATGAGTGTGCGAGTGAGAGAATTTCCTCATGTTTGAATGGAGTATCTCCGATCAGCAATAAAAAAAAAGTGTCACATTTTATGACATGTTTGCGAATGTTCCTACTCCTACAAGAAAATGCACTGAACTTTGTAATTTCTCTTCTTCCATCTACACTCTCAGATCATGGAATAACTGACAGATGATATTTCTTGCATCATTACACTGGATTTGATTAGTATTATTAATTGTGAAGAGCTTAAAATCGATGAATTTAAAGATGATTTTCTCAGTATGTAGATTTTTTTTTTGAATGCTCAGATTTCAGCTAATATATATTTCCAAATATTATCATATCCCAACAAACCACACATCAATGAAAAGCTTGTTTATTTAGCTTTCAGATTATATATAAATCTCAATTTCCATTTTGACTGGTTTTGTGGTCCAGGGTCTCATAATGGTTTTCAGTGATTGATTGATTTATTTAAAAAAAAAATTTTTTTTGTGGAATATATTTTGAATCTTTACTATAATTATTTATCTACAGAAAGTTAGTTACTTATGTAGAAGATGGCACAATTATGAGCAAGTTTTGTCCTGGCCAAATTCCCTCTCGGCCCTCAACCATCATGCCCTTCAGAATATCCCCATCCACTGAATTGGCTCGATCACTCTCTCTCCTCTCCACCTATAGCTGGTGTGTGGTGAGCGCACTGGTGCCGTTGTCTTGTGGCTACCGCCGCATCATCCAAGTGGATACTGCACACTGGTGGTGGTGTAAAGAGACCCCCATCATGATTGTGAAGCGCTTTGGGTGTATGGCCATACACAATAAATGTGCTATATAAATACACATTACATCACATTTCAAGTAATGAGGGAATTCCCTCATGTTTGAGTGGAGTATCTCCGATTAGCAATAAAAAAAATTTAAATTTTGCGAATGTTCCTACTCCTACAAGAAAATGCACTGAACTTTTGTAATTTTTCTTCTTCCATCTACACCCTCAGTTCATGGAATAGCTGGCAGGGGATATTTCTTGCATCATTACACTGGATTTGATTATTATTAATTGCGAAGAGCTTAAAATTGCTGAATTTAAAGGCGATGTTCTCAGTATGTAGATTTATTTTGAATGCTCAGATTTCAGCTAATATATATTTCCAAATATTATCATATCCCAACAAACCGCACATCAATGAAAAGCTTGTTTATTTAGCTTTCAGATTATATATAAATCTCAATTTCCATTTTGACTGGTTTTGTGGTACAGGGTCTCGTAATGCTTTTCAGTGATCAAGTGGAATATATTTTGAATCTTTACTATAATTGTTTATCTGCAGAAAGTTAGTTACTTGTGTAGGAGATGGCATCAGTGTGAGCAAGTAATGAGAGAATTTCCTCATGTTTGAGTGGAGTATCTCCGATTAGCAATAAAAAAGTGTCACATTTTACGAAACTTTTGCGAATGTTCCCACTCCTACAAGAAAATACACTGAACTTTGTAATTTTTTTCTCCTTCCATCCACACCCTCAGATCGTGGAATAGCTGGCGGGTGCTATTTCTTGCTTCGTTATCAAGAAGCTAATAATAGCTGAGCATTTCTTTCTTGCCGCCTCTCTCTCTACGTTCAGCATGTTTCCTTTAAGGATATCCTGATCAGATTTGTTTTCTCTTCTTCGCAGGCGGATCTCATCATTTGCTCTCTCACCTTTTCTCCCTCCTCTCATCTGTCAGCCTTTTAAATATAGGCCCGGAGGTTCGCTAGCGTGTTTGTTTTTGAGATTGTGATTGGAACGGAGCGCTCTCTCCGTCTCTCTCTCTCGCCCCTATAGTCACGCAGCCGTCATCACCTCCAGTGGCTGCAGCCGTGGCCTCATTTTCCGCAGGGACGCGCTCCACTTATGGTGCACTCTTAATTACACTCTGCACCGCCGAGGTACGTTACACACCGTCGCTGCAACCGACCTCCAGAAAGATAGAGCTCGTCGCAATGACTGCCAGACACGCTCATTTTTCTTCTCTTCAAACCGGCTCGAGAATTCAGCCTCCAGTGTAAATATTGGTACTCTGATTGTTGCGTTTGGCTAAGGCCCCTAGCTCGTCTCCTGCGAGTGTGCAGTTCTGTAGGCTGTGTGCTCTGCCGGGCCATTAGCCAAAGCAGCACAGGTAGGATTTTCAGAGGCTGCGAGTGCTTTTTTTTTGTGGTTGTTGTATTAAAGCAATAGATCAAAGAATGACAGCGCCGCTCTTTTCCGTACCGTCAAAGTTGGATGGTGATTTGTCAACAAGCCTTAGAAATGGAATACATTAAGTACTTACATTAAAATCTGCAGAATTACTATAGAATAGACTAGGGCTGCACGATATTTACTGTAAAATAACAAATAGAGGCTTCCACAAAATTCCTTTTTCGTTGTCCCAACACAAATCGATTAAGTTAACGTAATTGTTTTTACAAATTTAAGCGGATTTAACATGAACAAATCAAGTTGTCCCCAAAAAACACTCAAGGATTGTGTTGATTCAGCTCCTTTTGAATAAATAGTTTGATCAAGCAGGAAAAATCTGACATTGCCATATTGTTTTTTTCTGAGATATGAATATGATTTCACTTGATGTATTGAATAGCTCTACTTGGAAAGATTTCATTTATTTCGATATATTGGGATGATCAAGTCTTTTTGATGCAATTATAATAAATTACAAGCATATATACACTCACTAGCCACTGTGTTGGGTACACCTGTCCAACTGCTCATTAACCAAATTTCTAATTAGCCAATCACGGCAGCAACTCAATGCATTTAGGCATATACTGTACACATGGTCAAGACGATCTGCTGCTGTTCAAATCGACCATAAGAATAGAGAAGAAAGGTGATTTAAGTGACTTTGAACGTGGCATGGTTGTTGGTGCCAGACGGGCTGGTCTGAGTATTTCAGAAACTGCTGATCTACTGGGATTTTCATGCACAACCATCTCTAGGGTTTACAGAGAATGATCCGAGAAAGAGAAAATATCGAGTGAGTGGCAGTTCTGTGGGTGCAAATGCCTTGTTAATGCCAGAGATCAGAGGAGAATGGCAACAGTAACCCAAATAACCACTCGTTACAACTGAGGTATGCAGAAGAGCATCTCTTTACGCACAACATGGCGGATAGGCTACAGCAGCAGAGGACCACACCGGGTGCCACTCCTGTCAGGTAAAAAGAGGCTACAATTTGCACAGGCTTACTAAAATTGGACAATAGAAGATAGGGAAAATGTTGCCTGGTCTGATGAGTCTCGATTTCTGCTGCGACATTCAGATGGTAGGGTCAGAATCTGGCTTCAACAACGTGAAAGCATGGATCCATCCTGCCTTGTATCAATAGTTCAGACTGGTGCTGGTGGTATAATGGTGCGGGGGATATTTTCTTGACACACTTGGGGCCCATTAGTACCAATTGAGTATCATGTGAACACCACAGCCTACATGGGTATTGTTGCTGACCATGTCCATCCCTTTATGACCACAGTGTACCCATCTTCTGATGGCTACTTCCAGCAGGATAACGCACCACATCATAAAGCGCTAATCATCTCAGACTGATTTCTTGAACATGACAATGAGTTCACTGTACTTAAATGGCCTTCACAGTCATCAGATCTCAATCCAATAGAGCACCTTTGGGATGTGGTGGAATGGGACATTCGCATCATGGATGTGCAACCGACAAATCTGCTGCAACTGTGTGATGCTATCATGTCAATATGGACCAAAATCTCTTAAGGAATATTTCCAGTTCCTTGTTGAATCTATGCCACAAAGAATTAAGGCAGTTCTGAAAGGAAAAGGGGGTCCAACCCAGTTAGGTGTACCTAATAAATGGCTGGTGAGTGTAAATACCACAGAGTAGGGCTACACGATATGACATTTGACATTGCGAAATATATATTTTTCTGCAATATATTTTGTGATATAAATACAATTTCACCAGATGATTTAAATAGCTCTATTTGCAAATTCATTACTTTAGATTGATTGGGATGATTTTGTAGGGGAGTAAAATATAAATATATTTTTATGTAATTTATTATATACATACAGTATAATAAACTGCAGTCAAAAACAAAATGGAGCAAATTTTAATGTGAAAAACCGTGCTGTATGGTTTTCTGGGGAGAGTCTAACAGTGTTTAGGTACAGACATTGAATGATAAAATATAAAATAAAATTAATGTTTATTAAACTTCGTTATCTCTTAAAATGCTCAAACACATGCGGATGATAAACGTTCACTCTACCCTGCTTCAATGCTGCATATCTTGCGAATGTGATTATTGTGAATGCACACGTTGTGATATCGATGGTCAAACGATACCACAGAGCAAATATAAGCATTAAACAGTGCTTTATGGTTTTTCTTATGAGTCTAACACTATTCAGGCACAGAAATTGAACAATTTTAAAATACAATTTGGGACAATTTAAAATAATACAATTTAATATTATTTTTTTATCTTTTTTTTACTTTAATAAATAATCTTATCTAGCGATGCGACTACTGCGAATTCACACATTGCTCGAACGATAGATCCAACTTTACAAATCTTCCTCTCCTCTAGAGATTTTGAAATGTATTTCTGCTTTACTTGAAAAATAAAAAAATGGCAGCTGTTTTCTCATTAAGTTTGACAACATGCTGGCCTTCACACAAAACGGTGTTATTCAGAACTCTGTTTCATTAATAAAGCATTCCTAATGTTTATAAAGTACAGCATGATGCTAGCAACAAGGTCTTGGGTTTGATTCAAAAGTAAAATGTATACCTTGAATGCAATGTAATTAGCTTTGAGTAAATGCATCAGCCGAGTGCATAAATGCAAATCTTTTTTTCCCTGTAAACTAATCTTTTCAGTAGAAAGCACGACGTATTACTCACAGTAGAAACTGTTTACATTGAAAAACAAACAGTGGAAAAGGTGTATTCTTGCATGTAAGCCACTTTGGAAAAAAAAAAATCATTGATGCAAACTGCAAAAAAGATGTATAACTTATGACAGTATACTGATAAATCTACAGAGTAGTCAGCAATTAATCATACCACCCACAACAGCAATTTATAGTAAATACTATTGTGTTTTCGAACCATGTGTACACTGAAAAAATATATTTCTGCAAAGCTGTTGCAAGCAATTTAGATGGACTGATTACAAGCAAACAAATTAAATTTAGTGGTGATCAACTTTATTAGTTTGTTTAAATTCAGCAAAAAATAAAAAGTTTGGAAACACCTTTAAAAATAAAAATCTGTAAATATAAATCTAATCTCTGTAAATTAATCATCTTTGAATATTTTTTGGAATGTATATTGTAGTATTTACAACTTGTTTTAATGAATTATTCAACATTGTGTAGTATTAGCTACACTAAAAAATATTACATTTGCTGTTTGTTTCGATTTACTTATTTAAAATGAGCTGAAACAACAATTCTAGATTTTTTTTCTAAGTTTTTTTATTGTTTAATATGCAATCCACTTTAAATTTGTGAATTTTTTTTTTTTTACTTTTATTGATTGATGTTAGGATAACATGAATGAATTGTGTCAACTTAACATTTTATTACAGTGTAATTACCATAACAGATTAAGTCAAGTACTTTCCTACACTACCTGACAAAAGTCTTGTTGTCGATTCCAGTTGTAAGAGCAAAAAAATAAATAATAATAATAATAACTTGACTTCTAGTTGATCATTTGGAAAAGTGACAGAAGGTAGACTTCTCAGAAAACACCAGCAAATTAAGATACGATCTTCATCAATTTGACAGCACACCTGTTACAAATTCTCACAACACAGACAACGGAAGAAACGCGCAGCAAATTGGTCAAAACACAAACAACAAAAGAAATGCGCAGCAAGTTATTGAAAACACAACGAAAGAAAACGCGCAGCAAGTTATTCAAAACACAACGGAAGAAAACGCGCAGCACCTTGGTCAAAACACAACGGAAATGTTTCAAGAGGACCCAAAAACATGACGGACACAGCTAAGATACGGATGTAGTTAATTTATTTAATAACGCAACATTTCAGTTGATTATTAATTAGACTGATAATTTACAAAAGACAACGGAATTGTGTAATCAGGATATTACACCTTTCAAAGACCACCAATCACTTCACTGAACAAGTCACGGCGGGTCCGTATCTCAGCGGGTCCGTCATGTTTTTGGGTCCTCTTGAAACATTTCTGTAGTGTTTTGAATAACTTGCTGCGCGTTTCCATTCTGTTGTGTTTTCAATTACTTGCTGCGCGTTTCTTTTGTTGTTTGTGTTTTGACCAATATGCTGCGCGTTTCTTCTGTTGTCTGTGTTGTGAGAATTTGTAACAGGTGTACTGTCAAATTGATGAAGGTCGTATCTTAATTTGCTGGTGTTTTCTGTTATTGCATGTGCTTTCTTAAATTGGAGCGCGTTAAGCTCTCTTGTGAGAATTTGTAACAGGTGTGCTGTCATATTGATGAAGATCGTATCTTAATTTGCTGGTGTTTTTTGTTATTGCATGTGCTTTCTTAAATTGCAGCGTGTTAACCTTTCTCGGCCACCGTACAGAAGACCTATTGGAACCCGCATGGACCCAAGATTCTCATTGAAATCAGTCAAGTTTGGTGAAGAAATAATCATGGTTTGGGGTTACATTCAGTATGGGGGTGTGCAAGAGATCTGCAGAGTCGAAGGCAACATCAACAGCCAGAGGCATCAAGACATTTGTGCTACCCATTACATTACAAACCACAGGAGAGGGCAAATTCTTCAGCATCATAGCACTCCTCCTACTTCAGCCTCCACATTAGTTCCTGAAAGCAAAGAAGGTCAAAGAACTCCAGGATTGGCCAGCCCAGTCACCAGACATGAACATTATTGAGCATGTGTGGGGTAAGATGAAGGAGGAGGCATTGAGGATGAATCCAAAGAATCTTGATGAACTCTGGGAGTCCTGCAAGAACACTTTCTTTGCCATTCCAGATGACTTTATTAATAAGTTATTTGAGTCATTGCAGAGATGATTGGATGCAGTCCTCCAAGCTCGTGGGAGTCATACACAATATTAATTCTTTTTCCCACTGCACTATGACTCTATATTCTCTACTGTTTAAAATTTATGTTAAGTGAAAAGACTGCAGACCTTCAGATCTTACTGTCCTAATTACATATATAAAAGGCAAGATCATATTTTATTTTGGTAAAATAAGTATAATCTAGAGGTCTTTGCCTTTCATATAAGCCACTTCTGAAACCAAATGATCCACTAGAAATCAAGTTATTATTTGTTGTTTCTAAAACTTGGATAGGCGACAAGACTTTTGTCAGGTAGTGTAGACTGTGGTTCAAAATCACTACAGTATTTACTATAAATTACTGCAGTGTTTTTCATGTGGGTAATAATCATTTGATTTAACTATTATCAACATATTTGTTACTATTCAGTGTCTTGTAGATTGTCAGGGTAAGTTACCATCCACTTTCCTTGCATGGAAAACTGATGTACAGGCTAATATTTTACCTTACAGAAAGTTAATATATGGGGGTGAGCAAAATGCTGACAATTTTCATTTTTCGACGAACCACTCCTTTCAAAATGTGCACAAATTAAGCGCTTTGGAAATGGACTTGCACCGAGAGGTGAGATAGATCGTAAAAGTTGATAAATGCTCAACTGAGAATGTGCTGACGGGAATAACTGAACATTGACCACTTGCATTAGAAATTTGATTTATATCAGCAGCCGCGGTGCTAAGGGAAAGGGTTCTGGGATATGAAATGTATCATGAAAGACATGAATGTGTAAAAATAAAAAAAAGCGTCTGAATGACTTTCGCCGTGCCTGCCAATATGCGATATGTAACTCGCTTTTAAAACAGGAGAGATCCATTTCAGCAAGCGCTCGCCGTCAGGGGAGGCAGAACAACCTAAATGAGCTTTATTGTTTCTTATCATTGCACAAGATCGTATTTCTTCATGTTAAATCGCAAGCCGCTCGTAGCCTTTCATAATGACTTTGAGAAATCAGCCACTTTATAATGACCTGTGCTCCAAAAACTCCAACTATTGTTTCAGGCGTAGTTATAACAAATGACCTTTGCTGCTATAATGTGTGTGTGGAAGTATGTTTGCGGGTGTGTGTGTTTCCCAAGTGCTCACATTCTCGGCCCCAAACACACTAATTATTGCATACCAGCAGTTTGGTCCAGAGGTTTTCCTGTGTCGACAGCTCATTTGATTCATTAGTAAGCTCCCTGTACGGTTTGACCAGAGGACCCGGAGGGAAGAAAAGCAAGAAAAATTGGGAGAGTGACAAAAAAAATGGCAAAATAGAGCGAATAGGCATGGGGGGGGAGATGGAGAGACGGAAAAAGGAGAAAGATATGAAAGTGCAGGAAGTGAAAGGGAGAATATAAGCATGTGCTTTGGGGAAAGATGGAGGGATGACATTGGAGGTTTGTCCTGATCACTCAAAAAGTAGGAAAAAAAATGATTGATTTGCTTGCCTGGGAGATGACATGCCCCAGCCGAAGCAGAGAGCTGTTAACTCGATATGCACAGGACGACTCAAACCTGTTGTGACTTCGAGAAAACACCCAGCTTGACTGGGCTGGCCGTAACGCCACGCAGATTGGCAGCGAGATACAAGAGACCCGCAGGGCAATACGAGGAAAAAGAGGGTGGAGTAACAGGAAATCTAATGGACATGGACAGACTCCGAGGCTTCCTTAAATACTCGTTTGCATAGTTTAAACCGAGGGTGGCATCTGATGATTTCAATCATCATCTGCTTGGTGGGAATATATCATGGCAAGAGCTTCTTGTGGTCTTGTGCAGTTTTTCTGCTGTCAGGATGGAGATCTCCAAGCATGTGCTAATTATTGTGAATCCAGTGTGAAAGAACAAAGCATTGTTGCATCATGAGGAGAAAAAAATAATACTGTTGTGCCTCGATGTGGTGGTAAATGGATGCCATCAGTCCTGTAAATGAGCTTTTCTCATGTAGTTGGTTCCGTGTTGTACTTCAGTCTGATTGGTCCATCGCAGTCCATCATTAAAAACAAAGACTTGGGGGACAAAAGTAACACGTTTTTGTGGATTTGAAACACCCCACACACAAAAAAGATTGATGGAGATTTGTTTGTTAAAATAATGTATATGGCAACAGCGTTTCAGAAGTCTGAAAATGTGTTTCAGAGTTTTTGAACAAGAAGAAAGTCGTCTTCTCCATGTTAACATTAGAAAATGTTATGTTTGTGTTGTAGGGATTTAGTTTGAACCTAAAAATGACCAGTCTGTCTGATGAAGAATAGCCGGAGATTCAAATAAAGAAAGGTTACTTGAGGCCCTGTTTACACTAATGCATTTTCGTTTTAAAACGTATAAGTTTTGCTACGGTTACGCCATCCATCCAACCTACGCAGGAGTTTTCGAGCCCCAAAAACGTAGCGTTTTGGAAAAGCTGGAGAGGCCGTTTTTATTCTAAAACGCAGCTGCGCCATCTCAGAGTGGATGGGGGGAAAACGGAGACATTTGAAAACGGATGCGTGGCTGCTGAGGTTTGCTTCTTGATTGGGGCTTTTGGGTCATTGCGTAACCTTCCCTTATTCATCAAGCCCCTATCACATGACTATAACGCCACCGGAAGACGGCAGACCAGTCTTTACTGTAAACAACATGGACAGAAATGGGAGTGTTGTTTGCAGTATTGTCCATTTTAGGTGCCATTGTGCAGTTAAACTCTGCCTTTTTTACTACAACAGCTGCAGATTTTCGCAAGAGGCAAGCTATTGTTCGATCACTCACTAATCGCTCGCGTTTCACGCAGCGTAAGCCCTATTTAGAATGCCGAGCGAGACGCATGCTTCCTGTTTATAATTGAACGGGCATGTCCAGAGTGCATGAATGGTCATGTGATATAAGTTTTTGGTGGAGTAGTGTGGACAGAGATGTGTTCAGAAACGCTGGGCGAAACTCTAGTGTGGACGTGGATCGTTTTCATGCTAAATCGCCAATTTAAAACTAAAACGCGCTAGTGTAAACGGGGCCTAAGATGGTTTGCAGTGTCATCAGCAGAATCCAGCAATGAGTTCCTAGGCCGCTCTGCTTACAATCACAAATCAACAACCATTATACTCTTACATGACGTCATTAACTGCGTCATACAGGTGTTTTAACCTGATTAGTTAAAACACAGATAGACTTTTTCATGTGGGTGTGTTCGACTCGAACGATATCTCAATATTTCAAGCATACAAACGTCAGACATCCACTAGGCTGTTTAGAGCTGACCCCAGACCTGTGAAAGGATCCACAATCCACAAGTAGGTTAACTGTCATGACAGAACGGCTGAAGAAGTCTAGTGGAGTTGCATGGGAGAGTTGCTAAGTGAACGAATATAATAATATATCAAATGAATTGGTTGTAGATACATTTGAGAACTCATAAGAAAAAATTTGGTGAAAATGTTCTCTGGTAGTTGAGTATTTCCGCCATCTTGCCAGCAACATGCCGTTGTGACATCTCGCGTGGTTCAATGGGATATCTATAACTGCAAGTTACGCCTCTTACTTACTACATGTTAAGCCACTTCATTTTATGCCATCGTCTTGCAGTCCGCAGACAGATACACACGCTTGGTTCTGTGAGTCTCGTCTATCAAATCTGATCTTTATTATTATTTTTTTTTTATTGGATTCAAGTCAGGGGATGGGCTGGGCCATTCTACAGCTTCATTGTCTTTCTCTGAAAGCATTTGAGAGTTTCCTTGGTTGTGTTTTGGACCATTGTTTTGCTGAAATGTCCTGATAATGTAGATGTTGTACTGAAGCAGCTAATAATAATTTGCAATGATCAAGGGCAGAGATTTCAGCTGCTTTCTGGGTTTTCACTGCCTTTCTACACCTCCCTTTCTTCATGTGTTCAATTCTTGTGTGTCATTTCATTTTATTACGTATAACTTTATTTGTAAACTACTTATATTTGTGTTCTTATGGATTTCTTTTAATTGTTTCCAACATCAGGGGAAATTAATTCAACAGCACCTTTAGAAATATGTTTTCTGAGAAAAATGGTGACGTGTTCAATACTTATTTTTCATTCTGTAATTACCCGTTACACTATTCAGATGGTTTCTTACATGGCAGTGCTTGCTACACTTTGTGTTTTACATCACGTTGTGGTTCTCTGAATTTCAATTCAAATTAGCAGTTCGTGTCCTTTTAATTATTTATGCAGCAAGTAGCTGTGTACAAGCAGGAAAATGTGCAGTCAGCCGGTCATTATCACAAAGTAAAACTCCTTCAGGGCGATTCAAGGCTGCGTGGCCAGACGACTGCAAATAATTTTTTCACCACGTTATTACTGGTGCATGATAAGACAGATAAAGTACATTTAATACCTGTCTTCTTGAATGCGTCTATCACAGCGCATAGGTAATATAGAAGCCTTAGCCTTTCCTACGTACATCACCTTAACAGGTTTACAGCTGATTTCTTTTCTCTAGTTAATCCTGCGCCGGGCTAATGTGGATTTATCTGGACTCCCGCGAGGGCCCTGATTAAATCGAGCTTCCCGAAGCCCATCCCAGCCGCTCTTTCTCAGAGAATAAGAGGCACCGGCATCAAGCAGGGAAGTGGCGTTGTCGCAACCCTGTCTGTCACCAGCAATTAGCGGTCAGATCAAAGCGCTGATGCAATCACAGCCCCACTGTGGCTTCCTATTATCATCCCCCGAGAGGCCTGACACTGAACGAGTGTGTTTGTGTGTGTGGGGTTTTGAGGGAGGGGTGCGAGTTTTCCTTTCCTTTGCTCGCTGATCTCACGAGGTAATGCTTGTACCACACCCTTCATCCTGCAGTCATTAGTACATTTAAATTTGATTGTCTTAACAGTCAAATCAGCATTCAGGCTTAAAGCAGACTGAAAGGGACTGGTCGGGATTTTTGTGTTTCATAATCTGAGCTGCTCAAAGTCTCAAATGGTTCTCAAATTATGTTTAACCGAGCAAGGAATTTTTCATCGTATTTCCTATAATATTTTTTCTTCTGAAGAAAGTCTTATTTGTTTTATTTTTGTGAGAATAAAAGCAGATAATTTAAAAAAAAAAACTATTTAAGGTCAATATTATTAGCCCCCTTTAGGGATGCAACAATTAACCAATTTAACGATTAACCACGCTTTAATTAGTCACTGTTAATTAATCGTGAAGGCTTCTCAACACCACGTTCCTGCACGGAACAAAACTGCTGCAACAGTCATGCCAACTGTGTGCTAGTTTAAAGTTCCAAGCTTGTACACAAAGGCTACTACCCAAGCACACTGGATTAACTGAGGCTATTAACTAAAGGCTGTTCACATATTGCGTGTTTTGTGCGCAAGTTCGTTATTTCTAATGGAGGCGCACAGCTTGTGCATCCATATTGGGAGCGACGCGCTCACACTTTCCAGGTGCAACTAGTTAACCGGAGTGTCCGCGGGGTCTTAAAATGTCTTAAATTTCAAAAACCATTCCAAAAAAAATTCCAAAAAAATGTAGGCCTTAAAGTCTTAAATTCCCTGAAAAATTGACTTGTAGGTCTTAAATCACTTTAAATGAAACAAACCAATCAGGCCAGCACCTGTCCCCAACAGTACAGCTCAA
Source organism: Danio albolineatus (assembly GCA_903798035.1). Taxonomy (NCBI): domain Eukaryota; kingdom Metazoa; phylum Chordata; class Actinopteri; order Cypriniformes; family Danionidae; genus Danio; species Danio albolineatus. The sequence continues at coordinate 9,503,457 of CAIGQQ010004837.1, forward strand.
TAAAACTTTTAACAAAACACTATTTAACAATATGGTTCCTCACAATAACATTTGTAAGTTCTCCATGTATTTATAGACCATATGTGGTGAGGACACTGACCTGGACAGACTGTCTTACATTTAGTTCATTATAGTTTTTAAAGCTTGTCAAAGAAGTATGTATGGTTTGCTTATTTTGACACATTAAGTATTATTCAAGTAATATATATGTATTTTTTAATGAGGCAAGTAAAAATCCTTACAGTTAAGCCCTGTATAAGTCTGAAATGTCATTCATAATGGTTTTAAAAAGGTCTTAAAATATCTCAAATTTGACTTGGTGAAACCTGCAGAAACCCTGTTGAAAGAATAGCGTGAGGGAACTGGTCAGAAGAACTGAATAAACATGGAATAAACGCATTTCTTCTAAATACAAATAAAAATACTAAACAACAGTTTATCAAAATTGCCTTTTAGACAGAGGTTCAGCAGTCTTTAGAAGGGACATAGCTAATGTGTAGCTTAGATTTTACATTAGACATACTTTTTATTTATTCTTATTTTTGAGCAATTCCAGCGTTATGGATGTGACATTTGCGGTAAAAACTCAAAACATAAATTCACATAGAAAGTGTATGTTAACATTATATTGAAACATCTGGTTATATTTTCCACTAAAACTACTCAACACAGAGTTACGGAATCAGAAAAATAACAACCTGCAAACATTTTTTTAAATATTTTAGATTAGTTAAATAAACATTCGTTTTGGATATGACCAAAACAATCTGCGAGTTTAGAGAATACAACGTACTTTGTGAATCTTGTGAATTAAACTGCACAAGCCAAAAGAAATAATGCTAATCAAAAGGATAAATGTCATCTTCCTATTGAACAAAATGATTGATCTCATTTTATTTTGCATTTTTGAGGAAAAAGCTTTGTTACATCTGTTTGTTATGGATGTGACAGATGTGAAATTGCCGCTTGTGTGACTTTGGTAAATCAAATGTAATCGTTTGAAAACATACAACAAACAACAAACAACAGAGACATTTTTGAGTATTTTTACAGAACTGTAAATAAAATATAAGCCTACACCAAAAAAAAAACTAGAAAGGGTTTCGCTGTTTTGGTGAAAAGTTGACATTTGCATGGAATTGCTCATTTATTTATTTATTTATTTATTTGTTTGTTTGTTTATTAATTGTTCTGTCATTATTTTTCAGTATAAAATTATTACTTGTATTTAAAAGCCAAAAAAACTTTTTTAAAATTTATTAATAAGTCCAAAGAGAAGTAGACTATTTTTTTAAATGATTATTTTGTGCTGTATTAATTGGTTACTGAGCAGCAGTAAATAACACTTTAAGATATATGGAGTTTTCATGAAATTTTCTTTATTAGTAGTGTTTTAAAATTAATGAATGCATAATTGTGATAACCGTGAAACCATGATTATTCCTCAGACTATAATCGTTCAACTAAAATCTATAATCGTTGCATCCCTAGCCCCCTTAAGCAATATTTTTCTTTTCTTTGATTGTCTACAGAACAAACCATCATTATACAATGACTTGCCTAATTAACCTAGTTAAGCCTTTAATTTGCACTTTAAGCTGAATACTAGTATCTTGAAAAATATCTAGTGAAATATTATATACTCCCATTATGACAAAGATAAAAAAATAGTTATTAAAAGTATTGTGTTTAGAAATTTGTTGAAAAAAATACAATTTCCAAAACCCTGATTTACTGCAAAGAATGCAACAATGTGTTGTTTTTACTATGATATTCACTCCATATCTATTAAGCATTTTCTGTATAATTACACAAATTTAGCAAATACATCCTTTACAAGCCTCCCATTGAAAAGCAACTAGCTGCAATGGGTGCTTGAGGGTTGTAGCTTTAGGCCCCGTTTACACTAGTGCGTTTTAGTTTTAAAACGGCGATTTAGCAAGAAAAGGCTCCGCGTCCACACAAACGTTTTCACTCAGCGTCTCAACAGATCTCAGTCTTCACTACTCCACCAGAAACGTACATCACGTGACCATTCGCGCACTCTGGGCATGCGTGTTCAAGTATAAACAGGAATCATGCGTCTAGCTCGGCATCTGGTTATTGTTGGTCAACAAACGCTGGTTGAACGATGAACGCGATGGTAAAGAAAGCAAGAGAGGTCTTTTTGAGGGCAGACGACGAGGTCGAGTTGTTACTTAAAGTAACAAATGAATATAAAACATCCATGGCTATCGAAAATACAGTGTTTACAGTGAAGGCTGGTCTGCCGTCTGCCGGTGACGTTTTAGCCACGTGCGCTTGACGAATAAGGGAAGGATACGCAATTTTCAAAAAAGTTTTCAAAAGTATGCGTTTCCCTCCATCCACACTGAGACGCAACAGCAGCGTTTCAGAATGAAAACGCTCTCTCCAGCGTTTCTAAAACGCTCCGTTTTCGCACCTCGAAAACTCAGGCGTAGCATGGACGGATGGCGTAACCGTAGCAAAACGTATGCGTTTTAAAACGAAAACGCACTAGTGTAAACGGGGCCTTAGACTGATGTATAGTTTTGTGCAGATTACTTCTTTCTTTGTGGTGTAATCTATTTAGAAACACTGACATGTGGGAAAAATAGCGCCTCAGTGCGACCATGTCGGGGTGCTGGCTAAGGGGTTAAAGTAATATTTCAAACTAATAATTCGGTCTTCAACTGTAGTTGGTTAATTCATTTAAGCCATAGGAGAAATGGTCATAGAAATGGTCATTGGCCACAGGAGAAATGGTCGTGGCCATAGGAGAAATGGTCGTGCCCAACTGAGCCTGGTTTCTCTCGACGTTTTTTAATTCTTCACTTTCGCCAATTGGTGAAGTTTTTTTCCTCGCCGCTGTCGCCTCTGGCTTGCATAGTTCAGGACTTGTAGGGCTGCGCATCGATGGATTACTCTTCAGTGTTTGGACTCTCATCAGTGATTAATAAACCACGCTGAAATTAACTGAACCGGACTCCAACACTGAACACTGGACTGACACTGTTTACATTTTTTTAAAATGCATGTGAAGCTGCTTTGACACAATCTACATTGTAAAAGCGCTATACAAATAAGGATGAATTGAATTGAATTTAAGCACACTGACTAACATGTTTGCAGTGCCTGAACTATTTTGTATGCTTCCCAAATGGCAACAATCAGTGTAAATAATGCAAATCAAATAATATTTTACAGTATTCAACGTTTGAAGTGGATCAAAACCAAAGTTGTCCAAGAGCTATTGAACAACACTCATTCTTTTCTTCAGGGCAGTTTTGAAAAACGCTTTTGATCCACTTCAAATGTTGACTACTGTACATTACGATTCTTTGCAAGTGAGCAAAATAGAGCATATAACTTCTAGATTTCAGCCAACTGAAAGATAATATTTACAGTTGCATTAAAGATAATGAGAGACGTCGTTATAATGAGAAACTTAGTTCTGTCAGCCGTTCTGCTCTTGCAATCTGATCAGCCGGGGGTCTTTTTCTTCACTGATATATTTTTATTTTGATAGATAAATGATGCCCACACTGCAATGCAATGTAAACAAACATTAGCATGTAGACAGTAGCTCTGTTGGCCTGGCACCATGTATGTCATATGTGACTCTGGACCACAAACACATTGTGTATGGGTCAAATTGATAGATTTTTCTTTGATGCCAAAAGTCATTTGAATTGTAAGTAAAAATCATAGTAAATTTCCTACTATAAATATAATAAATCTTAATCCTTGATCGGTAATGCATTACTATGTGCTTAGTATTGGCAATTTAGAGGTGATTTTCTCAGTATTTAGATTTTTTTCAACTCTGATTCCACATTAACATTCAAATCTCAGCCAAATCTTGTCCTGTTCTAACAAAACATACATCAGTGGAAATCGGTTATCAGTTTATTCAGCTTTCAGATTATATATACAACCCAATTTCTAAAAGATTGTCAGTTATGGCTGGTTTTGTGGACAATGTTTATGCATAATATTTTATTTAGTTAATGTGGAATGTTAAAATGCTAAATGTAAGGTCTTCAAGGTAAAATAAACGTGATTTTTTTTTAAAAACAAGGTTGGGTAGACTGTGTTATATGAAGTTACTGTTTACTATCGAATACTTGGAAAATAATTAGGTTACATGATTTCGGGAAAAATAAGGCAAACATTTTGTTGGTATAACATAAGAAGTCGGGTGACAATGAAGGTGAGGGTCCAAACTAGCTGTGCGATATGGGCAAAAGAAACCCATCACGATTTTCTTGATCAATACTACGATTTAGATTTTAATCACTGTTTTGTCATAGACAGACAGACAGAATCTGAGTTTAGAGTGTGAATCTGAAACATTTTTCAAAGGAGAAGCAATTAGATCTTTATCAAAGACCTGTAACGCGTCTCTAAAACAGACAAAATAAAAATCACCTAGTAAAGCTGTAACAAATGGACCTATGGCAAAACAAATATGTGTGTATGAAGGCACGCGTCGTCAAACTCAAGTAAGGCTCTGATGTTCTCACAAGTCCATTATTTCCAATGGAGATGTGTGGATTGCATGCACATATTAAGAACGGCACATGTGTGTATTCCAGGTAAACTCAGCTGTAAACGTCTCTTTTCAGACAAACTTTAAATTGAACTTTTTAGAATACCGCATCAATAGTCACGTAACAAGAACTGACCGATCAGCTTCGTACTTTCCATGGAAAATATACATTTCGGTTACCTCAGACAAAAACAAGACATCTGAACACCAAGTGCTGTTTAATTCTCTCTGCGGCACTGTTTTGTTAGTTTGTCATATGAGCAACGGCAAATAAGTGACCGCAAAGCACATTAAAAATGCTCAAGGAAGCAACGTTCTCACGCTTTCCACACACTTTTAGATGCAATATATGACTGACTTATAAATTACCCTGTTCTGCCATACATCAGCCTTCCTGTATGTAAGGTAACTTAATCCCATACTACAGATGTTGACTTTTTTTGGCAAGTCCTCCTGTGCTGAACTCATCATCCCTGTATACACAGGCTGTTTAGTTTTTTGGTTCTTGCGATCTGTTTAGGTGTGCTGCGTTATGATTGGTTCAAATGCCATATTGGAAAATCGTGCTGTAAGGCGACTTAGAGATCGCGATTTCGATACAATTTCAATAATCACATAGCCCTAGTCCAAACACAGTTTATTGATAGCTTAGTCAGGCAGGCAATGGTCAAACAGGAACAAACAGATACATGAAGGTGAACCAAAATCGTAGTTGTAGTTACAGGCGAAAGGTCTGTGTAGGAGACAAAAAGCATAAACAACAACAAAAACAGGGAATAAAACCCACGAAAGAACAAGGCAAGGAGAATGTGCAAGCAACATGTGTGTTTGAGAGGTAAATGTATAGTGCAGATTATCAGTCCACGATGAGTTACCAGCTGTGCGCATGTAATCCGTGATCCAGAACTGGTGTGTGTGAGGTGCCTCGTGGGAGCTGTAGTTCATATAGAGGCAGAATTGTAGTCTGGGTGATAATGCATGTTTTCCAGCATGACAGTTGTTTGAAACACCCAATTTACCAAAGATTGTTGGAAGTTTGGTCTTGTGTTTCAGTAATGTGTCAAACAAAGGGATTTTGGGATTAAGGCCATATTTTTGTTTTGGGGTAAACTACCTTTAAGTATAGCATCGCATCACATAATAATGTTCACACTAACATGAACTAAGAATGAACAACACTCGTACAACATTTCTAAATCATAGTTGAACAATAATTTTCATGTTAATAAATTAGGGCTGTCCAAAAATTAATCGTGATTAATCACATCCAAAATAAAAGTTTGTTTTGACATAATATGTGTGTGTGTTATATATATTTATTATGTATATGTGATAAACACATTCATAGAAGCCAAAACTATATATAAAAAAAGTTACATCAAAGTAGTTACATCATATTCAAATGTAAAATTTGTATCATACACATATATTTTTTATATATCTAAATATAAATCAACATTTTATCAAGTATATGCATGTGTGTATTTATATATTCATAATACAATATACACAGTACACACACAAATATTATGTTAAACTTTTATTTTGGATGTGATTAATCACGATTAATTTTTGGACAGCCCTATAATAAATACATTAGCATTATCTACTGGAATCTTACTGTAAAGTTCCCCCATATTTCACTATATTTTTCAATGATGCATAAAGCAAAATCTATGCCAAGAGCATTGCTTGCAATGTTGTAGTACACGTGAAAGGATTAGCGCTCTTTAAACCTCTAAAACACACACATTTCATGGCTAATTTGGGGACAATGGAATGAAAGTGGCAAAGTGCAGTAAATCAAATGTCACCCATCATGGTCATTTCAGGGGCCGTTTGATGGCACACTTCCTGTCTGCTAGCGTCTCTCTGATATGGTAATGCTAATTAATGGCATCTTATCATGACGGTGTTGATGCTCACAATCAACAAGATCTGGCTGTGTGTTTTTCATTTAATGTCCTTCAGCCCCAGCCAGTGGCTGTTAACATCGTTAACCTTTACTTGGACACAATGGAGATAGACAATTGTTTTGTTTTACAAAAATTGTATTTGATCAGGCCTCACCTTTTCCAGCAGCCTCTCCTCTTGTCCTTCTAAATGCCAGAGAAATAAACAGAGCTGCTTAGAATGTCACTCAGCACTATGGGCTTCACAGTTAGCTTTCCGACACTATTTGTTTTTAAAAATCAAGGAAAAAGTGAAGCTCCATCATCAGTGTATGTGTGAGAAAGTGCTAGAAATAATTATTTCTTATCAGAATATCTCAAGTATTCTTATAAAAAGTTTTTGTTGCAATTAATTGCTGAAGCTTTTATCACGATATATGGTATTATCACGATACTGACCTAAGCTGCCAAAAAGGTCACTTTAACAGGTATAATAACCCCAAAATAAATGTGAAGTGTGAACAAATGTTTAAAACCAATTAAAAAACAAAAGGGTTTAATAGGTAACGATTTACAATAAATTCTCATTAAGAAAACTCTCTTAATGCATTAAAAACTATAGTGAGAAATAGCCAAATTATAGTTACTGAAGTTAATAAAACACAACTGAATATGTATGTGACGTAGGAAAATATAATTAAGTTCATTTAAATGAAAGTTTATTTATATAGCGCTTTTCGCAATAATTATTATTCCAAATCAGCTTTACAAAAGCTTCACTTTAATACATTAAACTCAAAATCTGAAATAAGTAAGGTGTTGAGTATAGGGAGGACAGGAAACATGGACCATATAAGGTTCTGATGGTAGGATAACCTTGGATAAAAATATCACGAGGATAAAAATTAAAACTTTCACATTATCACAGGATTGTGATTACTGCTCTAAAATATGTTCTATGTAAATGTTGGGGTAAAAACAACATCTTTTGCCCTCTGAATGTGATTATATTTTATTTTAAAAAACATAAAAAAAGAAAAATATGGAACAGTACGTAGCTTTTGATGTGGATTGTTCTTTTCTGCTGGAGATACTGTTGTCCTAATAAACTAAACTTGCATATACCATAGGACTGGTGTAACAGAAAGTTTTGATGTTTTTAAAACTTAGACTGTTGTAAACCTTGAAACCAGTTATTATCCCATGCCTAGAGGACAGTATACATACACTACACTCTCAGAAATAAAGGTATGCGAGCTGTCACTAGGGTGGTACCTTTTCAAAAGGTACAAATTTGTACCTAAAAGGTCCATATTAATCCATATACACCTAAAAGGTCCATATATACCTAAAAAGTGCAAAAGTGTTCCTCTTAAAATTTTATGGTACGAATATGTACTTTTGGGGTACCAATATAGATTAAGTACAAATGTGTACCTGTGTACCTTTTGAAAAGGTACCACCCCAGTGACAGCTCGCATACCTTTATTTCTGTGTACCATACAAAAGTCTTTTTGCCTATCTTAGTTTTAGGAACAATAAATAATAACTTGACTTCTAGTTGATCATTTGGTATCAGAAGTGGCTTACATGAAAGGCAAAGGCCTCTAGATTACGCTTATTTTATGAAAATAAAACATGACCATGCCTTGATTTAATTATTTAATTAGCAAAGTAAGATCTGACTTTGCTTAGACAAAAGGTTTGTCACTTAACAGAAATAACGTACAGTATAGAATATAAAGTCATGGTGCAGTTGAAAAAGATTTAATATTGTGTATGACTCCCATGAGCTTAGAGGACTGCATCCATACATCTGCAATCAGTCAAATAGCTTATTAGGTTATTTGAATTCCCCTTCAATACCTTCTCCTTCATCTTACCCCAGACATGCTCAATAATGTTCATTTCTTGTGACTGGGCTGGCCAATCCAGGAGCATCTTGAACTTCTTTGCTTTCAGGAACTTTTATGTGGAAGTATGAGGAGCAGCGCTATCCTGCTGAAGAATTTGCCCTCTCCTGTGGTTTGTAATGTAGTGGGCAGCACAAATATCTTGATACCTCAGGCTGTTGATCCACAACCATCCATAACCCCAAACCATGATTTTTCCTTCACCAAACTTGACTGATTTCTGTGAGAATCTTGGATCCATGGGGGTTCCAAAAGGTCTTCTGCAGTATTTGTGATGATTGGGATACAGTTCAACGGATGATTCATTTTAAAAATCTGCCTTAAGCCACTTCTCCAAATGATCAACTAGACGTCAAGTTATTATTAGTTGCCCTTACATCTGAGATCGACGACAAGACTTTTGTCAGGTTATTTAGTTAATCTGCAGTTAGTTTAGCTAGATTTTAAAAAATGTTATGTGTATGTGTACATTTTCGATAAGTTGATCTGATAATTACAATAATTAAGAACAGTTTGTGAGTCATGTTTATACAATCTATAATAATAATTGTTGTATTTCAAACTTTAGACACCCCACCTATACTTCCATCTACAATGACGGGCCATATGAATCCTAATCCTTTAAATACTGCTTACTCATGTCATGGCTCGTTTACCTGCCAAACAAATCTGTTTCCTTGTGTGTGCCATAGGAAGACTACTACACTGCACAAAGATAAAGGACACTTCCAGGCGTTATTCCAAACCCTAGTGAGTACCTAGACAGCATTTTTAGGCATTGTAGGCACACAACCAACTCTACAGGCCGTTCCAAACAGTAGGCAGCAGAATTATGCTGCCAAATAAGAAGCCTTGTTTTGGCCAAAGGCGCCGTGTGTAGCCTTCACGGAGAAGTCAAACTCAGAATGCATAGAACATTTTCATTTGAGATAAGTTTGATTATATTTCATATTCACAGATACTTGTTAACATCAGAAACAAAAGTTAAAAGATAGTTCACCTAAAAATTGTTTACCGCAATTTAGGGCTGTGCAATTTGGGGAAAATATCTAACAAATATTGCGATTTTATTTTCTATTTTTGTAAAAAATTGTAAGCTGTTTTTTTTTCCATATTTGTTTTTCTTTGATATTAATTCATCTATTAATGGTTCTGAAGTAGTAGACGCCATCATCCCACTTGTCAGCGCTTCACTGTATGTTTTCTTTTTTTTTTTTATTGCGGATAAAGTTCGGTTGCGCAATTCTGATCAGGCAGAACGAAGGAGTGCTCACTCAATTGGCTAGTAAGGATGTCACACACAGCCAGTGTTCTGTCGATTTGTCCGACCTTGTGAGATTGTCCTACCTTCCTAAAAGTTGGTTGCACATTTTGATAACTCATCAAATTTTGTTACCAGTTTCAATTTTAATGTTGATTAGTGTACCTAACCCCAACCACAGAATCATTCAAATACAGGCCCCGTTTACACTAGTGCGTTTTAGTTTTAAAATGGCATTTTAGCATGAAAAAGATCCGCGTCCACACTAGCGTTTCACCCAGCGTTTCTGAACATATCTCCGTCCACACTACGCCACCAAATCACGTGACTATTCGTGCACTCTGGGCATGCGAGTTCAAGTATAAACAGTGTCACCCTCAGCATTCTAAATAGGGCTTACGCCGTATGAAACGCAAGCGATTTAGCGAGTGCTCGAACAATAGCTTTCCTCTAGCGAATATATGCTGCTGTTGTAGTAAAAAAGGCAGAGTTTAACTGCACAATTGCGTTCCCATTTCTGTGTCCATGTTGTTGTTTACAGTGAAGGCCGGTCTACCGTCTTCCGGTGGCATTATAGTCTGTGATAGGGGCTTGTCGAATAAAGGAAGGATACGCAATGACCCAAAAGCCCCAATCGAGTAGCGAATCTCAGCAGCCACGCCTCCGTTTTCAGACGTCTTTGCTTTCCCCCATCCACACTGAGACAGAGCAGCAGCATTTTCAGAATGAAAAAGGCCTCTCCAGCGTTTCCAAAACGCTCCCTTTTCGGGGCTCGAAAACTCTGGCGTAGTGAGGACGATGGCGTAACCGTAGCAAAACTTCTGCGTTTTAAAACGAAAACGCATTAGTGTAAACGGGGCCACAGTGTAGGTAGCATAAGCTGACGGGTAGAATAACTTGTCAGGACACATGCTCAGGGCAGGGGAAATTAAATAACAAATATATACCCAATAAATATTTCACCATGCAGCCTTTTGTGTTTTTTTTAAATATTTTTTTAACTAATTGCAACGTTTCTAATTGTGATTGAGGTTTCGATTAATTGCACAGCCCTACTGCAATTATTTACTCACCTTGCAATACCTATTTGACTTTATTTCCTCTGTTGAACATGATATATTTTGAAGAATGCTAGTTGCCGACACCCATTAGCTTTTATAGTATTGTCATTTTCCAGAATTGCTCGGGGAAAAAAATAAAAAATAAAATTTATATTTATTTATATATATACATATATAAAACAATAAACTTGCATGTATATATTTTTCTTGCATGAGAAATGTGATTTAAAAAAACTTAAACCTTATTTCAGTCTAAAATAATCTACTGCAGTGTGTTAATTTGACTTAAGCAGGCAAATTGTCCTCTCATTGAAATTGACTGTTCTTTAAACAAAAAAAAAAGAAAATAAATATAATAATTAAGTGTAATTCATTTAATTTGTTAGTTTTCCTCTGTCTCATTTATTTATTTAGATTTTTGCTTGGGAGTTGGCAACATCAAACTTTAATGAGTGTTGAATTTGCTTTGCATGAAGAGAACATTTTGTAACTAGAGGTGATGTTGATGTCAAGCATTTCACTTCAGATTTTATTTTGATCGAGATGTTGCTTTAAATGTAGTTTGAACTGTTTCCCCAAAGCTATCAAATGTTCTGTATCTCAACTGGAAACACTTTAAATGAACACTTAAAAATAGGCTCATTTTACAACTCACCTAGTTAAACAGTTGGATGACAAAACCTTGTCTTGTGTCAGTGGTATATATTTGGCAAAACAGTGTATGGGCCAAACTTATTTATTTTTATGTCGAAAATCATTAAAATAATTCGTGAATATCATGTTCCATAAAAATATTTTGTAAATGTCTTTCTATATACTCATTAAATGAAATTTCTGATTAATACTGTGCATAAGCATCTAACTCGAACAACTTTAAATGTGATTTTCTCAGTATTTTTATTTTTTTTTTTAACCTAGATTTTAAAATGTTTACCAAATATTGCCCAATCCTAGCAAGCCATACATTAATAGACAGTATATTTATTCAGCGGTCATGTGATTGTATAAATCATAACATTTAAAAAAATGTACACTTATGACTGGTTTTGTAGTCCTGTGTCCCATTTTTATAAAAATCCATTTAACCGATCTTTGGGTCTTGAGTGAGATGCTTATGGTCTAATCTTTTTAAATGAACTATGCTAAGCTAAGCTAAAAGTGCTTCTGCCAGACACAGATCAGCTGAATGGATTCAAAAATGGTAAAACTCAACTGTTTAACTCAAGAGAAGTTATAAAATGAGCCTATTTATTAATTAATTTATTTAAGTGGAGTGTTACTTTAATCTTGGCATTCATGAGTGCAAAAGAGAGAAGCGAGTCTGGTGATTGAGAGAGGAATTTCGACAAACTCTATGCTGTGTTCACACCAAACGCAGCTATCGCGGAGAAATCGCCCTAAGAGTGCATAAATAGACATGTAAACATTTGAATTTACTTGCTTCATTCGCGCGTCAAATTCACTTGAAAACATCACGGATTCGAATCATGGGCAGGGCTTTTGTGTATGGTCTGGGGACTAGCTTTATTGCTAAATGGCTAACATAGACTTTACAGAGAAAATAACTGTGTTTATGTGCTTTATGAAGGCTGAAAAACGGCGTCGATTTGTTTGGAGCAGTGTCTGAGTCCACTAGATCCTTTGCACTGAGCTCTATGAGTTCATGAACTCCTCCAGAAACTATACTTGGATGATGGAAGCTTTCAGTGGGGCTTCTGACTGAGCCAAGCCCAGTTTGATGAACTGTTGTCGGTGTCTGCAGGAGGATTTTTTCCCCGGGACACCAACAAGAGCTACGTCATAATTACACCCCCACAAAAGCAAGCTCCTGATTGGTTAACGCACCGTGAATGTCCGCTGAAGTTCAGATTTTCGAATTAGAGCTATTTGCGCGTCATTCGCGCGTATCGGCCCCAGGATGTCTATTCGTGCCTTTGCATTGACTTAACATGTAAATCTTGACGCTTATACCGCGTCTGGTGTGAACGCAGCATGAGACATGGGTCTCTGGTTGTTTCCGTGCAGCTGTAGATTGTGATCGGTATAATCTTTAGTCAGACTTAGTCTAGCTTATAAATATGAAATTATCAAAACACTTTAGAAATTTTTGAGCGAGATTCTAATGGTCTAATCTGTTTACATGAACTATGCTAAGCTAAAATACTCCAGCCAGATACACAGCTCTGCTGAATGGATTCAAAAATGGTCAAACTTAATTGTTTAACTCTCTGAGAATTGTAAAATTAGCCCTTCTTCTTATTTTATTTTTCTGAGATTTTATATTTTTTTTATTTTTGTTTTTTACGTAAAGTGTTACTTTAGTCTTGGCGTTCAATAGTGTTTCTGAGAGAAGTGAGCCTGATGATTGAGAGAGGTATTTCCACAAACTCTGAGACATGGGTCCCAGGTTGTTTCCGTGCAGCTGAAGACGGTGATCATTGTAATCTTCAGTCAGACTTCATAAAAATTAAAAGAGTCAAGAGTTAATTACAAAAGAGTCAAGCTTTAAAATAGGAAATTAACAAAACACTTTGGATGTTTTTGAGCGAGATGCTAATGGTCTAATCTGATTACATGATCTATGCTAAGCTAAGCTAAAATAGTCCTGCCAGACGTGGAGTGTTACTTTAATCTTGCGCGGCAGATAGAAGTGAGCCTGGTGATTGAGAGAGGTATTTCGACAAACTCTGAGACATGGGTCCCGGGTGGTTTCCGTGCAGCTGAAGACAGTGATCATTGTAATCTTCACCCTGGCAGGGGACGAGCCAGCTTGCCCTGGGTGTGACACGCCTGTCACTGGAGTCCACGCTTGACAGCGTTTGGGCATGACAAGTCCCAGCGCTGTGAGGCAACCGTCCCTCCATCCCTGTCCAGCACATACCCACACACACACACACACACACACACACACACACACACGTACAGCAGTCTACAGACAATCACACACATTCACAATCACATTCTTTTTTTTTCCTGGCTTCATGGAATAGACTGCCGGGCAACTTTCGTCTCCCTCGGTCCCATTTGTGTCCCAGACAAGTGACAACTTTGTGATGGCTGAATCATAGCCCTGGCCATCCTATCTTCTTGAACATCACTTACTGTATGAAAGAGTGAGTCGCATGTACACGTGTGTGTGTGTGTGTGTGTCATTTTACTTTCGGGAATGGTTCTAATTCCTGTGGACGCGGGGCTGACATTTAGTCAGTCGTCTTGTTTACGATGCCGTTTCACATTTTCAGTCACTTCTGATGCATGGCAACTGAGGCATCTCGCATCTCTCGGCTCTAATGAAGCTCATCATGTATGCTGAGGGGACGGAGTCACGGTAGAAGCACACAACAATGACCCCAATCCGTCAGCAGCTGTTGTCTCTCCACACCGCGAGACGACCACTCTTCCATCTACACCAACGTGTCACTGACCAGACTTTGTTTGTTCCAGCTCTTCTCTCTTCCAGCTTTTGTGACAGTTCAAAAGAGTTTGGCATAATTCAGGATTGGAGAAAGGGCTCTTCTTTGAATTCAGATAGGTCACACCCACAGGAAGTTGAAATGGATTCACTGGAAGTGACATTGTGGGAAATATGTGGGAAATTATATTTTCTAAAGCAGTCTGCATATCTGTTGAAGATGTGATGGTGTGAAAATCTAATTTTCGATTTAATTTTCTGAAGTCAGTCTATCTCTTATAGTTCCATTGTTCTTTGTAGCATTCTAGCTATACTGATTTTTCGCCCTATTTTTCCTTGTATTATTGTCCTAGCTATTTTTCAAGCTTAATTGTTTTATTTACTATTCCATCCATTTTTTTTCTACCTGTTGGAATCTTTATCCTTCATTCCTTTAGTCATTAACTAATGGCCTGTTCTTACTGAATGGTATGGTACGATTCAGTGCGCTTTTGTGGCCTTTTCCACTGTCAAAAGGTACCAAAAAGTGAACCGTATCGAACCACTTTTTGGGTACTCTTTCCAAAGGGTACCTAGCACAACAAAAGGGTACCAAAAGGCGGAGCCAGATGCTCAGCTGAACGCTATTGCTCTACAGAGATACGTCACTAGCTTGTGCACAAGCCAGGAGAATTAAAACAAAGGAAGTGTCATTTTCAAATACACAGCTGAGACATTACACGGATAATAACGAGCTATGGTCGAATCGAGCTTAAACAAACCTTGTCGTCGTCTTAATGAACAGCCAACTCAAGATTAAATGTTATTGTTTACGAGAATGTCCAAAAGCGTGAGTGGTTTCACTTTCTCTAGTTATTTGCATGTGCTTGCTGCATGTCTATATTTGAAATAACAAACTTGAGCTGATGATAATAACATGCGTGTGAGTATTGAAGTGCTTCTGATATCCAATCCTTTCAGAAACACAAGACAAACGCAAGAGTGATGCATGAAAAAACAAAGGAGAAGCCCGAAAAAAACAAAGGACCAAATGATTCTTTCAGCAACCTAAATGATGAACAAACTGCCATGTTTTAATATTATCATTACCTTTTGGACTATTATGAACTCTAAATGACGGAATTACTTTCTAACGAGGTTAACGTTACATGTGCTGGTGAAGAATAGAGATGCGAGGTTTGTACTGACTGTATACGATTCGTATTGTCCATGAACCCAAATAAGGCCTAATTGGTGTAAATGTAATTGGTAACATTTTAGAGACTGTAAGTCTCTGTATGTGTTCATGTATGTTTTATTTATTTATTTTTATTTTGTATAATAACAGATGTTACAGTAGCATTATAATTGATCTGCAGCTATAATCAGATACTGTTCATAGAAAGGTTAGTAAACATTTATACATATATATGTATATAAAGTATTTGTTTAGTAAGAAGTGCCTCTCATACGATGTGAATGACGTCAACTGCAACTTTCTGTCGTACACCACGCCTACCAAAAGGGTACCATTGGTTCCATTTGGCGGTGGAGCCTGATAAAGGTGACCCGTACCGTACTGTACCGCTCAGTGGATACGGAGCATAAATCATTCTTCTATCATTCTATTTATAAGGCCTTTAATACTTCTGGATAAAACAGATAGCTTTCTAGAGCTTTGTCAAGTAGACATTTAAAATGTGTCTTGACAATTTGTTTGAACTCTGCTTTCTTAAATTTAAAATCAAATTGCAATTGTGCATCTTGTTTGTCTACTTCAAACCAAAGTCCGCAATTCAATTGGAATTTATAAAGCATTCCTCATTAAATTTGTGAATGGCCGCAGCCCTGCATTTTCGTCAACCTCAATATCCTTTCGAGTCGTTTTCAGTAAGTGAGGTGGACAAGAAGTCCTGTGGCTCCCTGAGAACAAAAGCCTTTGTCAGGGTCGGGTGATCGAGTGAAGGAGAAAGATACTAGGAGAGATGCGCAGAGACAGAGATACAGGGAGTAGCTAGGCTGACAGCCCCTACGGCAGACGGACAGAGATTGATAGATGTGTTTGAGTCGGTGGGGACATCTGAGTCACTGTCCGCGTGGCTTTATAAAGGTGCTTGCCCCTGCTGGTCACGGCCCTGTTATGTCTTCTTCAGGGTCAGAGACAGAGAGGCTCAGACAAAAACAACTTGAACAATGACGCTCGCGAGTACCCTACGCTTTTGACAGCATGGATCAATCAAAGACGTAGCCCAGACTCAATTCTTTGATAGGACACCTTGATGGCTGAGAGATGCATAGCACCCTGTTTCACCTGGCAGTAAACAAAGTCTACAGATTATTCATGAGGTAAAGTAACCGGATGAGTAACAATGTATGCGCTGAACCTCCGGGCTGAACAAAACGTTTAACTAGTTTGAGGAATGCGCCTTAGATCTTTTAATAACCTTTCCTTTCTTTTTATTATAATAATTCATTTGAAATAAGCCACTGGCTTAGGGACATTAATATAAAAGGGTCTGTGGCCCAATGCAATCTTATTACTTCTAATTAGTCAATATTTCTAATTATTTTTTCCACAGTTGTACACATTTAGCTTCTTCCTTGCGTATTGTACTCATTAGATCCATTGCATAATTGCACTCTCGATGAATTTGTGACTTGCGAGTAAACAACTTCTGATTGTTCTATTCTCTAAATAATCACCAAAATTATTTTGTGTGCTTCACCACAATAAGAAAATACAATATTTGCAGTATCTGAAGTGTAATAGCTTACGTAGGTGAGAGCATGCTAGCATACCAGTTTTGTAAAAACTCAATCCTGTCCTCATTTCCACCATCTCCACCGCATGACTGCTTCCATCCTACAAATGAAGCCACATTATTTTTCTCAGCCTTAACAAGCTCCCAAGCTTGCACCATGGCAGCTGCTTGTTTAGTACTCGTTGTTGACTCTTTCCTCCTCAATCCAAGGCCTTCTAATGATGGCGCTGGGCTGTTTGTTGGGTCTAAATAGTTCAGGCTCTCTAATGGTGGGCCACCAACTTCTGTGCATCGCTGATTTTAGGCCACATACCTTTGGACCAAAGTGAAGATTCTCTCCGATGCGTCTTCTGTGCTTCATCGGAGATCATTAAGATGGCTTCCAAACAGAGCAGATTGCCTTTGGAAAACTCCACCAATGTTGGCACACGCACCCTGGGGGACTAGCGTTGAATACGACTGAACAGACTGCATCTGCTGCACTGTGCAAGCGAATGTGTGTTTGTGAGTGATATCTGAGTGCGCATGTGATACGATGTGATCATAGGGTCTAGTCAGGCATTGAGTCATCTTCAGTCGGTGAACCGGAGCAAATGGTCAGCTGAGCTCCAGATGACGAATACGATAGCGGCGGGCTCACCCGAGGATGTTATCAGGACAGGGCCAAGGCGGGGGTTATGCACCCTCCTCTCAGCCCCCCACAGTCCGCTTTTAATTGAGTTGCTCACTCAGCCAAAGGCCTTGAGGGACACCCGCCATGTCACTTCCGATGATCAACCGCAATTTCAGTCAGTGCAGAGGAACGCTGCCAGATCCTCTCAAGCCAGGATCTGAATATTCAGAGACATCCTCAAAAAGAAAAAAAGTATGGGGGTGGTTTCTGTTCAGATCAGGGTTGGGTAACTCTGGCCCTCAAGGTCTACCGTCCTGCAGAGTTTAGCTCCAACTCAGCTCATCTGCCTGTAGATTTCGCATAATCCTTGATTAACTTGTTCAGGTGTGTTTAATTAGGGTTAGAGCCAAACTCTGCAGAACGGTGAATCTCGATGGCTGGCATCGTCCAAAAAAAGTAGATGCCAACATTAACTATGCTGCCTTCGCTTTTGTTCGTTTTTCAGCACAGTGATGAACATCATGGATCAGTCTGCGACAATTGATGTTCTCCCCCTGCATCGGTGACACACAAAAAAGCAGGGGTTCTATTAAGCTGCTGAGATGAAGACCAATTTTCAGCCTCTAAGCTTTGGCGAAATCCCAAGCCAAATGAGATGTCTTGCTGAGGATTTGTCTGAAGCAAGCGTTCTCATTTCCAGAGGAAGTGCCGCAAGATCAAAAGGGGTAAACTGTCAAGTTCATTCCTCCTCCTCTTCCACCTCTTTCCACCGGCCAATCAGTCCACTCATTTATCGGCACTCCAGGAAGCTGTATAAATCAAACTGGACGCCATCGACCCGAACTTTACTCATGATCAGTAGCTCAGAACAACTCATGGATTTGCTGCTTGCTTTGATCAATATTAAGTTATTTAAGAACTTTGATGGCTGACCATTGGGCGAGGCAGGGTTTTTATTTATTTTATTTGTGAAAGTGTGTTTGTGTTCTGCCTGGGCCTCATGCATAAAGCTAGTTGTTGCGGATGTCTCTTTTGACTTCCTTCCACTTCTTTTGTCTGGTTGCAGTAAGCGCCGTGGCTTTACTGGTGCAGTTGGAGTGTATGTAGGCGGAGGGAAACCCGGAGCCAGTCAGTGTAAAATAAATATGGACGGTGGAGGGGCAAACGAGAGCGGATCATCTGTTTTGCCATCTGCTCACGCCAATATGTGCGCGGAGCCACATCGATGGCTGCTCAGTCTATCGAGACTTGTGTTTTTCGAGTGTAGCTCAGAGTTTTGCATGTCATAGGAAATAGATTGTATGCATCTGTTGACTGTATATACAAACATATGAACGCTGCTTAAAAATTATGCGCAACAACATGCTTTTGTATAAATTGTATAAAGATTTGTGCACATTGTGAGTCATTTAAATGCTTTTTCCTGGATTTCGCTCCTTTACTCCCAGATTACTCCCAGATTCCCCCACTCACCATTACAGAGCTCAGTGCCTGTGTATCCTCTTTTGGGCTCAGGTACAAAGCCTGGAACTGAGGATCTCTCCCTTTCTCTCTCTCTCTCTCTCTGTGTGTGTTTCTCTGCACTGCTTATTTAGCAAAGCAGCTGGCATGGTGCAGACATTAGGAGAGATGGAGAGGGAAAGTGCCAGCCTGGAAAGTGATCGCTGATTGTTCAGTTGGCAGTGTCCAATGTGCCAGCCTGGTGCTTTTTGTTAGCAACCAGAGATCCAAATTCCCCGCTCTCAGTGGGTTGGTTGCGTAAACCGACATGCACGCTTTCTTGCAGAAAATGACCCAATATACCAGCTCTTCCACTCTTTGTGCGCAATGTTATTCTGTTGGGAAAGGATCATTTGAATTAGCATTTAAGAGCTCACACATTGAGCTGGATGTGACTCTGTTATTGTGTGCTGTTTATGGAGGAATGTGATATTAAAGAGGCCCTATTATGCATTATAAAAGGTCATATTTTGGTCTCCAACAACAGGCTGATATGCATGCAAGGTCAAAACGCTCATTGTCTTATAATGTGCATTTATTTTTACTTAATTATGCCAACAACTCCCATATGATTCGTTCAGCGATTCATTTGTTCCCAAACACCTCCTTTGCATGAGGCTAATCTGCTGTAATTGGTTCAATGACCAAGTTTGTTGTGATTGGTCGACTGGGTTCAGGGCGAGACAGAGAGAAACGCCTATCATGAATAAGAAGTAGCACAGAGTACGTGAGAGGCCAATGCTGGAATGCAATAAAGCAATTAAACACCAGCATGTTACTCTACTCTTAACGCTAACCCCAAGCAATAACTACTACACACATTCAGTGTTAATATAGCAAGTGGCAGAAGTTTAACTATTTTGAAAATTGACTGAGCCAGCACACGTGTGTAGGAACAGCTGTGCCCATAGCAATATAAATGGCAGAGGATCGCGAGTTCTGAAACACATTTAAATCGGTAAAGGAAGAAGCAAACGACGCGTTTTCAACAAGGTTTTGGATGCAATATGTAAAAGTGCCATAAAGATTTAACCTTAGAGATACAATACAAGCACTGATCCATAATAGATCAGTGATTACAAGCCTCACGGAGCAATTATAAGTTACAACACACAATTAAATACACATTTTGCAAACTACACAAAACGAAGGATCAATATTAATTACACTTACATGTTATGATCCGGAGGAAGGAGAAACTGGTCCATATGAACTGTAACAGTTACTGACAAAGTCCCTGTCAAAGTCTGAGGCCCCGTTTACACTAGTGCGTTAGTTTTAAAATGGCGTTTTAGCATGAAAATGATCTGCGTCCACACTAGCGTTTCACCCAGCGTTTCTGAACATATCTCCATCCCACTACTCCACCAAAAACATATATCACGTGACCATTCGCGCACTCTGGATATGCCCGTTTAATTATAAACAGGAAGCATGTGTCTCGCTCGGCATTCTAAATAGGGCTTACGCTGCTTGAAACGCGAGCGATTAGTGAGTGCTCGAACAATCGATTGCCTCTTGCGAATAAATGCAGCTGTTGTAGTAAAAAAGGCAGAGTTTAACTGCACAATGGCGCCTAAAACGGACAATAGTGCAAACAACACTCCCATTTCTGTCCATGTTGTTTACAGTGAAGGCTGGTCTGCCGTCTTCCGGTGGCGTTATAGTCATGTGATAGGGGCTTGACTAATAAGGGAAGGTTACGCAATGACCCAAAAGTGAATCTCAGTAGCGAATCTCAGCAGCCACACCTCCGTTTTTAAATGTCTCCGTTCCCCCCCCCATCCACACTGAGACGGAGCAGCAGCGTTTTAGAATGAAAACGGCCTCTCCAGCGTTTCCAAAACGCTCCGTTTTTGGGGCTCGAAAACTCCGGCATAGTGTGGACGGATGGCGTAACCGTATCAAAACTTATGCATTTTAAAACGAAAACGCATTCGTGTAAACGGGGCCTGACAAAATCCCATAAATAATAGTCTCTGCTGCTCCTTCCTTTAATAGCAAATGGCTGGTGAGTCCCTGCATTGCAGCATAGGTTAATGTATCAAAAATCAGAAAAATGACAGGAGCAGCACTAGGTTGGCCATACTGTTGTATTGTCGTGAAAATGACCTTTTATTCTCACCAGCTGTCAGTGATCATCATCTTTATGTCATGATCAGTCCTTTGATCCCCACTCTCCGCTAGTGTCTGAAGGGAAAAGCATGTTTACGTTTTGCCGGAATCTGCACTTCATATTTGGTTTATGTAGCATATTGACGACGACACTTTCAAGCTAAAGATCCGAACCCAACACGATTCATTTATTCCACTCTGAGTCGACTATTTCGTTAAAGAATCAGTAGTTTTAAACACTTTCAGATTTAAACCTCAGCTGGATGTTTTCTTCACTTAGTGCTGTGTTATGCACTGCATGGAAGCTCATTTTCAAAAACACATAATAGGGGCTCCTTAAGTAAAAAAAAATCTTGTCCTATTTATATCTATTTATATATAAAACAGAAAAAAATAAGTTACTAAAAAGTTTTGAAATTAGATATATTGTAAATCAAGCATTCTACTTTAAGGATGATTTGTACTTCTGCGTCAAGCGCACGCGTATTCTCCGGCACAGCCTTTGAGCAGTTGCATAGCCCTCGCCATAGTTGATACTAGCGCTTACGTGCACCTCTCAAAAAATGTAACTACACATCTCAACGACGCATAGCACAAGCTCTGTGATTGCTTGGATCGGTAGCTGTGGGTGGGTCCGAGAGCAACGCAAACCCGTTGGAGCGACCGATTAGGGCTGTGCAATTAATCGCAATCGAAAAAAAATCTTGATTTAAGCACATGCATTTTCTAAATCTCAAAGACTGCAATTTTATCTATTAATTTATTTAGATTTTTGTTCACGTTCACGTGCGCACGATTTTGATATGTTAAGCAATCAGAGCTGATGCAGCATACCTGGCAATTACAGCTAAGCTGAGAGGTAGAAAGATGTTAACCAATCAGAGCTCACTCCGCGCACAACAAAGTTGAGCGGGAGAGCCAAATAGGTGCTTTTGATTTACGTTAGTTCTTATTCATCGTTATGACTGGAATTGAGGTTAGTTAATCATAATTTATTTTATGTTGACAATTTGACTAGTTTTATTTATTGAACTTAATACTATGTTATTTCATTGTGAAATGTTTTATTATGCACTGATATGTAGCTTGTTTGAAAAAGCAAAACCAGTTGCCAAAATCACAAATAAAATCGCAATCGCAATATTCGTTCCAAAAATCGCAATATGATTATTTTGTCCATTTTGCACAGCCCTACTCTCGATGGAAGCTATTGTTTTGTGTTTACCTTTTGATTGAGGCTGTTGCATGTTCACCGGTTCCCGCCTCAGAATGAGCGCGTCTTACCTATATGTACATTGTTGCATTCAGAAAAAAAAAAAAAAACACATTTGCGAAGAAACTTGGCACAGAGGAACATAACCTACTGCCAGCTAGCGTTTCGGCAATGTTATTGCAGAGCAACACAAACACCACGCAGAAGTATAAATGTACGCAAGGCAGGTGTCGTGAGTCTGGCTGATCATTCGACGCAGAAGTATAAATCAGCCTTTAGGCTATATTCAAATTGCTCTCATTATTATGCTTCATCCTCTTTCTGCTTCTACATATCTGTACATTTTCTGATTCTAACAACTTTTCGACAAGTTTTAAAGGTTTGAAGTTTGCAGTAATAGTTTGCCTATAAAATAAGTAACCGGTAAGCTGAGACTTTCTCATTTTTTGTAGTTCCCTTAATTTGAAATATCTTGTGCTTTAAATGTGTTTCTAGGTCAGAGTGACTCAGAGTGACAAAGTGAATGATTGAGCAGTTGTGTTGGACAAGTGGGACCCAACCAAAGCTTTCCCAACTTGTAACTCCTAATAAGTCTTTGCAAGCATGGACTAAAAAGGGAGTTGTATTTGCATGTACCGCTGATTTCATTCGCTCAAAAATGCATTTTTTTTAGCAGAATCTGCATCTGCTGTGCGTGTTAACTTAAATCTGTTTGTTGCATGCACGTGAGTATGTAGACTTGTATCGGGCCACAAGTGGAAATGGTTTATACAAGGAGTCATAAAGCAGTTTTAATTTAATTTGTTTCACCATTGGAGAATCAATAGTCAGTCAATTGTTATTTAGCCACACAAACAAGGGCTCCGTGATCAAACACAGCCTGATTGCTTCACATCGAAGCACACCGGCAGGAAAAGACGAGCTCTGTCTGTGGCGATTATGTTGTGTTTTATGGCCATGTGTAAAGCTGGACATGACTGTCATTGACGTGTAAGTCTTGTTTGCATGTCAGCACCTCCTTCCCAGACATAAGGCGCAACGGAACAGTCGGATATCCTTAATTCATCAGTTATGGAGTGACTTGTCTTGGAATTAGAAGGGAAGAAGAATAATGACTAATGCAGCTTTGCAGTTTAAGGTCCCCCGTCAGTCATATCCTAAACAATAAACGCCACTGGGGTCACATGGGAACCAAGGCAGTTGCACAATTTCCCCTGCAAGTTGTAGGTCTATGGCCCTCCTGGGTCTGCTTCCTGTCTTCTCAGTAGACTTGAATGCAAATTGGACCCAAAGGGTTTCTTTGCCGCGCAAGAAAAAAAACATAAAACAGAAGAGACAGAACAAACGGTCATTACGCTAAAGAGATCTGTCAGTCTTGCTGGTCCAAAAAGCCGTCCGTGTCTTGCTGTGCCCTCTTTGATACTGAACGTTTCCCTGTTATAAAAAAACCTTTGTTCCCAGCCTGCCTCTGCACTGTTGCCGTTTGATAGAGAAATCCCTAACATCCCCTGTTCCGCAGTAAAGCCAGGGATTTGCCATCCCTCTTAGGCATAAAGACTGTCCCCTCATTCGGTTTGAAGCTGTACCAGTTTTGCCAGCTGTCGTGTTTTTCCCCCTCCCTTCTCTCACTGTCTCTCCATCAGACGTGTTTGAAGTGGCTCTGGCATTTGGCAACCGAGTATGAGGGCTTTGAAAATTGGCCTGGCTGAAAGTTTAATTCCAGCGCCTGAGTCACAGGAGGTGTAGGGACGCATGCCGACTCGCTACGTTTTAACCTGTGCTTTGAGTGACCTTATCAGCCCCAGAGTCTCCTCATTAATGTCATTAGAGAGTCTGGTGAGAAGTTTCAGGCCATGTCTGCTTGCACATGGGTATTTTAGTTCTTCCCGTCTTCGTTTTAGAAGAAACCTCTGTCGACGTGAAAACGCAAAAAATGCATTGAGAACCAACAGATGTGATAAAAACATTATGCAGGGTTCACACCAAACTTAGAATCAAGTGTTTGTGTTTGTAAGTCATAAATTTTCCTTCAGTTTAGTCTCTTATTTATTAGGGGTTGCCATAGTGGAATGAACCGCCAACTATTTCGGCATATGTTTTACACAGCGGATGCCCTTCCTGACACAACCCACTACTAGGAAACATGCGAACACTCTCATATTCACACACACTCAAGGCCAATTTTGTTTATCCTATTCACCGATAGCACATATCTTTGGACTGTGGAGGAAACCGGAGCACCCTGATGAAAATCACACAAACACGGGGAGAACATGCAAACTCCACACAATTACCATCTGGTCCAGCCGGTCCTCAACCACTCGTGACCTTAAAATAGCAACAACACTAACATAATAGTAATAATAACTATAGAATCTAAATTATGGAGAAGTAGAAGTTATGCAATTAAAAATAAAACTAAATTTAAAATATTGAAATGCTTTCGATATAGAGTGTGACAACATAGAAGTGTTTCTAACAAAGTGCCTGGTGCAGAACAGTAGGAGTGTGTAGGTGTATTGTCAAGAACACTCACCTGTATGGAGTATACTAGAACTACACAATATATGCCCAGGGTGTGTGCAAATGTGCGTAAATGTCCATACAGTTACATACAAATTCAAAAATGTGAACTTGCTTACTTGCTTACTCCCAGGACAGTTTATATCGAAGTTGATATTTGGCTGCACAATGTTGGTCTTTCGTAACATCTAATTTTTACAAGGTGGGTCGTTAACCCAATGCTCAACCCCTAACCTGGACGACCAGGACATACACACATACACTATAACCAATTTTGCGTACCCAGTTCACCTATACCGCATGACTTTGGATTTGTGGGGGAAATCGAAGCACCCAGAAGGAACCCACACGAACACGGGGAGAACATGCAAACTCCACACAGGAATGCCAACTGACCCAGCCGGGGCTCGAACCAGCTATCTTCTTGCTGTGAGGTGACAGCACAACCCACTGCGCCACCGTGCCGCCCCAAACTGAGGGGAAGGGTGGAGCAAAATTGGTTTGCCATGAAGACCCGGAATTTGACTCAAATAATTCAACTCGAGTGGAATATTCACATGAGGTGAACAACATTCAACAAGTAAACTAGAGCTAGTGATGCGGTGCTTCACATTTAGTGTGAATCAGCATTAGAATAAAGCCATGATAACCAATCATTCATTCAATCATTTTCCTTTGGCTTAGTCTCTATTACAGAGGTTGCTAAAGTGGAATGAACCACCAACTATTCTTGCACGTTTTACACAGCGGATCCCCTTCCAGCCGCAACCCAGTACTATGAAGCCTCCATACACACTCATTCATATTTACACTCAAACGTCACGGCCAATTTAGTTTATTCAGTTCACCTATAGTGCATGTCTTTGAACTGCGGGGGAAACCCAGGCAAACACAGGGAGAACATGCAAACTCCACACGGAAATGCCATCTGGCCCAGCCGGGACTCATACCATGATCTTCTTGCTGTAAGATGACAGTGTTCACCTTAAAGCCACCGTGCAGCCCATGTTGGCCAATCAGACAGGATAAAACAGCATGCACCATGTCAAGAGACACAAAATCCTGATTCATGGGTCACACAACCACATTGTAACCAAAGTTCCTGTAAATCTTTACCAAACTTCAGTTTCAGACTCCTGAAACTACAATTTCATGTGGACGATTAGCCAAACTGCGTAGAAAAAAACTTCATCAGGGCCTCAGTCTGAATAGAACGTTCTTTTTAGGTAAGGCAGTCACAATCAACCTTTGCTGTTCCAGTTGTTCTCCCAACACCGACCCCAGTGGGACCTCTTCTGTTTGTGGTCCATCTCTGAGTCCACAAGATGAAGTGTTTGTCCTGTAAATCAGGTCAATATAACAGCCGGTGATTAAAGACATAGCCACAACTCAGTCGAGGCCCATAAATAGCCGCCGGTCTGGCTGTGGATTCTCTCGCACGCTGGCGTAAACGCAGCGCGCTCTCTTGACGCAGAGGAAACTAATCCCCGAGCTCCAGGCCTGCTCTTAGACACACATACACACCGGATCTGTTTCGAGGAGGGTGACAGGGTTTGATCATCAGTAAACGCGATCTTCCCCCAAGAAACCCACCCGTCCACTCTGATAAGCGCTAATCCCGGCTCGCGTGGAAGCATGACCGAGATCAATTAAACTAGCGGCAGATAGCAATCAGAGCTGCAGGCCAGCAATCAAATGAAGGGAGGAGACAGAAGGAGGAGAAAAGAATCAGTCTATCTCCTGCTATCTTTTATCTTCGCTCTTTTCCCTTTATCTCGCTCTCTCAGTGCTGCAGTCTTCCTCAGAGCCCCGACGGCAAAGCTCAGGATCGATTCTCACCGCCACCTTACAGCTGCGAAAAAACACAACAAAGAACAATAACCGTCATCATCGCCACCTCCATTATATCACTGGCCATCATGAGGATCGTTATCTCCCTGAATGATGCTGCTCTCCGGTGCCGGTTACATCAGCAAACTGCGTTTCCAGATGTTCATGAATGCCGTATCTGTGGGGCTTCTTCTGTGATGATTTGATCCGTTGTTGTTGTTGATGGTGGTGGTGGCGGCTGTGTCTTACAGCAGAGTTACATGTGTAGAAACAATCAGAAAAAGTATCTTTTAATGTATCATCTCAACCACGATTAGAAAAGATTAGAGTCACATATACAGTTGAAGTCTAATTGATTACTCCTGCAAAATTTTATAATCGTTAGGTTCATCGTCATCAAAGCAAGCGACCTGATGTTTTGCCCCTTTAGTGTTCATCACTGTGCACTCAAAGGAGCAGTAACTGCTTCATTCGGGACGTCACTCAGGAATGTAACTGTAGACCTACCTAGGCTACTGTGTATACTGATATTGTGTAGTCCTATAATGTGTGCGTATGTGGCACGATCGCTGATCATGAAATTATTTTAAATGCATGTGCAGCTGTGCACACTTCTTTCTCTCACTCAATGGCATGTCATGACCACGTGCGCTCTTTTTTTCATTATAAATAAAGCCAGGATTTGTTATAATGTCATTTATTAAGTGCTGTGCACCTCAAGTTTAATACCTGAAAGTTTAGATGATAGGCTATTTCAAATTTATAAAAATATGCAGGGTATCATCTTCCTTCTTTTTTTGTCCTCTGCTGATCACATGCCTGAGTACTGCAGTGCTTCCCACAGGTCTGAAATATACTTGCAGTGGTAGCTGGATTGAAACTCCTTTTTATCACACATAATAAGTTAACTAAATGCGACAAACAAAACATAGTTTTGTTATAGATATTAGTTATTAGATTTTTAACACTATTTTTATTTATTAATGATCTGTTTTAAACCTTAATTTTAAAAAGAAATAAATAAAAACAAATTCACTAGTTCTCTTGTATGCTATTCAGGAGACTTGTGGACCCACTGAGAGGTAAAATCTGCTCCTCTCTATCTCTCATTCAAGTTCAGCTTGCTTTATTGGCATAAGATTTTGTACAGTGTTGCCAAATAATTTTAGATGTAAGAGATATGTAATATATTGACATCCTTAAATTAATAAAATATACAGCAAACGATAACTAAATGACAGAACAATTAATAAAAAACAGACAATATCTCTGAAAATTATAATAATAACAAGAATAAAACGTGTAGATTATTTAAATAAGGCAAATGAGTTGATTGCCCATTTCTGTAACACTTCATTTTGATGGTCCATTTGAGTATTAGTAGGCTGCCTGCTTATTATCTGTTGATACTGACAATCAACAGACATTTAACTGACTATAAGAAACTTTGCAAGTACATGTCAACTTACACTAACCCTACCCCTAACCCCAACCTAACAGTCTACTTGTAATCTAATGAGAATTAGTTGCAATGTAACTTAAATTCAACAAACGGACCATCAAAATAAAGTGTGACCCCCATATCTAATGGTGTACAAACGATTTTCTTCCTCTCTGAGTATTTAGTAAAGCTTTCTTTACTTTTATTAAAGAGCCGTTTAGATTAAATAACTAATTATCTAATTGTCTCTCTCGTGGCTGTGTGCATGAAATTGACGACAGCTTAGAAAACGAAAGCAAAAGCAAATCCCGGACATTTTAGTAGATTTAGAAACACAGTCTGCAGAGCACGTGACTCTCTGTGGGAGTGTCGACAGGTTTCGTGCTCACATACTGTAACGAGCTGTATGAAACGGGTAAAGGAGAGACGATTTTCCACTACTTTGGCCCAATCCCAATTCTATTTTTCTACCTACTGCCTTTGTACCTCCTACCCCAACCATAAACCCAACCGTCATAGTACTGTAAATATTAATTACTGTTAAACAGTGTCACAAATGATTCTATATTAATGTGCTTATCTGCAGCTGTATGCTATCTAGACTGTACCCCGCCAAGCCCAGCTCATAAACCATAATTAAAGTTTTAAAATAGCCAAAATATATAATAAAGTTTATTGTTTTATTATTTATTTATTTAATTTTATTATGGTTCATTTGGTAAATGAACCCCTGTATGCTGATGTGTCTCACTGGTTTTGTTTACATGTGATAAACCAGTTTTAGCTTTTAGCATAGTTGCATAGTTATTGCTGCTGACCTGTTTTACGGTTATAAGATTGTAAACTCAAAATAGAAGCTGACATCGTGTATGATTTTAGCTTTTTGTGATTCCATTCATCAGGTTTCAGTAATTTTGTAATATGATGTATCGCAATTATTTCAAATTATTTGATGAGTTGATGATGGTGTTTTTCAAGTAATGCATTTTTTTTCCAATACAAATGAAGTGCTAGATCTTTCAGCCTGTAATTTTAAAAAGTAATTTAAAAAAATAACAGATTTATTACTATTTTGATGGTTTCTGATATAATGTAGTGCATACTTCATATTAAATGTAATAAAGAGGATGAGGCTATGTACAGTGCTCAGCATACTGTATAATAAGGACACCCCTCACAAATCTATCTTTTAGATTCATATTTTAATAGGAAGCTATGCAATATTATATGTGTGCATATACATTTGATTAGTCAGTACTGAAGCCAAATCGGGAGCTAATCTAACAAAATAACTTATAACGGTCCAAAAGCTAGCACACCCAAAGGTATATGTTATAGAAAATTATTAGATACAAATTTAAAAAAGTGGAAAAATTAAGAGAAGTGAAATAATGTAAAAATTTAGTTAATTTTGTATGTCGTTATTTTATTTTGCAATATTTTGCTTGAATTTAATTGTATTATCTGTCAATGTGACTAAATGTGACTAAAATGTTATCTCAATAAATATATTTGTTTAATAAATCTGTTTTGTTTAAATGCACCAAAACACATTGCCTATATTCACTGAGAAATGGATCAAAATATTCATTCAAAATGGGGTGTACTCAATTATGCTGAGCACTGTATAATGTGTTACTTGATTAGTGTGTTTCTGTTGGCCATAACCCTGTCCATTACAGTACACTCTTATACAGTCATATGTGAGGGTAATAATATTAGAAATAAATAACCAGTGTTTTTCAGACTCCCCAAACCTTATTCCTACGATCTACCAGTCTGAATGTCGTTTTAGGACTGCTAAAGATGTTGATCAGGGAATAAATCACCAGGGAATTGCTTTCATTATTCATTACACTACCCAGGGATGCTGTTCTGGTCCTGTTTACACCTACTAGTAACATCTGTCTCCAGGTGATCCAGTCACAAGTGTTGAGGCGAGACACTGTGCTGTTCGCACCTGGCAGTGTCATGCATTTGAAATGCATCCCCTGTGACCATTGCGAACGGATATCAAGAGGAAGTGTTTTACCATGTTGACGAATGCAAAAACAGTCATATAAGAAAGCAGAATTCACAACTGATTCACACAAGACATGCTCTGTGATATATCGTGCACGTGTTTTCCCAAACTTGTCTTTTTTCATTGATTAATTTGCTTCTAAAGCAACATGTAAGATGTCATATTTTTGGCTGCCTCGGTTTTCACAGTTCACATCGCATATTATTTGCATGGTGTTTACACCAATTTAGCGCTGTCGACTTGAAACTTGTGAGTATCAAACCAGCTTTGACAGTTCTTTAACTGCCTCCCAGACTTTATGAAGTGCTTAAATTTATTTGTTTTTCTTTGTTTTGTGTTGTTCTTCGATGTAAATCTCTCAGCATTCTTAAAATAGCTCACATTAGCTTGAAGCAAAATAACAATCTGATTCTCAAATGAAAAAAAAATCAGTTTTTCTTGTTACCTACAGTATACTTTTATCCGTCTTTGAAAACAAGACTATTTCATGCCATTTCCTTTTCAAGTAAAGTAATCATGTTTAGGATGTTGACATATTTCCTCTGCCAAACAAGACACAATACAACAAATTGAGTTTGTATGTCTTCTACCAGTATTTTCTAGCTGCCTGTCCTGAACTCTCCCATTTTCCCTGGAGACCTGCAGCAAAGATGCTGCAGAATTTCCGTCTCGTTTCCCTCCAGCTCAAAGATAGAACAACTCTGGCTACGTGTGGAAATGTCCGTGCGAGCATGCTAAGGTATTTTGGCTTGTGAGCGCACTGACTCATAGACTTCCGTCTTACAACCCAACAAGTCATCATCAGCTTTGTCTGTCTTGCCCCTCAAATCAACAGAGGAAATGAACCATCTGCTGTTTCTTGTGACCGCGAAAAACACACGCACATACACACCCTTCCTCAGCCGGGTCGACCCTCCATCCTCTCCAAATCTCCAATCTTGTGTATCCCTTGCTCCTGTCAAGGCAGCTTCAATTACATCCCTCCCTCCAGCTTATGTCTTGGGTGGATTACACACGCTCACTGTGGGCTGGCTGTATGTAGGCTATGTCGGGCTTTCTTTACTAACACCCTGCCTCTCGCTCCCCAACAGCAAAATTCCTTCCGCTTGCCTTGGAATTTCGGCATTTTAGGGGTTTAGAGAACAAAGTCGCGAATAAAAGACTATTCTGAATCTCATCTTCAGCGTACCCCTTGCATTTGTTGTTTATTTTAGCTCAGGAAGTCTGTTTTCTCATCTTCGCCAACTGGCTTCACTTGGAAGTGACCTATTTTGATAGAAAGGGGAGGGTGGTTGGTTTAGTCCAGGGTCTGGGAATCAGGGGCAGATTTGCTGGCGAGGCTGGTGTCCTGGAGCACATTTTCCACAATGCTAACTTTATGCTCCCCAATGTAAACACAGCAGTCGACAGTATCACACAGAGTCGTACATCCCAGTGAAGTGTCCAAAAAAAGAACTGGAAGCAGGCCGCAGTCAATGAGTACATTTACATGGACACCAATACTCTGATTTTAATACAATTAAGACAATACTCTGATTAAAGCCCCATTTACACTAGTGCGTTTTAGTTTTAAAACGGCGTTTTAGCATGAAAACGATCCGCGTCCACACTAACGTTTCACCCAGCGTTTCTGAACAGATCTCAGTCTACACTACTCCACCAGAAACATATATCACGTGACCATTAGCGCGTTCAAGTATAAACAGGAAGCACGTGTCTCGCTCGGCATTTGGTTATTTTTAGTCAACAAACGCACGTAGCGAATCTCAGCAGCCACGTCTCCGTTTTAAAACGTCTCCATTTTCCCACGTCCACACTGAGATGCAGCAGCAGCGTTTTAGAATGAAAACGGCCTCTCGAGCGTTTCCAAAATGCTCCGTTTTCGTGGCTCAAAAACTCCAGCATAGTGTGGACGGATGGCGTAACCGTAGCAAAACGTATGCGTTTTAAAAGAAAAACGCACTAGTGTAAACGGGGCCTAAGAATATATCATGTAAACATGGTTTTAGATGCAACTACAAACTAAACAGAAATCAAATTAAGACATGGAGTGTTTTAGTCACATTATTGAAGTGTAGTTCAGACATGGAAACACCTTAAACTGTTATCGTTTTGTAGTACTTTTCGCTACATTTTGCGACAGGAAAATCGTCAGGCGTTTGACGATAAATAAATGAGCATGGCTTCAAGCAAGAGAGCAAATCTTTGGTGCGTGTGGGAAATGATGACTATTCTGAGAATTCTGGAAGAAATGACATTTTGAAGTGTCAAGGGGGATTGGAAATATCGCTACGCTATGAAGCATGCAATCCATGTCAGACGCAGAAAAGCTAGTTCATGCTTTTATGACTTCTAGACTGGATTACTGTAATGCTCTGTTCACTGCTTGCCCACCATCCTCTATTAATAAACCTGATTTTGTGCAAAATGCAGCTACCAATATGATATGAAATTATGACCATAAACTAAGTTAGGGCTGGGCGATATATTAAACGATAGTGATATGTATTTCGATATAAGTCATTAATGCTTCCAGATAATTTAAATATATGTCGTTAATACTTTAAAAGAGTACCCAACAATGGCTGAAGCCACAAAAATGACTAGTTCTATTAAATGTTTTTGGCCGATAAATTTTTCGGTGCCTGAACATTTTGCTACATCTCTAATATCAACACACTTTCAGATTCACATTGTCGCACATTTCTGCTGTGTGATTAACTCTAAGATCAATATAGAGTAGTAAAGTCCAGAGCTTATCATTGTTATTAACATAAATTTGATCACAATTCAATATAATATTGTTTATCGGCCCAGCCCTAGGTTAAGTTAGGTTCTGTAGTGATTATAAAATATCGCTTCTTGCCTATAAAGCTTTAAATACTCTAGCTCCTGTTTACCTAACCAACCCTCTGTCTCGCTACAATCCAACCCGCTTTTGAAGTTCTCAAAACTTAGGGTTTTTGCTAGTACCCAGAATTTTATGGATATTTATCCCAACAGAAATAATCACATATACAAATTATAAGATGTTTTCATGCCTGACTAGGAGGTGGTATTTGTCTAATCAAATTTGTACACACTGACTGAGATGTTTTGATAAGTTTGTGTTTTAGTTTATTTGTGACTGTATGTTTTAAATTGACTTTTTAATCAATTGGATATTATTGTTTTAATTTTTACCTGTCCAGGGACTACAGGTGGAAAATAGCAATTCTGCTACAACCTAGCACAATGCATCTTTCCTCTTTGAGGTCAATGGCTTTTTTTGTGCATTGTCCCTGTTAAATAAATAAATAAATTCAAAAAAATAGCAAGTTCCACTAAAAGAGATTTTGTTAATTATTAAAGTTATGATAACTAATAGCCTTATGTTTTTCGAATTTCATTGAAATGCAGTAATTAATCATTGTGAAAAGCGCTATACAGATCAAATGAAACGATGAATGAAAAGTTGCAGTGGTGGCCTGTTGCTTGAGAATTTGTATCCATTGTCGTCTGTTTGCACGCATAGTGTGAGAAATGAACTGCAGTTGAACTTGTTGCAAAATAAAAAACTAAATGAACAAAATCTCATATGGTGTCATGATGGACACAGACTGTTGTTGAGTGAAACACTAAAGGAAACTAGCATCAAATGGTGACATGATGACATTAATTGAACAGGCAGGCATCAAGCAGGAACATTCAAAAAGCAACTCATGTAAACACATTAATCATGTTATTGTCTTATTCAGATTAAGGCAAATAATTAGATCACTGATGTCAATGTCGTAGAACCTCAGATAATTGGATCAACTATAACCCTTCATCGAAAGAGAAGAGTGTTGTTCAAATAAGCTTGAAATCCAAAACTTTCTGTGAGTCCCCCCACCCCACCCCACCACCCCCCAAAAAACAAAACATAATGATAATAATAAAACAAACGCGTGACATTTCTGCTTGTGTTCACTTTTGAAAATCTACCAAGCTGCCAAAAACCTAATTAGATTGAACATAGAGTGGTTTCTGCCAACTACATTCTTTTGTGGCTTTTTAAAAAAATGTTTTTTGCTTTTTTGTAATCAAATAGCATGCTTTAAAATGACTTTGGCTGATAATGGATTTTCTCATGCATTTAGGGTAAGAAATAGCATTTCTTAGTGAAGATGTTTGAATCTGTTAGGAGTGTTTCTTTTTTTTCTTTGTAACAGTCGTGTAATTTCTTTATGATTATGGTAGGTTTTTTTTTCCCTCAGATGGAATTATGTTTTAGACTTGGACTCAGTTTATTTTGTGCGTTCAAGTGTGTCCTGTTTTTTTATTTTTTATTTTTTATTATTATTATTATTTTTATTTTTTTATTATTATTTATTTTATATTTTTTTAAATAATGTCTTTTTTACGTTTTCCAGGCGTCCCATGGGTCCTTGAAATCCTTAAGTTTGTGAATCCGAAATAAATTTAAGGCTCTGGAATGTTTTTGAAAATAATCGTTCATAGATAAAGGTCCCTGAATTTGTTTTGAGCAAGAAGTTTTCTGGAAATAAAATCCATATTAATCACTCTAGACCGCTAATGTGTTGTTTCTTCAACACTAATGCATGCTACAGTGCTTGATTTATGCTTCATTTTATTGTTAGATACTTTACATTGTACAATTATATGACATTCATGATGCACAAAATGTGTGATTTATTTGTTGGCAAATATTTTATTAAATAGTATCATATACTGTTAAACCCGTCATTTAAGAAACATGTATTTTTTTTAATACTCATGCATATTCATATATTGTAAAACTTCTGGTTATACAGTATGAGCCTGATCTTTTTTCAATAATACCCATGCATTGATAATATCAAATAATTTCAGAATACATTACTGGATGAATCAAATATTCTTCCATTTTTATACAAAAAAAGAAATAAGACAAATAGAATATTGGATCTTATATGGCCAAAATAAATACTTGTTTTACATAGTTGTGTTTGACACATAAAAACTGTAACACTATATCTCACAAGGTCATAAGATGTAACTTTGCTCTCACTTGAAATGTTTCTTGAATGTGAGGGTATTGAACTACGTCCTTAATGGGCTAAAATTTGAACCAAGGTACACCAAGATGTGGAAACCAGTAGAGACCCAATGGAGATACATAACAAGACATTTTGTGCATTTATATACCAAGAAATGATTCCAAAACTATTAATTAATTAATTGACATTCAAAATCATATTACTTATACTATCCTTTGTACCGCTAGCTTATAACAATTAATTTAAGACATTGGTATTGTCTTGCTTTAAAAACGGATAAACATGTCTCAAAACATAGCACCTTTTCCGTTATGCAAATGTAATGTTATTTTAAATTTAGGAGTAGAGCTGGACGATTAATCGAAAAATAATCGAAATTGACATTCAGGTCCTATAATCGATCTAATTTTCCCAAGTCTATTTTTTCAATTACTTTCCCTTTTTTCAATTACTCTGTGGAGTCATGTGACACCAATTTATACTTCTGCATCTAACGCTCGGGTGTTGTCCAGCGGAGCTTTTGCAGTCGCATACATGTGTACCTCTCAATAAATGTAACTACACATTGCACGTTTGCAATACATTGACGATTGGAAGCTGCACCAGAAAAGCCTTGAGCCGGCATATTTTCTATTACAATAAAATTGTTATTTACATTAAAATATTTGTTTACAGAAGATTCGAGAAATGTGCGGTTTATAATATTATTTACACGATACACAAGAGTTATTTTATTTAGAAGAGAGACTGCTTATTTTCTACTTTTACTACGAAAAACATAATAGTAATAATTAATTTGTTGCTAAAAGTGCAAGTTATTCATTTTCACTTTTTAAAAGAAAGAGTGACTTTGTTTTAGGCAATGTGTGTTAATTTAATTTGTTCAACGTTGAAGCAAATAATCATGGATAGTATATAGTGTGTTTCCTTTAATTATTTTAAAATCAAATAATGCACGCTGTATTCAAAACTCTCTCAGTTGTATCATGTGAGCGTTTTAATTTAATTTAATTTAATTTAATTTAATTACATTTTCATTAATTGTAAATTGTTTAGGCAAAGTCGCCCAGCCCTATTTAGAAGAAATGCCATCAGTGGTTTACTGAATACTATTATTACTCACACACATACTTTTATGTTATACTTTAAATGTACTGAATACTATTTAATTTAATTTTTCTATGTACTTTTATATTATTTATTTAAATGCAAATATAATGTAAATATTATTGTGTACATATATATTACAAATTTAGGAATATAATGAAAAAATGCAATCTAAATGGGTGCTCTGCTAATCCAAAAACTGCAAAAAAACATATTATCTCACAACAAAAAAAAAAAAACATTGTTAAATTGAACAACTTACATATTCATAAAGAAAATACAGAAAAACAACACAACCGATCCTATATACTAAGCCCTAAAAAAAGAAAAATTTAATAACCTAATATTATAAGTTATAATATAATATAAACAAATATTTAATATAAACAAAATATTGTAATGCAATATTACCAAAAACCTTTACCCAAACACGTCTATGTTTAAATATAGATAGATCAAGTACAGAAATCCTCTTATTATTGCATTAATGTTTCAATGTTAGTGTTGCATATATCAGCTTTTTTTTTTTTAATCGCCGCCATACCTCATCTTTTTTTTTTCTTATCATTGCCTATTTAAAGCATAGTATTGCCACCAAAACTGTTACATTTAACTATGGTACCCCACCTGAAAGCAAACACCAGAGTTGTTGTTGTTGTTTTCATTCTACTGTGCTTGTATAATGTGTTTTTGTTTCTGTTAGTGGTTGTAATTCATTGTGTATTTTAAAGTAAATCCCTAATCAGACATTATCCGTCTCCTCCAGGCCTGAAAGAAGAGCTGTTTGGGCTTGACTTCTCAATCTGACCCTCGGTTATCAGCCACTGATCCAGCTGTCGCGCGTCGCTCAATAACCTACAGCCTGATTCTCCATTAGATGAGACCTCTGACATTCTGAAGAGCAGGACGAACGACAACAACAAAAGGTGGGGGGTTGATGAACCTAGATCTTAGCCATAAAAGCTTATCTTTGTTGTAGTCGTAGCACTGCAGTTAGCGCACATGTTCCTGACATGCGGGATTGAGTCCAGATCACATTCCTCTTCTCTAGCCAAAGGGGTTCTGGTCACTGTCTTTTGTCTCGCTGGTGGATTAATGGAAAAACAATTGTCTCCATGCTAGTTTTAGAGCTTTATGTAAGTCACAGGAGTTTTGAGTAGGATTAAAGGGAACACTCCACTTTAAAAAAAGCCTCATTTTACAGCTCCCCAAGAGTTAACAGTTGAGTTATTCCATGTTTTTTTACTCCAGACTTTTTAGCTTAGCTTAGCATAGTTCATTGAATTGGATTAGACCATTAGCATCTCTCAAAAATGATAGTTTCACTGAATTTCTTATTTAAAGAGTAACTCGTCTGTAGTGACATTGTGTTCTAAGACTAGGGATGGTATTGTTAAGGTTTTAAACCTGTTAGCCAGCACTCAATTTTGGGGATTTACACCTATCTAAGTTTAAATAGTAACAGTTCCTGACTCCAGTAAGCTACAAACACAAATTAGGTATCAGTGGAAAGAAGACACTTTGAGCTTTACTGTGGTAAAAGGGGGAGTTACATGCTCAAAGATATAAAAAGTTATACATTATGAAGTTATGAGAAAAAAAATTGTATTGTGTTCAATATTTGTTTTTCCATATGCAAGCACAGGAAAACATTAATGTACTGTCCTAGAAAAAAATATGACTTGAAAGCCAAGTGTCTCATGAGTTTATATTTCAAATTTGATGAAGATAGCATGCAAAATGAGATTTCTGTAAAAAGCTTTCTGAGACTATATCGGTGTCCTTCTTTCCCTCACCGTCAGAGGCATTTTCTCAAAACTGACATTCCCAACTACCCATTACTACTGTTATCGATACCACTTATCGGTTTGGTACTTCAATGGTACTCTTATCTGTACTTTTTATGTTTTTTTTTTTTAAATGATAAAAAAAATCAAACATAATTAACAACACTTTACTTTATAATTACCTTTAAATGTAAAATTTAATAAAAACAATAAATGTAAAACAAATAAATAAAACATTTCCTTTGAAATGCAGATCAGTTACAAATGACTCTGTAGTCGGGACCTTGCTTCACTTATTGTGCTCCCTGCAGTTGAAAATATCCTCTTTGAGTTACAAAATGCTGTTAAACAATCAGCTGTGTTTAACACATTAACATTAATAAGATAACTGTTTCTGGGATTAAAAGTAATGCAGTTTTGTTGCTTCTTGCAATGTAAAAATAATCAGTTTTTAAAATTTCTTAATAAGTGTAGTTTATTCTTATTAATCTATTTATAAATGCAGTAATTTGAAAACATTTTATTGTTTAAGACTTATTTAGGCTACAGCAGAATGTTGTACTATGTTCAGTGTAACTGTATGTGCGTGTTTATTAAACTATTAATATTATACATTATTTAGAGAGACCTTATGTGATTGACTGCTAGCATATGTACCTGAGGATGTGGATGATGTACTGTTAGTAGCTAAGCAGTTGAAAACTTTGCACTTGTCTGTCTGCAGTTAATGCACTTTTGGTTTTAAAATTTTTATTATTAGAAATTTTCACAAACATTCACTTGAAAATACCCTTTTTTCTTTTTTTAACAAAGCTTACATTCTAACCATTAGACATTGAAAAAAAAAAACAACAACAAACAACAGTCAGAAAAATAATAATGAAACAAAAAAATAATAAATAAATAAACGTGCATTCCTCTAACCAACCGCTCACTAGTGCCATCTAACAATAAACATAGGTACTAAAGGCATAGTAAACGTATTATTCACAAGTTTGTAGAAAGGAAATAAAAGGGGACCAAATTTTTTCAAGTAACAAAATCTTGTCTATTAGGGTATTTCTGATTTTTTCCAGATGTAATGTACTTGTTAACTCTGTCAGCCATAATGTAAGAGTTGGAACTTCTTTTTTCTTCCAAAGCAAAAGGATAAGTTTTTAGGCAGAGAGCAACCCATATGAAATTGTTTTTGTACCCTTGTAAGTCTCAAAAATTATTCGGAAACTCCAAATATAATTAATATGGGATCTGGTTCAATCGGAATGTCTAATGTAACTGAACAAACTTGAAGTATTTTGTTCCAGAAACTCTAATTTGGGACACATAACATAGGAATGAGGTTAATGCACTTTTGAAAGATGCTTAGCCAGATTGCTTGTGTTTCCCCTTTTAAAAGAAACCAACTTGTTGCAACGAGCATTGTCGTGTCCACTCGAGAAACATACCAAATTCTTGACCGTTGTCATCACTCTATAAGCACCTCAAGCTTGTGTGAGTGTGAGTCTCATCCCAGCAATCAATTTTGTGTTTTGTATCCGACATCTAATAGACATCTAAATGTAGACAGCTTGGCTGAAACAAGGTTAAACTTGGGCTGTCAGTGAAAATCTAATAGACATCTAAGAACAGCCCAAAACTAGACTAGTCGTCAAATAGACAGATTAGACAGACTTTATATGTGTAGTCATTCATTAATGTTTATTTGATGACTAGTCTAGTTTTGGCCGATTCTAAGTCATCTAGATCTTCACTGACAGCCCAAATTTAGCCTTGTTTTAGCCAAGATGACCATATTTAGATGTCTAATAGACATCTTTTAGACGTCTTTTAAAAACAAAAAAATGCTTGCTGGGATGTTATGTGTGAGCAATTGGCGAGAGTGTCCACAGCTCGAGTCTCCGCTGAGTGCGTGCACAGTCGAAAACTGAGATTTTTTCTGTACTTTGTGCGCTCACCGTTGTACTATTTTAGGTGGAACAAGATGAACATTTCTTACATGAGATTGCCAACACTGCAGACGAATATCAAACATCGCAAATTACAAAAGGTTGGTCAGTTAAATTATACTACTGTAAGGGAACGTTTAGGTAGCAATAATTCTCCAGTACCAATTGCAGAACCGTTAATGTCAGAGCTTTTGGATACTTCGGTCTTTTATAATTTAGCATCAGTACCGATAATTTAGCACTAGTGGTGGATGAAGAGATTCCCCCAAAAAGTGTGTAAAGCGCTTTGAGTGTCCAGAAAAGTGCTATATAAATGTAAAGAATTATTATTATTATTATTATTATTATTATTATTATTATTATTATTATTATTAATTCATTTTCTTGTCGGCTTAGTCCCTTTATTAATCCGGGGTCCCACAGCGGAATGATCCGCCAACTTATCTAGCATTTGTTTTATGCAGCGGATGCCCTTCCAGCCGCAACCCATCTCTGGGAAACATCCATACATTCTCATTCACACACATACACTACGGACAATTTTAGCTTACCCAATTCACCTGTTCTGCATATCTTTGGACTTGTGGGGGAAACCGGTGCACCCGGAGGAAACCCACGCAACCACGGGGAGAACATGCAAACTCCACACAGAAATGCCAACTGACTCAGCCGAGGCTTGAACCAGCGACCTTCCTTCTTGCTGTTAGGCGAACGTGCCACTCACTACGCCACCGTGGCGCCCTATTATTATTATTATTATTATTATTATTATTATTATTATTATTATTATTAGTATTAGTATTATTATTATTATTATTATTATTATTATTATTATTATAAAAAATACCGAGTTTTAGTACCCATCCCTTACTAAGACTGATGGAAAATTTTAAGCAGCACCTGAAAATAGTTTTGAATTGTCTCTCACAAATTTGTCAGGCACCAAAGTTCCTTTATTATTATTATTATTATTATTATTATTATTATTATTATTATTATT
>CAIGQQ010004837.1:9590536-9605585 GCA_903798035.1 Danio albolineatus
TCAGTGAATCATAATATGGAGATTTTCTCTGACCAGCTCATTTGATTAATTCAGTCGCTAACTGGAGACTCACCCTGGATCATTTAATTCAGTGATTCATTAATTGTAGTTTTCAGATTTTCTCTGACCAGCTCATTTGATTCAGTCGGAGTGTTGAAATGGAGACTCGCCCTGACTGAATCATTTAAATGAGTGAATTGTTAACTGTAGTTTTGCTCTGACTGGATCATTTGAGTCAGTTAATTGTTATCTGGAGACTGTTATTTTGCCCATATAAATTAAATCAGTGATGTGATAATATCAA
This sequence comes from Danio albolineatus, assembly GCA_903798035.1. Classification (NCBI taxonomy): domain Eukaryota; kingdom Metazoa; phylum Chordata; class Actinopteri; order Cypriniformes; family Danionidae; genus Danio; species Danio albolineatus. The sequence continues at coordinate 9,590,841 of CAIGQQ010004837.1, forward strand.
TACAGTTTTCAAGTAATACATTACTGTCGCTTTATTCAGTAGAATGCATCCGGGATAAAAAAAGAAAAGAAAACATAAATTTCTTTAAAGAAAACAAAAGTTTCTGACCCCCCAAACTTTTGGTTATACACTCCTATTAAATATGCACGAGAGTGAGCAGAAAACCTTCACCAGCTGAGTCACTAAGGTTTCTTAGAGAGTTTTCTGTGCCACAATCACAGTTGGCTTACTCTCTGAGGGTTTTGTAAGGCACTGTTCTTTGTGAAGCTGTTTTGGAACAACATGTATTGTGAAAAGCGCTATACAATTAAATTGAACTGAATTATTAACATGACAGGCTGAATGGAGAGGCTGGCAACTTAAGTTTCGAAATGCTTGATTGTTGATGTTTTCATTCTCTCAGCAGCCAATACTTAGCTGCACAAAACACACTGCTTTGACACAAACCATGTTTATCACTGGTGCAAAGGAACCATGTTTTAATGTAGAATGGATTGCATTTGTAAGACATTGAGTGGTATTGTGGAGTCTAAGTACCGTAGCATTTCATTTGACATCCTTGTCAAAAGCAAAATACTAGAAGCACCTTCTCCTTTTATTAAACATACTGAATAGCCAGTTATTTTGATAGTCTAACTATGCTCCACTGTGGTCAGTTGGGTGTTATTATTTAGTCAGATTGCATTATAATTTGGTCCAAAAGCTTTGCATTGCTCATTTAAGACAGAAGCTTGAGTGAAAACTTCGAGAATGCTAGCCTAAAATGAGGGAAGCTCTGTGGCCTTTTGTTTCACAATTGGATGCATGTTAAAAACAAGAACATGGAGTAAGCCAAGTCTTATAACTCAGAGCCTACTATGGTATCTTGCCTTATCAGCCTAACCTAAGTACAAATATACACTCACCAGCCACTTTATTAGGTACACCTTACTAGTACTGGGTTGGACCCCCTTTTGCCTTCAGAACTGCCTTAATCCTTTGTGGTATAGATTCAACAAGGTACTGGAAATATTCCTAAGAGATTTTGGTTCATATTGACATGATAGCATCACACAGTTGCTGCAGATTTGTCCACTGCATATCCATCACATCCCAAAGGTGCTCTATTGGATTGAGATCTGGTGACTTTGGAGGTCATATGAGTACAGTGAACTCCTTGTCATGTTCTAGAAACCAGTCTGAGATGATTCGCGCCTTATGACATGGCACGTTATCCTGCTTTATGTTGCCATCAGAAGATCGTTACACTGTGGTCATAAAGAGATGGACATGGTCAGCAACTGACAGGTAGGCTGTGGTGTTGACACAGTGCTCAAATAGAACTAATGGGCCCAAAGTGTGCCAAAAAAACTTCCCCCACACCATTACACCACCACCACCAGCCTGAACCATTAATACAAGGCAGGATGGATTCATACTTGCATGTTGTTGACACCAAATTCTTAACCTACCATCCGAATGTCGCAGCAGAAATTCAGACTCATCAGACCAGGTGATGTTTTTTCAATCTTCTATTCTCCAATTTCTCAGTTTGCTGTTCTTATCTGACAGGAGTGACACCCTTGTGGTCTTCTGCTGTAGCCCATCCGTCTCAAGGTTGGACATGTTGTTTGTTCAGAGATGCTCTTCTACATACCTCAGTTGTAACGAGTGGTTATTTGAGTTACTATTGCCTTTCTATAAGCTGGAACCAGTCTGGCCTCTGACCTCTGGCATCAATAAGGCATTTGCATCCACAGAACTGCCACTCACTGGATATTTTCTCTTTTTCGGGCCGTTCTCTGTAAACCCTAGAGATGGTTGTGTGTAAAAATCCTAGTAGTTCAACAGTTTTTGAAATACTCAGATCAGCCTGTCTGGCACCAACAACCATGCCACCTTTCTTCTTTTATGATTTTCGGTTTGAACCACAGCAGATCGTCTTGACCATGTCGAGTTGCTGCCATACGATTGACTGATTAGAAATTTGCGTTAACTAGCAGTTGGACGGGTGTACCTAATAAAGTGGCTGCTGAATGTATAAGAAATTCATTCATTCATTCATTCATTTTCTTTTCCGCTTAGTCCCTTTATTAATCCGGGGTCGCCACAGCAGAATGAACCGCCAACCTATCCAGCATTTGTTTTACGCAGCGGATGCCCTTCCAGCCACAACCCATCTCTGGGAAACACATCCATACATTCTCATTCACACTCATACACTACGGTCAATTTAGCTCACCCAATTCACCTGTACCGCATGTCTTTGGACTGTGGGGGAAACCGGAGCACCCGGAGGAAACCCACGCGTACACGGGGAGAACATGCAAACTCCACACAGAAATGCCAACTGGCCCAGCCGGGGATCGAACCAGCGACCTTCTTGCTGTGAGGCGAACGTGCTAACCACTAGGCCACCGTGGCGCCCCTATAAGAAATTCTTGAGATGGAATTTCTTTATAAGAAAATGAAACCATATATTCCTTGCTGGGTGCACCCGAAATAATGTCATCCTAATCCTAATGTCAATAGAAAACAAGATTATTTGGAGTGTCTATTACTAAGTGCAAATTTACACTGGCTCCGCACTCCAAAGTAGTGTAGGCAGTAATGCATTGTGCCTGGAGATGAAGCTTGTTATTGTACTGCTTTAGTTTTAACTTCAGTAAAGTGTGGTGTAGTTGTGGCTGAAAGGGCGTCCGCTGCATAAAACATATGCCATAATAGTTTGTGGTTCATTCCACAGTGGTAATAAGGAACTAAGCTGAAGGAAAATTAATGAATGAATAAAACTGTGTATTTTTATATTATAATATACTCAACAGACGTACAACACATTGCGCATTGTTGGATTTTCTCTTCAGTCTTTGGGCTTTCAGCAGTGACATTTACATTAAACTGAACTTCCACTGTGAAAACTGGACTGAAGCAGTTTCAGTTTACTAGAACTAGAAATAAAAATCAATCGAAATTAATCAAATAAACTATAGTATGGTTAATTCCTTTATAATACTATAGTTGTTGTGTTACCATAGCAACTGCATAATTACCACAGCAAAATGATTGAAGTAGTTTACTATAGTATAGTTCAAAAACACTATTGACTTCATTTTTTAAGTACGATCGACCACCTCCATCGGAACCTTTTTGGCTCAAGACTTCCAGTTTCATATTACCAGAATAAGGTGACTTCCATTCCTTTTTAGACTCACTTTCACTTTCACCACTTTTTAGACATTAAAAACAGCTCGTTATGCTGCTTGATGTTGCAAACTGATATTTAATTACTTTATTATTCTTAATACACTTGCTTGTAGACTAATTAGTTTGACCGTTTTCTGCTATTTATCCTTTGTTGTTATTTTGCCTATTGATCTTATTCTTCAATGCGGAAGTGTGCTCATTTTTGCGATTGTTTTAGAACTTCCGATTCAGTTGCCCACTCGTATACGCAGTATAAGTCAACTGAATGCAAAGTTCTAAAACAATCACAAAAACTAATTGCAGCATAAGGTCAATAGTATTCGAAGAGTTCAGATGCAGAAACCTTTAAGTGCCGACTGAAGTTTTCTTGTAAAATGAGCATTTTTCTCAACCTTTTATGCTTATGTTCAGTTATTTCACTTTAAAGGGTCTAAAATGAATTTATCCATCACCTTAAATGTGAAATTACTGAACTTACACAGTGAAATGCTAATTTTAGAAGAAATTTTCAAACGGCACAGGTTTTTGCATCTGATCTCTTAATTTACTATAAATTACCATAGTATTTCCTTCATGTGGGTCAATACAGATCGTTTGAATCAACAACACTGTAAAAAGGCGGACAACATCAAGGAATTAAGTTAATTTATTTGTTTAGTTCAAGTGGATTGAACATAAAACAAGGGTGGCACTGTGGCTCAGGAGTTAGCACTGTCACCTCACAGCAAGAAGGTCGCTGGTTCGAGTCCCGGCTGGGCCAGTTGGCATTTCTGTGTGGAGTTTGCATGTTCTCCCCATGTTCGCGTGGGTTTCCTCCGGGTGCTCCAGTTTCCCCCAAAAACCAAAGACCTGCACTACAAGTGAGTTGAATAAGCTAAATTAGCCATAGTGAATGAGTGTGTGTGAATGTGAGAGTGTGTATGGCTGTTTCTCAGTACTGGGTTGGGCCTGAAAAAACATATGCTGGAATAGTTGGTGGTTCATTCCACTGTGGAGACATCTAAAATAGAGACTGAGCTGAATAAAAATGAATAAATGAATGAACATAAAATTAAGTTTTCCCCCAAAACACTCAAGAATTGTGTTGTTTCAGCTCATTTTAAATAAGTTTTTTGAACAAACCGCAAATAACATTTTTTCGAGTGAACTCAACCAAGTTGGTTCGAGGTGTGAACAGGGCCTTAGTGTCATCGAGTGTGGGTTGAGTTGCATCATGAGAATGATGTGAGTGGAAAGCTGGATGCAAAGCTGCTTCGAGAAATATCTGTTTCCGTGCGTGAGATCAGTGACTTTATAAGTGACAAAGAGCATGTTGATTTGATCATGCACACTCGACTAGCTTCACAGTTCTGGTGTGCTGTAATTGGTCTCTCTCTCACTGTCCCTCCAGTGTCATTTATTTAACCGGACACATGATAATAATGACTGTGTGTGAGAACGTGTTTGCTTTCATTATCCTCCTTCCTGTTCAATTACATGGAAACCGGTTCCTCCGGAAACTTGCTATATTCTCCTGACCACTAAAAAATGAAGAGGTGGTAATATATGCGGTGGAGTGCACGTCTGTATGATTTCATATGTTTTTTTTTTTTTTTTTACTGTAATTAATAGTACAGCTCGCTGTCATAACCATGCAGGAGAAGTTCCCCCTAATCGTTTGCCAAATTCACAGCAAATCCCCGCAGTCCTGTAAATCCGCCTAAATCTCCCTTCCACATTTTCCTCATTCTCCTTTCTTTCATTCTTATTTAATTTCCTTCTGTTCTCCCCATCCATTGTCTCTGTTTGTCTTTGACGGCCGTTCGTCTTGCTGCCGAGGACTCTTCCAATTCAATCCCTTTCTCAATCAATCTGTTTTCTCTCCTCCTCGTGCACTTTCCTTTTCTCTCCATCCTCATCTGCTGGTCTTCACTCTCTTCATCTGTGTGTGTCCGTCCGTGACTCTGCTCTCCTCCTCCGCTTTCCCCCCCGGTGAACGTCTCTGGGCGTCAGGCTGTCAAAGCTGTTAAGAGCAGCAGCAGTCTCCTCCGATTACACCGTGTTTGGGATTACTGAGTACATGCTCTTGCCCGCTTCGTCTGCTCCCAGGCCGATTTTCCTCGCCGTCTCTTGTAAAAGTTGCAGCAGTCGCAGCCAAGCCTCAAACTAGCGGTGCGTTGTGTGTGTGCTGGAACTCACATGTGCTCAACGTCTCCAGACTCACTTGGGTTGAGGTCAGGGATCCGCTTGGCTGAGTTTGTCGGGGTAAACTAGATGCTAGGCACAATTTCTTGGAGATTACAAAGTGTAAAAAATTACGTAATCAATAAGTCATGAGAACATATGCTGTTGGGTTAATTATGACTTATTAGACTGGGGTAATAATTTTTTTTAAGTTATACAAATGGAAATTGCTGAGACTTTTTTCAGAATGTTGATGTACGTCCAACTGAATTTGAATATTAAGTAGGGGATGGGGCTTATTCTTGTGCAAACTAACTGTGAGGGGGTGTGGTTAAAAATATTGGGGCTGAAGCCGTCAAACTGAAGTCAACAGAGAAGGACTGCCACTCCAAACGCTTAAGCAAATGCTCAGGTTTTGGGGAAAGATAACCATCAATTATTCACCTAAGGAGGAATAACAATGTTCACTAGCAAAATGTTGATATCACATAGGCTTAGAGCTCTATTTTAATGATCTAAGCGCAAAGTCTAAAGCGCATGCTGCAAAAGCATTAAGGATGTGTCAGAATCTACTTTTGCTGTTTTAAGGATGGAAAAAATGCTCTTCACCCTGGCACATAGTCTAACAGGGTTGTGTTTATTCTCTTAATGAGTTATGGGTGTGTTTTGAGTGTAACATGCATTAAACCAATTAGAGTCTCAATTTACATTCCTTTTAAGAGTCAGTTGCATTGCGCCATAGTGCATTTACTATTTACATGGCGGACTTTTTAAGTGGAAAAACTAAGCGCTTCACTAGCGAGAAAACAGTTAAACAGAACAGCAGTGCAAGGATAAAGAACAAGCCTCCTCCATTCGGCCTCTTTACTTTCTCTTTACTTTTATTTTTACTCTACTTTACTCCTTTACTTTCGTGGATAAGGAAACTGTGGAAAATCACTCTATTGAAGACAGCCATTAGCCTACATATTTCATTTAGTTTGTGAAGCACAAAGATTTGTTTCAAAACAATTTTTAAATACTGTTCAAATTTCCAGCAAACTAATAAATGAACAAAAATAACGAAGTGTGATCAAAAAAACGAGTTATATCCAAACACACATCCTATTCTTATGCCCCATATGGTGATGCATACGTCTCCAAAAGCCTACAGATAGACAAATCTAAACTTGTTTTATTAAAACAAATATAAATATGCATAGAATAAATAATATTGCTAATAGTAATAACATTATACAAATGCAAATTGTCATGCATAAACTGCAAAAATCCCTGAGGTTAGGAAGGCATGGAGGCAGTGGTTTTTAAATTTATGTAGAAAATAATCTTTTTAACATTTTAATCCTTTATTTATTAATTCATTTTTGTTGTGTATTCCTGTAAATTCTGTGTGTATTAAGCAATGTGTAAGGATTTGGACCCACACAGCATACCTAACACGCTCTGTCCTGAACTTTAGACCAACTATTAGTTGGTCAATGGCACAGTCTGTTTCAGTGTCTTAACACACCTCCTTTTTAGACCATCATGCATGAGTCCACAAAGTGGAACATGGATTTGCTATTTAAACAGTGTGGCTCAAAACATGAAAATTAGAGTTGTGCTGGTCTGAAAAATAGCAGCAAATCGTGCCACATCTTGCGTGTTATTGCACCGGGTGTATAAGAGGGCCCATTAAGTTAAAATGACTCATTAGGTTATTTTGATTCAATCTAAAAGTTCAAAGCAACTAGTTATTATTTACAGTTTAGTGATGCAACTATTTACTTTATTCTGAATAAGACAATATTATGAAACTTTTGGAAATTGTACAATATTTACAGTTTTTAGAATATTCTTTTCATGGTTCCTTTTCACATGTAGTGGAGCATATATGCACACGCCATCATGTTTCCATGCTATTACAGGCAATGTTCCCTCCAAATATCTACAAACATCTTCATTGATACCATTTACAATTTCACTATGATTCCAGAATAAAGCAAATATAGCAAATAATGTCTTTTTATATAATCTTTAATTGTGTAAGAGCTGCCAAATCATCAATATTATTTGATACATTTACATTTCAACTTGTCTTAATTTAAAATACCTTGGAGTGAGATATCTTAAAATACAATCAAGATCCAAAAAAGTGTATATGTTTTTTTTTTAAGCTACTTAAATACCCCGATCTAACTATAGCTCTGTTAGTGGAACCGGGTCTTAATAGAACATAAATATTCTCATATTTATATTCCTTTTTTTTTCTATGTTGTGATTAGCGGTTTGATGACATTTATTTAAAGTAATGGTAGACGGAATGCTTAGCAACGTTAAACTTAATTTAAGCCCAAGCAAGAACAGTATCCATTTGTTTAACATATTGACAGAAATCACAGCTTCACTACAATTTTAAGGATTTTCATTAAAGCTTGTCAGCCCAAGTAACAGTAGCCAAGGTTAACTGAGGGTTAATTACTCAGTATAATGGACACTTGTGTAAAGTGTGACCTCTCTCAGAATTAGATTGAGATTCCCTCAGCCACTTCTCCACATCTGCCAAACACATCATGCCTCAAAAGTTCAACCCTTCTCTGTCCAAGGTTTACCCAAGTTTTTTTTTCTTCATCCAATTTTGACTTGCCACATTTTTACCACTCCTCAGTTAGTGCTGTCCAATAATACACACTTTGATCTGGTGTGTTCATTCTAGATCAATTCCCTGCTACAGAAGTCCACCTAAATAAAAGAATTATACATTAAAAGCAGGATTTATTCAGTCATTCTTTTAGTAGGAAAGACTAATGTGAGCCCATTTTAATTTGATGGTCTAGGTGGGAGAAAGAAAGAGTCTTCTCAAAATGAATATGTCATCTCGATGATACCACAGTAATTTAAATAGAAAGATAGAGAACAAGAGAGAGAAAAAGTACGAGGGAATTTATGCATGCTTCGTGCGATTTTTCTCCTCTCCTGTAATTTAGTGAAATTGCAACATCAGATTTCCATCATATTTTGCTCCCTTTTCTGACTATTTTTCCTTTCCTTCTATACGTTTTCATTTGCATTCATTCATACATCAAGGTCACATTAACATAACTGGCTAAATATTAAAAGATTTATAATTTCTCGCTCTCTTTATGACTTTCTCTCTGAACCTCTTATCTACAACCACTGCACTTTGCTTGCTTCAAAAAAGAAGGATAGAGTCTGAAAAAATGAATCGGAAAGAAAAAAGAAGGCCCTTTGCATAAAACGTTAAGTTAAAGAAATCTAAAACAGTTGCAAAGGAACTCTAAATAATCACTGTGCTTTTGGATGATGAATATATTTACATAACTTAGAGCTCTGGAAGTAATCACCAGTCTGAGGCAGCGAGGTCTCCCCCAAGGGCTTGTTTCTTTTTTGGTCTGTCACTCAGTTTAAACCCTGACCCTCCTAGAAAGGAAGCGATTGCAGAAAGTGAGCCTCGTGCTTTCATCTAAGGTGGTTTACCAATAAGATGCAAGGTAGGGATTAGTTCATCGCTTCGTCTGCTGTTCGGAAGACGCAAATAAAAAGTTTGTGGCTGAATATATTTAGCCTAACTACTGTTCAGGCGTTCTGTCACTGCTTGGCAAATGTGTCTGTTTCTATGGTGGCCCTCAAGGGCACGGCGTAACTGCGTTAGAGATGCAAACAAAACTTGACAGGGCGACAACATTAAGCTCAAAAACAGTTTCTGGAGTGGTTGATTTTACGTCATGTTATGTTTCGCTTTACATCATTAAGCCACTAATCCTTCACTACTGTGCGAAAACAATCTGAGCCAGTCGAAACTGGTTTGTTGATCTTGGGTGATTTACTGGTTTTTCTAGTTTTTTGGATTTAGTGAAAAGCTGGGTGGATTAAAACCCATTTAAACCAGTTTAAAACAGCAAAGACAAACTTAACCAAATTCATTTTTTGTCTTGAGAATGGCGAGTAAATAAAAAAAAAAGATCAGGAGAAGTTAAAAAGATAAGTATTAGCTAGCATCTGTACTGAGATCCAACTCATTTCAAACTTTGGTTATTGTTGTGTTGGCAATTCAGTGATTGTGTTAATGTTGCCGAAGTTACTACAAATATTGAAGATATTATTGCAAAAACAAGGACCTGTTATAAATAAGTACTATGAAAAAATCTAGAGGCTTGCGTGTTGCATATAAAACTCCCAAACAACTTTTAAAGGTAGTAATCTAATTGATATTCATCAAATTAAAAAGAAAATACACATAAAACATTGAACATTAGATCACTTTTATGTAAATCCCTTTTGTTAATGATTTGATAACTGATCTAAAGTTAGATGCAATTTGTTGACAATAAACTGGCTGAAACTAATCATTCAACCAGTCTACAACTGAAAGATATCATTACAAACATGAGCCTTATCTTAAAGGCAAAGGTGGAAGTGTTGCTACAATATATAGTAATTAGGGCTGTCCAAGAATTAATCGTGATTAATCACATCCAAAATAAAAGTTTGTTTTGACATAATATGTGTGTGTGTTATATATATTTATTATGTATATGTGATAAACACATTCATAGAAGCCAAAACTATATATAAAAAAGTTACATCAAAGTAGATACGTCATATTCAAATGTAAAATTTTTATCATACACATATATTTTTTATATATCTAAATATAAACCAACATTTTATCAAGTATATGCATGTGTGTATTTATATATTCATAATAAAATATACACTACACACACAAATATTATGTTAAACTTTTATTTTGGATGTGATTAATCACGATTAATTTTTTGACAGCCCTAATAGTAATATATTTTGTCACTCTTTGATCTGGTTTCAAATACAATTCATTCGAAGTTATAGTGCTGTATATGTCAGTGTACAATGTAAACAATAAATCCTAATCTAAAATTTTATTGCCTACCTTTTATAGGCCTCCAGGGCACCACACATTTTAAAAAAAATGTATGTGAAATAGCTTTGACTACAGATCATGTTTTAATCGTTGTATATTTTATTATCCATGTAGAATGAAGCGTTATTGTTGGCTTTTTTTAGACATACTTTGTTGGTGTGAACCAGCATGTCTCAGAACTTACCCATCGGTCTAATCATCCTTTAGACCTAATACTATCACATAATATTGACATTGATAATGTTATAGTTATAGAGTAGTAATATGCAATTACATGTACTTACTATGTGGTTAGTGTTTGAATGCAGGTTAGTTTTAGGGTTAGATGCCTGTAATTATGCATTATTAATTGTAATTTCTATATACTGACAAGGATACCTTAATATAGTGTTACCAGGTTGTTTTCACAAATATAAGCATCAATGAAAATGTGACACTGATTTTTAACATAGTCATAGGCCTAGGCAAAAAAAACATATATGGTAACTTCATTGGCATTGATTACAATATGCATTATGTCATAAAACTTAAAGTCTTGTATTACCCCCATTAACACTCAACAATCAACAAGTTTTTTTTTTCAATGAGTGTCCTGTAGAAGGTTAAACAAACGTTTAACTGTTCAGTAAACAAGAAGATTGAGCATTAAAGTGCTCCTATTTTACCCCCTTTTACAAGATGTAAGATAAGTCTTTGCTGTCTCCAGAATGTGTCTGTTAAGTTTCAGTTTAAAAAATCCATCTGATTATTTATTTTACAATGCAGACTATGCCGGGTTCATAGTAAAGTGTAGCTGTTTTGTAGCCTGTATCTTTAAATGCAAATGAGCTATTTCTTGTAAAACTCATTGTTGATGTGCAGCTGATCACAGAAAGTTGGAACAGATCTTTAAATCCCAGTTTCTTTGCAAATCCTGTTCTGTGTACATAATGCGAATCAACATGTCAATACCCAACTGTCAATTGGGTGGGGAAAACCACACTCCTACATCGCATTGTGTTGGGCCTCAAATTACTGGGATTTGGATCCTATTTTAATGTCAGGAAATGGAAAAAAAAAGAGACTTGTGTTTATATCACTCCAATATGAAAGTGGACACACTACACCTACACAGTTCTGTCCAAACAGCTACCGAAAGTTGATTTTACATTATAGGTGCCCTTTAAATAACTTGCATATTAGACGCAATATTGAGTGCATCCGTTTTTGACCATTCAAATTACTTACAAACAACTCCATAGCAGAATTATTTGCCTTATACAGTGGTATTGCGTTATTGCATGAGAATTTGGATTGTTTTTTTTTTGTATGTGGTGTTTTTTGTTGTTGTCACCAACTGGCAGTTATATGTAAGACATGTAGGTCTTGATCTCAATCTCTAAACATCCTGATTGACACTCTTATCTTGGTTTCAGTTTTAGCGGGATTGAGTACAACACTAGCGTGAAAGTCCACCCAAAAACGATAATTATATCGACATGGTCAGTTTGGTATTTTGGCTGATATTAGAGGGTTGTAAACACTCACCCATCCTAAAGACCAGACCGTGAGACCATCTTATTAAGATAAAGTGTCTCTCACCAGATTAAGATCTTTAAACTAGCTCAGGCTGGTTTTTTATGAGGAATACGAATGATGCACTTGTATGGTCGAATTTGGTGGAATGGCAAAAATGGAGGGAGTATTTGCATTCCTCTAAACGTCCTCATCTTCATTCCGCTGCCTTGGTAATCACAGACCGCTAGCGGATATCCGAGTGCCGTTGATGGTGTGGCGAGAGGAAAAAGAGAAGGGAAAAAACACGCAGGGCTCATTTGCAAACGCTGCTGAAGTTGTGTACTTTAAACTCTCCCCTCATCCTCTCTCTTAATCACTCTCTCAATCTCTCTCTCTCACACACACACACATACACACCCGCTCCTCATAAAATCCCCTTATTAGCATATCCCTCTTCTCAAGTTCATAAAGAAACACATATGGACTTGGCGTGCAGAATCCTGCTCGTTTAGCAGCAGCTCTGTATCTCTGATATCACTCCAAAAGAATGTGTGTGACATTGTAATGAGTGATCCCTTGTCATCGCATCCTCCAAATGCACACAAAGCGTTTTATTATTCGAGAAGATGAATGAAAGGGGGGAATAAAGATGTTTTTGGTGCTTCTGAATCGGTTGCGTGGAATGGTGTTGCCACACATGCTCTGGCTTTTCTTCCTCTGCGGTTTGCATTAGCTGATATGAGGGCCTGAGAAATGTGTCTGGCTCTTTTTAACTGTAAACACTGATTCCTTTTGAATACAGTGTGATAGCGCCGTCGACCTCCTGTTTTTTGATGCCGCTTTTTGTGATGTTTGTACCAGACATGTTCATACACATCTTTTTTTATTACAAACACGCTCTGTTTTAAATTAGCAAAACTTCTTGAGGTGCGGCTAATCATAAAGGGCTGGAACAGATCTTTTAATCCAAGTTTCTTTGCAAATTCTGTTCTGTAGACATGTTTATATGCGTTACTGTGGAGACATGTTCATTTGCGGCTGTCTGTCAATTCAGTTAGTGGGGAAAACCACACTGTGTCACATTGTGGTGGGCCTCAAAATCACTGGGATTTGGATTCTAATAAAACATCAAGAAATAAAAAAAAAAAGAGATGTGTTGTTTATATCGCACAAATAAGGCAGTGGACACACTATACCAACAGGCTGTTCTGTCCAAACATCATAGGTGCCCTGTATAGTGTAATAGCACCATCGACTTCCTATTTTTTGATCGTGCTTTTGTGTTGTTTGTGCCCGACATGTTTTTATACAAGTTACTGTCTTTTTTTTATTTCAAATAGTTATTTATAAATATCCATTTTTTATTATCCTCTGTTTTAAACTTGTAAAACTCATTCTTGAGCTGCAGCTGATCACAGAGGGTTGGAACAGATCTTTTAAGCCAAGTTTCTTAGCAATTCCTGTCCTAGACATGTTTATATGCACTACTACACTGTAAAAAATAAAAAGTTGAGTTAATTTTAAAGCGACCGACTACAAAGAAATTTTGAGTTTATTAGGCGTCAGCTGTTGACATTGTGCCAAATTAATTTTTTAAGTTGACCAAAAAGGCTGGTTTAAGTCAGATATACTTTACGAAATAGTTTGGCACAACTATTGTTTGCTTAAAAATTTTAAGTTTACTCAACTTTTTATTTTTTGAATATATGGAGAAATTAAAATTCAAAGTCTTCTCAACTGAATTTTTTACTTTTATTGAATAGACAGTTCCAAACATGCAGTTGAATCATTTTTATGAATAAATTCAAGAGCTCAAAATATGTCCACCTAACTTACAATTTTAAACTGAATTAACGATTTGTAAGTTGGATTTTTTACAGTGTAGGGAGACATGTTAATACCTGTCAATCAATTGTGGTGGGGAAAACCGGCACATAATGGTTAGCCTCAAATTGGGAGGGATTTGGATCTTATTTTAACATCAGAAAAAAAGAAAAAGAAAAAAAGAAATACGGCAGTGGACATACTATACCCACACGCAGTTCTGTCCAAACAGCTTCCAAACGTTGATTCCTAATCATAGGTGCTCTTTATAGCGTTGTAGGCTTCTTATTTTTTTGATGGCACTATTTGTGATGTTTGCACCAGACATGTTCTTACATGTTACTTTCTTTTTTTCTTCTTTTTTTATTACGAACATGCTCCGTTTTGAAATTGTAAAACTCATTGCTGATGTGCCTCCAATCACAGAGGGTTGAAACAAATCTTTTTAATCCTAGTTTCTTTGCCAATCCTGTCCTGTTGATGTTTATATACATTACTATGGAGACATGTTAATACGAGGCTGTCAATCAACTTGGTGCGTGAGGGAAACCGCACTCCGACGACATGCTGCGGTTTACCTCATCATTGGAGGGATTTGTGTCTTTTTTTAACATCAGGAAATTTCCAAAAAGTTGTGTTGTGTTTACATTGCTCCAATATGGCAGTGGGCACACTATACCTACAAGCAGTTCTGTCTAAACAGTTGATTTTCAACCATTGGTGCCCCATACAGTGTGATACCACCATTGACTTATTTTTTGATGGCTCTATTTGTGATGTTTGTACTTGACACATTCTTACACTTGTTACTGTCTTTTTTTATTACAAACATGCTCTGTTTTTAAACTTGTAAAACTCATTCTTGAGGTGCAGCTGATCACAGAGAGTTGGAACAGATCTTTTAATTTATGTTTATATGCGTTATTATGGAGACATGTTAATTTGGCTCTCAGTCAATTTGGTGGTTGGAAAAAAAAACACACTCCAAGGTCACGTTCGGTGGGCCACAATATCACTGAAATTTGCATTTTTTTTTTTTTTTTTAACATCAGGTAATTCTTGTTTATATCACTCCAAGATGGCAGTGGACTCACTATATCTACACAGAATTCCTAGACACTTACACACACTACTTACGCAAGTGATTTTTGCATAGGTGATAGTGGCATCGACTT
>CAIGQQ010004837.1:9616319-9632388 GCA_903798035.1 Danio albolineatus
GTGTGTGTGTGTGTGTGTGTGTGTGTGTGTGTGTGTGTGTGTGTGTGCATAGATACAGATACAGTTTGTGTATATATAAAAGCCATTAAATTAAACTTTAAGCACAATACTAGTATCTCGAAAAAAATCTAGTAAAATATTTTGCACTGTCATCATGGCAAAGATTAAAAGACGACTCTCATATGGAGAGTGAAGTCACATGACTTGCTCAGGTGCGACTTCAACAGAGTGTAAAAATCTGGATGGTTCTGTGGGTTTGGTCTATCTAAACTGATCTTTATTTTATGTTTTCTATTGGATTCAAGACGGGTGATTGACTGGGCCAATATACAGCTTGATTTTCTTTCTCTGAAAGCGTTTGAGAGTTTCCTTGGCTGTGTTTTGGATCATTATCTTGCTGAAATGTCCATCTGGTTTCATCTTCATCATCTGGATAGTGTACTGTTGTACTGATGTTGTACTGAAGTAGTGTTTGTACTGAAGCTAATGTACATTTACAATGATGAAGGGCAGAGGGTTGCTGAGTAACTACTGAGAGATTTCAGCTACTGTCTGGGCTTTCACTGCCTTTTTACACCTCCCTTTCTTCATGTGTTCAATACTTTTTTCCTGTCGTGTTTCAGTTTATTACACATGACTTTATTTGCAAACTAATTAGATTTGTTATCTTTTTTTATACATGAATTTCTTTGGTTGTTATCAGCATTTGAGTCAACATCAAGTCAACGGCACCTTTAGAAATATGTTTTCTGACAAAAATGGTGAGGTGTTCAATACTTATTTCCCCCTTGGTATGTAAGAGGCCGATCACACTGAACGGTATGAATGATTTACTAACTGTCGTCAGCATTAGGCATGGGCCAGTATAAGAGTCTGATGGTATCATAACCTTGGATAAAAATATCACGGTTTCACGGTACTAAAACTTTTTTCCCCCCATTGAGCACGATATATTTTATTTTGAGAAACATTTAAAATATTTATAACATGTCAGGCTAAATGATTACAATGAATCATTGACTTCTGCTGTCTTCATTTGTTTCAAAAACACAGATTTCTTTACAATTTACACCTAAAAAACAACAAAAAAAAAGTGAATAAAAAATCTTACACATACCTTAGGAACGGTATAGCAGAAAATTTTGGTGGTATGAAAACCTTGATTTTCACATACCACGGTATACCTTAAAAACGGTTATTGTCCCATGCCTAGTCAGCATTGTGTGCACTGATTATTGTGTGCACTGATGTGTGCACTGATTATTAGTTGCTGGCTTGAAGTAAACTAACCACAGAAGACACACCTTTGCTAAGAAACAAAGATTAGAGCTTGAACGTCTAGTTAAACAATGCTGATTGCATATCTTCCAACATAGGCTCATTCTGAAAAACCTCCCCCTTTATGCATTTCTGGAGATCGCAAATTATGTAGCCAGAAGTACATTTGGTTGCATTTAGTTTTTAAATTGTACGATATGAGGCGGTATGATGCCGTTCCTTTCACGCTTACCAGCTGATTGCTTACCTACAGATGGACGGCTTTCTGGCAGTTACCAGTTTGTCCAGTGCCTCACTGCGTATTATGGCAGAGTTAAGACACAGAGAGGAGTTGACCACAACGACAGGGTTTGAGTCCAGTGAAGAACAGTTCCAGAAAGAGAGCAAGACAAAAACAATAAATGAAAAATGTGGAAAAATCTGAAAATGTGGTGAAAATCAGGTTGCTGTCGGGACTTTTCTTTTTCTGTATTGTTTTTTTTTAAAAGACTGTCGGTTGGGTTTAGGGAAGTGGGTGCACACTGGTCATTCGGTGCTTTTGAAAACACTATCAATTGGGTTTATGGATGGAGGAGGGTGGGTCAGTCATTCAGTCGACAGCGGCCTCTGGTGGATTTACGCAAGGACAACAGGTGCAATTATCACTCTCAAGATAAATTTAAGATCAGAAAAAACGTACACAGTGGCCTTTGGTGGATTTACGCGAGAACAGCAGGTCCAAATGTCACTCTTAAGAGAAATTTAAGATCTGAAAAAGCATACACAGCAGCCTCTGGTGGATTCGCGGAAACAAAAACTGCAACAACAACAAAAAAGCTCCTGGGACGTATTTAAAGCTCTCCAGACATGTATACAGGGGTCAGGGCCAGAATAACCAATGGGCATTATGGGCACAGGCCCAAGTGCAAATAGCGCACCTCATTGGAATAAGCTAGTTGAGTGATTCCCGCCCATAACCGTTTGATTGACAGACAACATCCCTGACAGCAGCGTGAGTGGCGCAGCTTGTAAAGTGAATGGCATGAAGCTTTGACGCGATCGATTATCAACCCGGTTCGAATCCTGCTTCTGATGAACATGTTCTTCTCCCCCCCCCCCCCCCCCCCCCCCCCCCCCCCCCCCACTAAATATCAAATTTTGCCTATTCTTGCAAGAGGATGACAAGTAGGATTCATTAATACGTGTGTGTATTAGGGAAGACTCAGAGTCATCGAACTGGATTGGAGAGGTGTTATATTTAAATCAAATGCATAAGTTTTTAGAAGTTATACATTAAAAATCCTTAAATGTATATATTTTAGTACTGCTTCAGTCAACTTGAACAAGTACATTAAAATCCATTAATTTTCACTAGTTTTATTCGTATTTCTTTAAAAGTATGCTTTAAAAATAAGTTAAATCTTTGTAGACTTGAAATATATGTACTGTATATCATTTATTTAAAAAATGCTGGAAATACATTATAGATGCATTTTATTTAAAAAAATATTATATTAACCTTATTTTTTTAATTCAACTATGGGGTGCGGCCAGGTAGGGGGCCCTACAAGACATTGTGCCCAGGGGCCTCTGAATTCTGACAGGGGACCTGACAGGGGTACATATCAATAATGAGCCTGGGTTGATATTTTCAGCGCTCAAATTAAATTCAGTTCATATTCTTCCATGACTAGTGCTTTGATTGTTTTATTCTTAAAAACAAGAACAAACATCTTGTACGCTAACAACCACCGACAGTTTTAGCACCTGTCCTTCATGTTTATTTTTAACCAGCAACCTGGAACTAAAATAGATATCAAGAATCCTTAAAATCACTTTTATGCCTCCAAAAACACTTGCTAAAAAAATTTCTCACAACATGAAGCGTTTAGTTTTTTCCTCGGTCAGAGAGGCGACTCTACTGATGGTGTGCTGAGTGAGTGTCATCGCACCGACCGTGAGTGTCTAAATTGCCTCGGTCTGCACTGTACATCAGACCTAAGAGTGACAGTAAGATGTGAAGCTCTTTGCTCTTTTATAGCAGCGGTTGGAGTCTCAAAGAGCCGTGCGCTTGTAAGCGAAAGACTATAGTTACACTGTCAAGGGGTCTGAACTCTCTTTACCTCTCTCTGTCTTTATTCTGTTCCCACAACTGGTGTAATTTTCTTTCAAACACAATATTCCAGTCTCTTTCTTTCTCGCGGTGTGTTCGGTCCTCCCGCACATGCATTTAATGTTTCCTCTGACAGCTCAACAGTATATCTTATTTCACTCTCCTTATCTCTATCATTCATTCCAGCTGCCTCTGCTCTTTATTTCTCAGTTTCAACGTCTTTCTCTCTCTCTCTCAATCTCTGTTTCTCTCAGTCTTCAACATAGTAATTTCCTTCAAGTCACTCTTAACAATAGTTCCACTCTCTCTCCCTTTCAGTATGATATACAGCCTATCCGCCACATGTCTCTTTCACTCTATATATTAAAAGCTCTGTCTCTGTATTAACGGCTGTGATGTTGCACAGTGTTTTACAGGCATGTTGCACAGGATATGAGACTTCATTTTTTTTCTCTCTCTCTCTCTTTCTCTCTCTCGTCCCTCTGCCTTTGTGAGACTTGTATGGTTTTTATTTGGTGTCTCCTCAACGACGCAACCCGGAGGTCACAAAAACAATATCTTTCATATCCTGAGGATTTCTGAGCTGTCCGTTCGGTGCGTGCTTGGCCACTTTTGAATCCACTAAGGCTTCAAATTCAGTTCATTTGCACACGTGTGGGTGAGATTTATCAAAAATGCAGTTCAAACCGGGGTTTGGAAAATAGTCATTTTAAATAAAAGCCATTCATCTTTGTTTGTGCTCTTACATGGTTCACTTCTAAAATGATTTTACTCATTCCAGAGTCTGCTACAATATGGGCTTGGCGTAATATGGCCAAACATATGTTCACAGTACATTTTTCTTATCATACATTATTATATATTTATGTGTGCTTTGACTGTAATTATTAATAGGGTAGAAAATAAGTACTTTATATTTATTCAACACTGAGAGCTGATGTGTATATGTAGACTGTAAAAATATCTGTAAATTAGCAGTTTTCTGTATTTTGTGGTTCACGTTTTTATTTTTCCCTGTTTATTTCTGCTTTTGAATTGCATTTCTTTACAATAACTTGTAACCTTGAAAAGTTCCAAAAAGAGATTTTATTGACATTTAGGTGTTGAAACTGTTATAGGCCCAATCCCAATTCTATTTTTGTACCCCTACCCCTTGGCCCTTTCCCTTCCCCTTGGCCCTTACAACCAAGGGTTAAGGGGAAGGGCTTCAAAACTTACCTCTAATAATTGGGACAGCACTTCAACACCTGCACACGTCATCATATGTCATCGATCTCTTGCTTCATATGAGATCAGACGATCACGACTGCTGTAGTTAATCCAGTTGTGTTATTTTTTGGTATTTATCTTCAGGAAATCACTGAAGGCGTATATTATGTTATCATAACGATCTAATGTGGCAATAAGATCGGAACTGTACTGTGTATTTACACAGTGGCCATACTCATCTATGAAAACACACAAAAGCAACATTAATATTGTAGCAGACACTGTAAAAAGCTCATTCCCAGCCACTAGACATTGTGTGGCAGGTGCATTCTGGGACATTTTCTTACCCCTCCGTTTTAAGTGTGGTATAAGTGTATACCCCTTGCCCTTAGCCCTACGCCTTCAAGCTAAAGAGAATTGGGACACCACTACCCCTTGACGTGAATGCGCAAAACGAGGGGTAAGGGGAAGGGCTAAGGGGTAGAATTGGGATTGGGCCATATTGTCTTGGTTATTGTAAATTACGGTACAACAACCTTGTAACAAACTGCCAGTCGTTTTTGGTTATTTACTTCTCTCTGTTATTTCCTATACATTAAATTATTTCAATCTTCTAAAATGTCATTAGAAGTCACTTTGTTAATCTGTAGAGTTGAATTTTCAACATCGAAAGAGCAGAGATCAAGGTCTCGGAATGTAATTCACAACCATAAATAAAGGAAACCACTTGTGAATCACAAAATATGGAAACTTTTAATTAACAGATATATTTTAACATTTAACTTATTTGTTCATAATTAAACTCCATAAAGTACAGCTACATTTATTTCCCTTATCAATAATTTTTCTTAAATTCATAAATTTCACTGTACACTACTTGACCAAAGTCTTGTCGCCTATCCTAGTTTTAGGGACAAAAAATAATAACTTGACTTCTAGTCGATCATTTGGTATCAGAAGTTGCTTATATGAAAGGCAAAGGCCTCTAGATTATACTTATTTTACCAAAATAAAATATGATCTTGCCTTTTAATTGTGTTTTTAGGACAGTAAGATCTGAAGGTCTGCAGTCTTTTCACTCAACAGATATTATAAACAGTTTAGAATATAAAGTCATGGTGCAGTGGAAAAATAATAATTATTGTGTATGACTCCCATGAGCTTGGAGGACTGCATCCAAACATCTCTGCAATGACTCAAATAACATTAATAAAGACATCTGGAATGGCAAAGAAAGCGTTCTTGCAGAACTCCCAGAGTTCATCAAGATTCTTTGGATTGATCTTAAATGCCTCCTCCTTCATCTTACCCCAGACGTGCTCAATAATATTCATGTCTGGTGACTGGGCTAGCCAATCCTGGAGCACTTTGACCGGTCACACTTTATTTTGATGGTCTGTTTGTTGAATTTAAGTTACATCGCAACTAATTCTCATTAGATAATAAGTAGACTGTTAGGTTGGGGTTAGGGGTAGGGTTAGTGTAAGTTGACATGTACTTGCAAAGTTTCTTATAGTCAGTTAAATGTCTGTTGAATGTCAGTATCAACAGATAATAAGTAGACAGACTACTAATACTCAAGTGGACCATCGAAATAAAGTGTTACCCTTTGACTTTCTTTGCTTTCAGGAACTTTGATGTGAGGCTGAGGTATAAGGAGCGCTATCCTTGTGAAAAATTTGCCCTCTCCTGTGATTTGTAATTTAATGGGCAGCACAAATATCTTGATACCACAGGCTGTTGATGTTGCCTTCCACTCTACAGATCTCTCACTGCCCCATACTGAATGTAAACCATGATTAATGTAAAACGTGACTAATTTCTGTGAGAATCTTGGGTCCATACAGGTTCCAATAGGTCTTTTGCAGTATTTGTGATGATTGGAATGCAGTTTAGCAGATGATTCATAGGAAAAATCTACCTTCTGCCACTTTGATTCATCAAGTTATTATTTGTTGCTCTTACAACTGGGATCGACGACAAGACTTTTGTCAGAAAGTGTATAATAAAATCCTGTCTAATTGAATGCATATTAATAATACAGCATAGGTTTTGAATCAAATCGAATGAAAACATAACAATTAATTTCCAACAAAACATTGTACTTTAATTTTGATAAGAGGCTCCACAACAAGACTATATTTATTAAAAGTCTCTTATCATTTGGTATAAGTGGGTATATGATCATAATATTTCCTAAAAAAAAATTACATTTGGGGTGGCACGGTGGCTCAGTGGTTAGCACTGTCTCCTCACAGCAAGAAGGTCGCTGGTTCAAGTCTCGTCTGGGTCAGTTGCCGTTTTTTTGTGTGGAGTTTGCACGTTCTGCCTGTGTTCATATGGGTTTCCTCCAGGTGCTTTGGCTTCTCCTAGTCCGAAGACATGCACTATAGGTTAATTGAATAAATATAAATTGTCTGTAGTGTATGAATGAGTGTGTATGGGTGTTTCCCAGTACTGGGTTGCAGCAGGAAGAGCATTCGCTGCATAAAACATATTCCAAAATAGTTGGCGGTTCCTTCACCTGTGGTGTCCCCTGATAAAAAAGATGAAGGACTGATAAATAAGGACTTATTTAAGACTAAGACAAAAGTCAATTAATTAATTAATGAATGAAAATGTATATTCAAAGCTTGTGACTGATAAAATAGTTGAATTATTAGTTAATGATGAAATAAGTAATGGATTCTAATTTCTGTCCTCCAGCTAAGTCTAAATAATGTTCAAATCATTCTAGTCGGTTTATTCATTCATTCATTCATTCATTTTCTTTTCGGCTTAGTCCCTTTATTAATCCGGGGTCGCCACAGCGGAATGAACCGCCAACTTATCCAGCATTTGTTTTACGCAGCGGATGCCCTTCCAGCCACAACCCATCTCTGGGAAACACATTCATACATTCTCATTCACACACATACACTATGGACAATTTAGCTTACCCAATTCACCTGTACCGCATGTCTTTGGACTGTGGGGGAAACCGGAGCATCCGGAGGAAACCCACGCAACCACGGGGAGAACATGCAAACTCCACACAGAAATGCCAACTGGCCCAACCGGGACTAGTCGGTTTATAGAAAAGGAAAAAACATCTGATATACAGGAAAATCACATAACATATGTCAAGATTTCCAATGAGAATGAAATCCATCTTAATTTATGGTCTGCTTCTGGCACAAAGCTATCATGTGTCTTCAGAACGCTATATATAGAGCATATGGACTGCAGTCATAGTAATTACGTAGAAAAAACACCCTTTGAAATGACTCTTTTTCTGGTCCAGAGAAAAAAGAAGTCATTCTGATTTGAAGCGACTTGTTGGATCGTAAATTATGACACAATTTAAATTTTGTGACCTGTTCCTTTTATCGTGTGTGTGTGTGTGTGTGTGTGTGTGTGTGTGTGTGTGTCTTTATGCTTCAGTGCCTTGACCAGGCTGTAGCGGCCTGTGCCAGTTGAGCTTCCACATAACCTTAGGTCTATAGGGAGATCCTTGTCTTTCATGTGCCCTTCCACCAATGTCCTGGTAAAGTAGGTCAGGACATGTAAAAAAACACCCACACACCTTTATAACTTTGAACCTGGGGAGAGAAACACCAGGTGTGAACCGGGTCAGTGTGGAGACGTCAGATGAAAGGCCAAAAAGATCAGATTTTGTATTGGATCATGATATAGTGCTGGTTAACTGCTTGAACATTTACAGAAATTTAGATGTACAGTACAGTACAGTTAGCAAGACATGCACCATTAGTAATGTTCCTCATACTTAAGGTCAAGTGTTTGTTTAATATCGATAATTTTGAGGGATGTAAACAAAAACAATGGCCCCAATGTATTTTCTGTTTTACGTTTTTAATTTCTATAGCTTCCCAGAATGTAAAAAGAGCTACATATTGATAAATAAAGTTATGGAAGCTGTTTTAACCTTAAGTTATGATTTGAATTGCCACTTGTTTTAGTTATGGAATAGTTTGATAACAAACTGGGTGTGTTCATGGGCCAATGACATGACCATATTGAAATGGTCTATATGATATTTTAGCATATAACTCAATCCACATGTTTGATACCTGTAGAGGCCTTTATTTGAAGTAATCAGAGTTTAAACATATGGCGTTTAAAGGAGAAATCCAAACCATACGACTCATTCCTGAATTGTGGGTACATGTCAAGCGGTTTCCATTAGTTTTCATTAATCTCAAATGACCAACTTCATTATTTATGATTATTCATTCGTTTCTTCATTTTCTTTTCGGCTTAGTCCCATTATTAATCTGGGGTAGCCACAGCGGAATGAACCGCCAATTTATCCAGCACGTTTTACGCAGCAGATGCCCTTCCAGCTACAACCCATCTCTTGGAAACATCCATTCACACTCATACACTATGGACAGTTTAGCCTACCCAATTCACCTATAGCACATGTGTTTGGACTTGTGAGGGAAACCGGAGTATAATAATGCAACTAATTGTTTAACTTTTAATAGTGTTGACAGTAATGGAGTTGACATTTTTCACCATTTTGTGCTTTAGCTAGATGTTAACTTCAAGCCAAGATGCTAACCTCAAACCAGATACTACATGACATTTCTAAAAACAGAATTAGATTTTTTTTTAGTTATAGTATGGTTTTTAAAGCGTGAATAAATATTCACGGTAGTATTGCTGTATTCTAAACATTTTTGTACAAAATAATGAAAGAAGAATAATGGCATGCCTCAGTGCCTCCCAGAGCTTCCCGCCAGAGGAAGTGACTTCAGCAAATCACATGCTTTTTTCTATTAGAGCTTAAAGGTGCTGTAAGTTTTTGACTCTTCTAAAGCATAAAAATACCATAATATGTTTACAGATATTTAAGAAACATGAGCATTCTTGTTTATCTGAAAAACAATGCTGATATTCTGCTTTGAAAATGTGTGTTCAGTGCCAAATTGTCTGTCTGTGATTTGGTCATTTAACTCGCCCGGTGCCAGTTTAGCCAATTATATTTCAGAACCCTGGGTTGCCTTGGTGGAAAACCGCATATTTAATTCATTCAGTCAGGAAGGCTCTCAAAGTGTTCATCTGTGACTGAAATGCGACGCAGATATAGAGTTCCACATAAGGTGGTTATTAATTAGCAAATAATATAAATAATCACAAATGTAAACATTAGGTGAGGTTACATTGTAACCCCGTGTCCTAACAACATGCTACATGACAATTCTTCAAGACGAAGATATTGAGATAAGAAAACTCTGGTTATTTATAGGGAAGTTAGGAATCATCTAATTGGTGTTTCAATCGTGAGCTGATGCGGTACCAGCTATGAGCAGTCTTAAGCACGTGATCCTCTCTAATTTAGTTTATAAATAAACTTCACTTCATTTGTACGTTAACATAACGGATATTCATACCACAGTAGATATTAACGTGTATCCTGTCACATTTGCCATGCAAAAACATTGCAAAGTTAAACACACATGCTGTGTGTGCATGCTTGAACTTTGTAATGACATTGTGTGTGACTCTTCGTTGCAGAAAGGCTTGAATTAACCCCACAACAAATACATCAAATCATCATCGGGAAAGTTCTTACTGTAGTATTTCTCACAAATGTTACATGAGATCTGCTTCCTTCATGTCTCTCACTGTGCTGCTGATCTGACACAGCCGAGGCGGAGATTGAGGCACACTCTGAAAGGCACATGGGAACAGTGGGCGGTAAGAACAAGCATTAAAGGCAACAGGCAACAAAAACAGCTACATTGCGTTCAGTATAGAAAATTCCAATATTCTATAAGGTATAATAAATAATCTGATGGGTGTTTTGAGCTGAAACTTTACAGACACACTCTGGAGACACTAAAGACTTATCCTAAATCTTGAAAATAACATTTTCTGTTATATATTTATACTTGGGGTAAAATAGGTGACCTTTAACTTAAAATATAAATAATAAATATAAGCCGAAAAGAGAATGAATGAATGAATGAATGAATGAATGAATGAATTAATGAATGGGATTGAAGATACCATACTAAACTGTATTATATTTTTATATTTTTAATAATAAATTTAATTAATAATTAATTCATAATATTTTTAAAGTAACCCCAAATTTGTAAAGTCATTTAAAACAGCAGTTAAGGCTGCGCTGTGATCATTTGTCATCATGTGATTATTGTTTTTTTTTATATATATAATCTATTATTATAGTTATTTTAATCCTAGTATAATAATGATATGTTTTTCTCAGAAAAGAACAGATCAAATTAATGGTGACACATTCTAATGTATTAATTATCTGTGCATAAATGTGAATTATAAATTCAAAATGCTTTATTCAGTACATTCACTTTTTGAGCAAAACTTATAAGGCCCAAAAGAGTTCCTGATTTTCTTCTGTGCTGTTTTTGGTAGTCTCTTTAGATTTACCAGCAGAAACAACTGCACAGAAAACAGACAGATGACCCTGCTTCACCTTTTCAGTGCTGGAATGCTTTTTGACAGGCCAGAGAGGTTTTAAAGACGTCACCCCGACCCTTCAAGCTTGAGGTGAGCTCAAAAAGCCCGAGCTCTGGAAACGGACAAGGTTGTTTCGAGTCTCCCATGCTTCCAGTAGCAAGACAGCTTGGCTTACACGCCTGTGTTGGATGGCGATGCTGATGTGAGAGCAGCATGTGGAGTACTGTGTGAATTATCTTATTACCGAAACGCTGTAGGATGAAATCACTGGGCTCAGGCAGGGGGAAGAAAAAGCCCAGCTGACAGCCATATAGAAAGAGTCCAGAGCCCCCCAGCCGGCAGCCGGGACATCACCATCTGGAGCGAGGCCTACACGCCATGCTGGGCCTGTCAGAAAGACGGAGCTCTTTTCACAACACACTTTTGTCCGCGCTCTCTCTTTCCTTCGCTGAAGCTCTCACTATCCAGCCGAGCGTTCGCAGTCGTCTTCTCAACAAAAGCCCTCCCACTGCACTGGATTGTTTCGTTCAGCGGCAGGAGGGAGGAACCGGATGGACATCACTCATCCGGGATTGTACAAAATAGTTAACAAGTACAATGGGTACATTTAAA
The DNA here is from genome assembly GCA_903798035.1 of Danio albolineatus. Taxonomy (NCBI): domain Eukaryota; kingdom Metazoa; phylum Chordata; class Actinopteri; order Cypriniformes; family Danionidae; genus Danio; species Danio albolineatus. The sequence continues at coordinate 9,627,958 of CAIGQQ010004837.1, forward strand.
CTAATCTCTTGATGGCTATCGACATCCTTTGGGTGTTAAATCCAGAGTGTTGAGGAATACACTGAAAAAAAATTATTCATTAGATTTACCACATTTTATCAAAGTAAGTGGTTGCAAACAATCTATAAGAGCTGAATTTAAACAAACACATCAAGTTTAGGAATGTTCAACCTAATTTGTTTGTTTAAATTCAGCCCTTAGAAATTGTTTACCTTAACCGCTTACCTTAAAAAATGTGGCAAATCCAAATATTATTTTATTATTTTATTTTTTTGAGGTTTTTAACCAACTGTCAAACAATTAAAGGGATAGTTCACACATTTCCTCACTGTTTACTCAGCCTCCAGGAGTTCCAAACCAAACAAAAAACAAAAAAGGAGATATTTTGACAAGCTGAAAGCCTGTGATTGACTTCCATAGTATTAAAAACAAATACTATGTAAGTTAATGGTTACAGATTTCAAAATATCTTTGTGTTTTCAAAAGAAGAAAGAAAGGGTGAGTAAATGTTGACAGAATGTTCCGTTTTTGGTGAACTAGCCTATTTAAGATCATCAGAGCTTTTTGGGCTGGTTTAATTGTCTCAGCTAGTCTACCAGTCAATTTGATGACTGATTTTCAGGATATTTGGGACTCTTTTGGTAGTTTTGTTAGTCCGGCCTAGCTAAACATACAGTGGCCGATAGAGCTTAACATGCTGTAATTTAAGAAAACACGTGCAATTACAAAAAAACCCCCAGCAAATTAAGAAAAGATCTTCATCCGTTTGACAGCACACGTGCTGCAAATTCTCAAAACGCAAACACATTTTTAAAAAACGCGCTGCATTTTTTCACAGTGCAAACTATTTATGAAAACACGCTGCATTTTCTCACAACACAAGCAATTTACGAAAACGTGCTGCATTTTTTCACAGTGCAAACTATTTATGAAAACACGCTGTATTTTCTCACAACACAAACAATTTACGAAAACGTGCTGCATTTTCTCATACTTGCAAAAACATTGGAACACAACAAAAATGTTTCAAGGAGACCCTAAATCGTGACCGACCTGGCTATTTACGATATGGTTATTAAGGCTAATAAAAACTAAAGACTAGGTAATCGGGATAGTATTTTGTCTGTTTATTTTACTAAAGACACAGGAATCGGAATATTAAAATAAACAAACAGAACAAAAAACAAAACATCTTATACCCGTTAATGTACTGTGTAATATCACTGATGACTATAGTAAAATGTGCAAATTATGAGTAATTTTGGTTTGTTTTGGTAAATATCTTTAGCATCTTAAGCTGGTTAAATAGTAAATACCAGTGAAACACTTGCTTTGTCAAGGCTGGGAGGTAATCTTAAACCAAACGAAACCATCTTATTTTAGTTTTAAACAACTTGCTTCTGATTTTTGTGGAATTACAAATGTAGGTGTGCTTATGTTAACATTTTTAGCATCCTAGCCTGACTAAGTCATCTAATCCAGCTTGACCAGGCAGGAAGACCATCTTAAATAAAATAAAGCTATCTTAGATCGGTTAAACCTCAAGGATCTCAATAATATGTAAGTGAAATTGCCAAGTTAAGAGAAACTTAGGTTTAAAATAATGTATTTACAATTATAGGCTGATCAAAATTGTGTAAACCAGCTGAAACAGCTTGGTTAGCATGTGGGACTATTTTAAGCAAACTAACCATTTAGTAAACAATCTTACAGTAATTTAAAAACTAATTTCAGATTGTACCATGAAAACCAAAGGAAAGAAGTGGATGTTCTTTGCTTGAAATGTGTTTTGCACCCTTTTCCAGACATTGTAACCAGTGTGTTGACCTTATATTTACAGCTTATCATTAAAAAAAACAAACCAAAAATCTAAATTAGCTCTGATTGGTGTCAAGAACACAAATTAACCAAAGAAATTGATAATTATTTTTCTTAGAGTGCCTGTTAAATGGTTAAACTAAAATTCTTTAAACCAGTTAACCTCCTGCTTTGCCAGGCTGGGAGACCATCTTATCCAACAAACCATTGAGCCAACTGCAAACTGATGTAAAACTCACTGCTAATGGCGCAAACGAAGCCAGCGACCAAATGAAGAGTAATTCGGACATTTATGTTTTTGGATAGGTTGACAATATCAGCTATACACTGGACAGTAGCCTCCAGATGTCAGACGTATGGGGTGACATCTGTTTAGATTGTCTCCAGGCGATTCTGCACTCGAAAATACATGATGGTGCCAAGAAGACTGTCAGGCTAATGATCTGTGTGTTTTGCTTTTGTTTGGCTTTCTCTGTCTGGTTAGCTGTACAGTATTAGCAGTGATTATTTACATTAATCGGTGGTAATCTACCTTGTGACGGAGTTTGACAACTTGTCATAGACATTCCTGAAATTGGCGTGCCCCTAAAATGTATTCTCATTATTTTGTGCTAGCTGGATGAGGCTAAGCTAGCATGCCATCCAGGGAAATTAGCCTGGTAGCATACCAGACACAGTGGTTTATTTATTTTTAAGCTGACTGCTAAAGTCTGAGAGGGGTATCCCTCAGTGACTCTGTAAACAAACCGGACCAGGGAGGAGATAGTTGGAGGATAGAGCCAAGGGTAGCCGTTCACCTCCATGCCAGAGGCAGATAGAAGGAGAAGTGAAAGCTAACAAATCCCCTCGTGATCCGAAAGCACACTTCTACGTGGAGGATGTAAAGATCAGACCTGGCTGTGCTGGAAAAGTCTCCTGTTGATGCTTATTCACCGGACTTCCTAAATTCGCTCTGGCCCGTAATGCAGGTTTTGAACTCAAGGGGTGAAGTCTAGAGCAGTGTAGCTAAGCAGACCTGTCAGCTCTTTCAGCTGGATTGGCTGTATTTGTTGTGCTCTTCCCAAACAACCACTGAACGTGGCTCAAGAAAAAAAAACCTCTGAGGGCCTCATTTGGGAAACTTCCTTGACTCTCATTTCAGCTCTCAATTTCGTTCTTTCTTTAAGTGATAATTGAATAAGCTATCGCCATGTAATCAATTAAGAGCTTGATCCCGGCCTCAGAGAGCTGCGATTAATTGGCTTGTGCCAATGAGAGCCCAGGAGATCAAGCTTGAGGTATTAACAAAGATGAGGTTTCAGAGGTCATTTGCAGGTTTTTCTTTATTGCGTTGATTGCAGAATTGCTCGAGAGCAAATGGGACTTTTAGTGTAGTGTGTCAACGAATGAAATAGCTGAAGAAAAGTCTGCACACTCCCAAAAATCAAAAAGCGAGATGAAGTTGACAAGCAATTTACTAAAGAAGTAAAGGCAACCTTTTTGGTCACAAGTTGACCATTGTCCTAACAGTGTTAGGACTTGGGGAGAAATCTACATGATTTATTTATTATTTATTATTTCTATATATATTTTTATGTATTTATTTTTGTTTATTTATTTATTTATTTTGATAATATATATATTTCTTAAAAGCAGTGTTCGACAATTATTAACAGGCCTAACATGAACCATGTGCATGTGATCATCCTTTCATTATCACACATGGTATGTTTTTTACTTGCTTTCTTTTGCTTACAGTTTTTTTTTTGTTAATGTACTGTACACTCTCAGAAAAAATGGTACAATGTTGTATCAAAGAAGGTACAAACCCTTGTCACTGGGGCAGTACCTTTTTATGAGACTGAATTGTACTTTAAGAACAGAAACAAATTTGTACCTTTTAAGGTCATGATTTGTACCACGGGAAACCAAAATGTACCTTTTGTTTTTTAAAAACCTGCAGATACAGTATTGTATACTTTGAAAGGTACCACCACAGTGACAAGACACTTTATACCTTAACAGTGTCAAAATGCTTACCAAACATTTATTAAAATGCCCTAAATGTTTAGTTCACAATACTTATATTTTTATGTTTTAGCAGTTGTTTTGTATTATTGTATTATAGAACTAAAAATGTATGTTTATAAGTATCTTTAAACATATACTTTTAAATGATGATTCTTGTTTTAATATGGAAATTATTCATCAAAATCACTTTGCCTTTTCAATCATATTTATTTTCATAGATACTGTAATAAAGAAGGAGTTGTTTAACACTTTTGTACGTTTTATATGAGATCAATTGTGTACCTTCAGTTCAGTTGTACCATATACAGCACAGAACAGTATCATAAGAGGTATTATCAGGACCATATAAGGTACAATTTTTACAAAGGTGCAAAACTGTTCCTCTAGGAACATTATTTGTTAACATAACATTGTGTACCTTTTTTTTCTGAGAGTGTAGTTTAGTTGTCTTTTCTTTTCTTTTTTCTGGGACATTTAGCCAGGACAAATGGATACATGATACATGACAATGGTTCTTTTTTATATGTCGATGTTTTTTTTTTTTTTTTTTTTTTATAAAGAAACGTTTTCTTAAACTTTAAAGTTGTTCAAAAGCTATATTTA
>CAIGQQ010004837.1:9632788-9653899 GCA_903798035.1 Danio albolineatus
AAAAAAAGTGTGGCTAGTGAAAATGGCGAGTGGCTAATATTAGGTAGTGTTGGAAATCTACTAGCCACAGTGTCTATCTTTTATGCTCTGTGGTGACGCTTTTGGATTGACGGAGACTAGTTACGCTGCGCAGATTTTCAAAACACAATTTTAATAAAAAAAAAGTGAAAAAATTATACAAAAAAATAATAATATAATAAACCACTCATGTACTAATGTAGTCTGTCAAAAATAGAAAACAGGAGGGCAAAAAATGGTTCACCAGAGTGTCTCCATCTTTGATCTCATTTTGCATGAAGCTTCCCTCGACCACCCGCCTTTGACAGTCCGAACAAGCATCCGGAAAATTCCACACCGCCTGCAGTCACTACTGCTTTGTAACCTGCGAGCGGTGAATGAGGTATTGGAGGGGAAAAAAACCTTCATCGATCTCTCCTCACCTGCTTTTCTTTCTCCCCCTCACTTTTCCGCTCCGTCCTCTAAAAACATGTCTTTTTCACTCAGTTGACTTCCATTCAAAGCCAGCCAGCGATGGTGAATGCTTGACTAGGTTGCTTTGCCCCGGCAGCCCCCTGGGTTCTGGGCAGTGGCCTGAAAGGAGCCTGAAGCTGCAGCCGAATGGAGAGCCAGAGCAGGCAGGGGGCTAATAGCGGTGGATGGGATTGTCTTCATGGTTCGGGAGGGGTGGGGGGACGGGTGCAGAGAGAGAGAGAGAGAGAGAGAGTTGAGGGCGAGAACCATCTGCTTTTGTGGTGGTGAGCATCAAAGCCAGGAGGAGCACGGCGGGAGATCTCCTTTCACCGGGGACACATTGCATATGGGCCTCATATTTCTCCAGGACGGCATCCTGCAGACCTTTGGGAGCCCATCGTAGACATTTATTCTCTATTTCTTTGCACTCTGAAAGCCAAATAGGTGTGAAAAGACAGGAATTCCCTTTTATTTACCCTGGGAATTTAGATAATAGATGAGTTTGTTTGACCCAACAGACCCTGAACGCCGACTGCTCCTCTCTTGCTAATTTTAGGCGGTTTTGGCCAAGTTCTTTGCTTTATTTTTTTGTTAGTCGAGTGAAATTAAAAATGGGTCACTGCATGGCTCAAAAAAAATAAAAAAAAAAAAAATGCTCAGAGGATGATTAATTATTAAAGTGACTAATACTACATTTGCCTCAGAGCGCTTGTGACTTTAATCCATGGCAGGGGCACAACTACCAGTATTCCACTCCCCGTTTGCGAATCCCTCCCTCACTGTCAGTCCCCCCCTTCTTCTTCTTATTTTTTTTTATTTTTCAGTGTATATCCTCTAGCTAAATTCAATTTCAGATTCAATTAGCTTTATTGGCATGACCAAGATACATATTTGAACTGCCAAAGTTTTATCACTCTGCTGTGTCAGTCCCTTCTCGCTCGGGTTCTTGCTGTCGGTCTGGATCCTGCCACCCCTCCTTCATCTCTCGCCTCCATAGAGTGCTGCGTAAGATCTCTGGAGCTACTGCTATGTTTGCATTACTGTAGCTGTCGTGGCCATTTTGACAACACTCCATCTAATAATGTTGGCACTGTGCTGTACTGTATGTCTATGGAAAAGCACATGATGTGGAAAGCATTGTCCCATGTCTGGATTCTCTTCTGAATCGAGGAGTAGGGGTAATGGGAAAGGGCCAGATTGTATGTAGTGTTACTGGAGTTAATATAAAAATTGCTTTGATATATATTTCACACATTTGCTTAGGTAAATAAATGGGCTTTGAGTTAAAATCTCCGGGTGAAGATTCCATGTGGGCCTAGTGATATCCTTTAAAACAACCCTTGGGACCCCAAGTCAAAGGAAAGGGTATGGAACTTTTCCAGAAATGTAAGGCCCAATCCCAATTCTATTTTTGTACCCCTTCCCCTTCCCCTTGGCCCTTACAACCTAGGGTTAAGGGGAAGGGCTTCAAAACTTACGCCTAAGAATTGGGAAAGCACTTTAACACCTGCGCACGTCATCATATGTCATCGCAATCTCTTGCTTCATATGAGATCAGACGATCACGACTGCTGTAGTTATTCCAGTTGTGTTGTTTTTTGCTATTTATCTTCAGGAAATCCCTGAAGGCATATATTATGCTATCATAACGATCTAATGTGGCAATAAGATCGGAACTGTACTGTGTATTTACACAGTGGCCATATTTATCTATGTAAACACACGAAAACAACATTAACATTATAGCAGACACTGTAAAAAGCTCATTCCCAGCCACTAGACATTACTGACAGGGTATTCCAGTGTCATCGTGTGTCAGAATGTTGTGGGACTGCTGTACATGAGTTTTTATTATAGATCATAGGTCGCGAAATTTAGCGTTTTTTTTTTGTTTGTTTTTTTGCGTTTTTAAAAAAAAAAGCATGACGGTAAAACACGAATGCGGTTATGAGTATATTAAAATGTCATAAAAATTCATAATAATGACAAAAAATACTAATTTGTGGATCTCCTTACTTCCGGGTGGCAGGCACTTTTTTGTGGCAGGTGTATTCTGGGAAATTTTCTTACCCCTCCGTTTTAAGTCCTGAAAAATCTTCGTTCGAAGGGGTGTATACCCCTTGCCCTTAGCCCTACACTTTCAAACTAAAGAGAATTGGGACACCACTACCCCTTGACGTAAACAAGTAACGGTAAGGGGAAGGGCTAAGGGGTAGAATTAGGATTGGGCCTAAGTAAAGTTTGCTATTGTTACACCTTTAACTGACTGTGCTAGTCTGATATCATATTTCATATATAATGCCTGGTGACTTGACAGCGTTTACACATCCATATAAACATCCAGTTGCTGGGAATTTTCTTATCCTTTACTTCACATCTATATCAACACATAATGATAACTACACTTTTGTTCATGAATTTGTGAGCACGGTTTATACAAACAGTAGCTGTGTCCCAAACGGCACACTATACACTATGCACTTATGCACTTGCACACTCAACAGCATAGTATATGAGTGCAGTGTCGTCCCAAATGGAACAGAATTTTTTTTTTTACTAAGTAAAAATTCAAACCGTTTCCCAGATGACGTTAGACGGTTGCCAAATTGGTGAAATAAATTACCAAACTACCAAATAATACCTGGTATGAGTATAACAGCATTTCACAATCCAAAATGATCCAACATGTAGTCTAACATCAGTGCCCGAAAGCCACGTCCCTTCCGTTACATGAACAAAGCTGTGGGTGTTGAGTTTGTGAAGTGTCCATCATTCCACACTTGTTTTTAAAGGTTGAATAAGTGCATCATCACAATTTTAAAGTGTACTTATTCTGTTTAGAATTAAGTGTATTTCTGCGTGAACGCACTACTTACACTGTTTATACTAAAAAATGGCGTAGAATAGTGCATAAGTATGTGATTTGAGACATACCTAGTGCTATCTCTTCATGCTTATTTTGTGCTTTATACATGTCATGATGTGTTATGGTTTAGTAGTAGTGCAACATTTGTTTTCACCCCTTTGGGATTGGGCCTTTGGGAAGTGGCTTGGGAAATGCCTGACTTTATATTTCATGATAACAAGGGATTGCTAAGCAAAGACATTATATTATATGATCTTCAGATTTGTTATGGGCAGATCATCTCATGATGGCATTATTTGCTGCTCTTTGTAAAATAACTAATGTAGAAACGAAAACATGGTTTTTGGCTTGTGGTTGCAGAGTTGTGTATTCATTCAGCCATTTGTTAATGATTTTTTTTGCATCCTCTACCTTACAAATCCAAATGACACATGTGCTTAACTACAAATGAATTATTTTCTAACAAATCGGCAATAACTCACTCGCAATCCGTTGGCTTAGGCCCTGATTTAGCAGGGGTCGCCACAACGGAATGAACTGCCAATTACTCTGGCATATGTTTTATGCAATGGATCTAAAAATCTAACATTGCGATATATATTGTGATGTGAATACAGTTTCAACAGATGACTTGAATATCTCTATTTGTGAAGAAGTTTTATTTTTAGATTGATTGAGCTGATTCTGTAGTGGGATTCTGTCAGCATAAAATCTAACAAACAATCTACAAGCGTAGATATATACAATAAAGAAAAAATATACATTTGAAATAAACAGTGATTTAATGTTTTCTGAGTCCAACAGTATTCAGGTACAGTCAGGGATTAATTTGTGTCAGAACACGCTGGATCTGGATCTGGCACCTCTGAAATCTGATCCGGCACCTTATTTTACCAATCCCCCTCCTCAACCGCCCTCCTCCCCTGTGCAATGTTTACTTTCACTTTCTTCTGCAATTTCCCAACTCTTTTTTTTAATTTGTCCGTGACACCACCCACCCAAACCCCCCTCCCGCTCCTCACTTTCATCTGCGACACAGTACAGTAATTGAATAATAAAAATTAAATGTAAAATTTCTTATTCTTGTATACATTTAAAATCATTATACAGTCACAGGCCTCAAAAACACATAAGTTATAATACTAACTCAACATTGCGTATCCTGCGATGTGACTATTGCTATTAATAGGACTTCCATTAGGGGGCGGTAGAACTTACAGTAATGTAAAAATCGGTAAATATTTTGAATATTGCAAATGTCAATTTATCGCTGTGCAATATGACAATATATATTGCATGGGCAAAATAAAATGTCTATTGTTTCATATTATGCTCTTTCATTTATATTGTGGTGTCTCAAAATACACAATTTATTATAAGCACAATTTTACATGACATTACGTAGATGCTGACAGAAACATAAATAACATGATTTCACGGCAATTCGTAACTTTTTTGATTTGGTGGCTATATCGTATGTTTACAATGTACAATTTAGAATCGTTTGCTTATCCCCCAATGAGGGTTGGGTTTAGGGGTGGAGTTGGGTGCCACGCCGCCTTTTTAAAATCGTAGATTTTCGTATGACTGAACTTCAAATTAGCATACATATCATACAAATTAGCCACATATAGTTGCGTTTCCAAGTGAGTTTAGGCTGGAATAACAGCATCGTGAGGAAGTTGCAATTTTCAGCAATTCGTAACTTTAATATGACTTATTTTGGCTAATTCGTATGAATTTGTATGATCTTCATACAGTTTAGTATGATTTGCTTGTCCTCCAATGAGGGTTGGGATTAAGGGTGAGGTTGGGTGCTGAACTCTAAACTGACAAAACATAAAATACTTGTTTCCTTTCGAGATCAGGCTGTTAAAATAATACTTTATTATTATTATTATTATTATTATTATTATTATTATTATTATTATTATATTTTAATTAGTTTTTCTTTCTTTTTTAATTATTATTTTGTATTATTTATTAATTTATTTATTTTTTATATTTTTTCTTTCATTTTGCCTTGAAGTTTTACATAGTGAGAAATATGATCAAATATGAATGGGGTAGATTTAAGTAAATATTTAATTAAAAAAGAAAAATTCCTTTCCATGTGGTCAATGTATATGAATTATTAATTGATTGAATTTATAGAAAATGATTTATATTATGATATGTTCTTTTCAGAATAGGATATTTTTGTCATATGGCTCAGCCCTATGTTGAAATTAAACGCCACATTATAATAATAATAGGCAAATCAATCTACATATTATTCACAACACATCAGCTCCACACACACATGCTCTCTCATTCAGCTGCAAATAGCAAGCCTACAGTACCTAGGATGTTAAAATTCAGCTTTCTCTGTCAAGTTTCCCTCAATACACCTGATTCTCAATTCCTGTATTTTCTCCACTCCTACTCCTTCAATCATTCCCCTGTTTTTTTCTTTCCTCATTCAGCTTCTCTCCTCCCTATCAGCTGCTCTTTCTGTCTCCATTTTTGTGTCATTAACTTTGGAAATGGCTGTGGTTAGTGGGAACAGAGCAGAAAGGGAGGGAGAAAGAGAAGGGCGGGTGAAAAGGAACGGCGAGAATCATTAGTTAAATATTATCCAGTCTGTTCCATTAAAGCTGCATGCTTTTGAGCGCTCGGAGACAATAGAACATGTGGAACCCTTCCACCCACCCCACACACACACACACACACACACACACACACACACACACACACACACACACACACACACAGTCCTGCAGGTCTTCATGGCTCACAGTAGCACCACAGATGGCTAACCTCTAATGACACTTAATGATACTGACAGGCAAAGAGAGAGAGACAGGTAAAATGCGCTTTAACAAAGAGATCCGCACTGGAAGGTACAGCATGGGTAGCTGGTTTTGAAGTAGAAGGTGAACATCAGACTGAAGGAATGGTATTTACTGATGCAGCAGGTCAAAATGGGGAAATTTACTTATCTGGAACAACTTGATGTACTGTAATTCACATAATCTCATATAGGCAAACTCAAAAAGAAAGAAGCGAATGCTATTTTGAGAACAAACAGGCATTAGCCAGATGCTGCATTTAGAAAAAAAAACCCAGGTGAGATATTTTTTTTAAAAGAATTTTCCCGAAACAATTAAAACCCTCCTGTAGGGAGAGGTAGCATCCGAGGGGTATTGTTAAGGCTAATTGTGGACAATTAAAATAATTATACGAACCATCCGTATCTCCTTTTCATCAATGGCTGGAGAGTTGCTTGAAACGACTACCCCATTTAACCCTCGAGACTCTGAGGTGCGCATATGGTGTAGTTAACTTCTTTTGTTCGCTGTAGGTGGGAACCAAACGAGCGTCATTTGCCTCGTAATCTCCATGGCTACTGTACATTCATCAATACACCAAGCTTCTTTTTTTAAAGCCGTTCTCAGTCATAACACCATCACAACACCATTTGGAAATTCTGTGTTTACCATGTGATAGAAGCGAGAGAGGGATTTATTGAGTAAACGAAGTTGAAATCATTTTTCTATAGCATTTGATTTGTAGGGGTGTTCATAAGTCTCACATGATAGCCTGATAATCATGATATGGCTCATGTTATGAATATGAAATGAATTTGGTTAAGGAATTCAATTATATTGTTTTAATGGCAAGATTGTGTTGTTTGACAACTTGATGTAAACGCATACACTACCTGACAAAAGTCTTGTCACCTATCCTAGTTTTAGAAACAACAAATAATAACTTGACCTTTAGTTGATCATTTGGTGTCAGAAGTGGCTTATATGAAAGGCAAAGGCCTCTAGATTACGCTTATTTTACCAAAATAAAATATGATCCTTGATATTTAATTATTTAATTAGGACAGTAAGGTCTGACTTTGCTCAGACAAAAGGTTTGTCACTTAACAGAAATAATGTACAGTATAGAATATAAAGTCATGGTGCAGTGGAAAGAGAATTAATATAGTGTATAACTCCCATGAGCTTGGACGACTGCATCTATACATTTCTGCAATGACTCAAATAACATTAATAAAGTCATCTGGAATGACAAAGAAAGTTCATCAAGGTTGTTTGGTTTCATCTTTAATGCATCCTCCTTCATTTTACCCCACACATGCTCAATAATGCTCACGTCTAGTGACTGGGCTGGCCAATCCTGGAGCACCTTGTCCTTCTTTGCTTTCAGGAACTTTGATGTGAAGGCTGAAGTATAAGAAGCAGCGCTATCCTGCTGAAGAATTTGCCCTGTCCTGTAGCTTGTAATGTAATGGGCAGCACAAATGTCTTGATGCCTCAGGCTGTTGATGTTGCCTTCCACTCTACAGATCTCTTGCACTTCCCCATAACGAATGTAACTTAAAACGATGATTATTCCTTCACCAAACTGTGAGAGATTACTGTGAGAATCGTGGGTCTATGCTGGTTCCAGTAGGTCTTCTGCAGTATTTGTGATGATTGGGATGCAGTTCAACAGATTATTCATCTGAGAAATCTAACTTCTGCCACTTTTCCAAATGATCAACTAGAAGTGCTCTTTGTTGCTCTTACAACTGGGATCAGCGACAAGACTTTTGTCAGGTAGTGTATATCCTAACCTGTCTTTTGTCTGTTCTGACAACTTGACGTTAATAATACATAACTTGTCATAAATCTGTCATAAACATGATTGTTATGAGGCCATCAAATTTTCTTAGTGGGGCAGCATGGTGGCTCAGTGGTTAACACTTTCGCCTCACAGCTAGAAGGTCACTGGTTCGAGTCCCGACTGGACCAGTTGGCATTTCTGTGTGGAGTTTGCATGTTCTCCAAGTGTTGGTGTGGGTTTCCTCCGGGTGTTCCGGTTTCCCACAATCCAAAGACATGCCGTATAGGTGAATCGAATAACCTAAAAAAATCCATAGTGTATGAGAGCATGTGAAAGAGAGAGTTTGTGGGTGTTTCCCAATGCGGCTAGAAGGGCACCCACTGCGTAAAACATATGCTGGACTAGTTGGTGGTTAATTCTTCTGTGGCGACCTCTGAAATAATAATAAATCTGAATAAAAACATTGTATATGTGGATTATATCCCTGTCTGAAGTGAAGTGATGCCATGCTGCTTTTTAGTGTAGTGGATTTTTTTTTTTTTTTTTACATTACAACATGCCGAGCCTTACTGCCATTTGATTGGATGACAATCATCCACTCTCATGGACTGCATGCTTTAAACTAGATGAACGGCTCAGGAACCACAAAAACATGGGCTGTCATGTGATGTCTATTGTAATGGACACTGGGTCTGAAGAGATTAAAACGACATAACTGAGGTAATGACATCTAACGACAGTTGTCATAAGCATACACTCAAAAAAATTAGGTTTGCTGTTTGTTCAAACGAATTTAAAATGAGCTGAAACAACACACTTATTGATTTTCTGGGGGACAACTTAATTCTTTTATGTTTATTCCGCATTAATTTGTAAAAACTAATAAGTGAACTTAATTCCTTCATGTTGTCCCAACACAAATCGATTGTGTGGAACCCATCATTTTATGCAGTGTACTGTACATAAAATCTCTTTCATATTCATGGCATGACAAATATAAAGGTTTCATGACAGTCTTACGAACGCCCCTTCAAGTACAGTGCTACCCACTTTGCTTTTTTTGCTGTGCTATAGCCAATAATAGTGCAGAGTTCCATCTTTTCCAGAGACTTTAAGGTTTCAAAACTGCTGCGGTGCATGCACACACTCTCAAGCACAAAATCGCTAGGCTCATGCCCATTCACACTAATCGAACTGCAATCCCTCAGCCATCTGGCAGACATTCACCCGTACACACATGAACTCTCGCTCACACACACACACACACTCTCTCTCTGACACCCCAATCAATTAGTCTTAGGGTTGTGGAGGAATGTCGACCAGGCAACTCTGAGCTCACAGCATTCCATCTATCTCACACACTCGCGCACACACACACATTTTGCCTCATCGGCCTCACTATTACGAATGAAATAAAGCAATCAAAGGCATTTAACGAGAGCATGTGGAAACAGGTAGAGTTTGCTGAGAATGCATTCAGAAATATGTGAAGATATAGAGAGAGAGAGAGTCTAACCAGAAATCATTACGTGAGGTTTGTGGTTTGTGTCTTAACGATGCTAAGTACATATGTGCTTATGTGGGCAGGTTTTGCAATCCATGTGGGGACAAAATTCCTAAAAGTGTCCCCGGGGAAACAGCAAAGCCTAGGCTGAAATACCTTGTGGTGAGATCTCATGGCGTGTTTATTATTTATGATTATGAGTGTGTGTGATTTGTTAGCGCAGGTTCATTTGAATAAATGTGAACGCCACCATTTGAACTGTGGTGCGCACCAAAACAAGCAAGATCCTGGGAAGATATATCCTCAGTCGATTGAACTCTGGTACAGTTCACCTGAGTTATTGACAAATATGGACTAAAGATATCTAATAAGTCATAGGTAGGGCCACATGGAATCTGCGCGCGCAGAATTCCGCAGATTTCTGCAGATTTTTAGCCCATAGTTGATTCTGATTATTTACTGGTGTAAATGTGTGTAAATTTATATTTATTCAGTTTTCAAATTAATTTCAGTTATAATACTGACTAATATGAAAATATTCTTATGATTTATTTACAATACAGTTTGTAAAGTAATATTTTCTGTCTTTTAGTAGCGATTTTATTTGAGAGACTTGCTTTGTTTACCAAATAAAGTGGATCTAATTGGATTTGCATTGTAAACATTAAATAAAATTTTAAAAGGTGTTACTTTTTATTTATTTATTTAGTTATGATACTCCCAAAATCATTCCGCATAAATCCGCAGATTTTCAAAAAAATACTCTGCAGAAATAGCAAAAAATGTCCGCAGATTTCATCTGACCCTATAGGATATGACCATAAAAAGGACAGAATCCTTAAGATTGCAGGGCATATATATATATATATATTATGAAAAGAAAAAAATAATAAATAAATAAGTAAATATATATATATTTACTTATTTATTTACTTATTTAGTTATTTTTAAATTATTTTTCTTTTCATTATCACAATGTTGGCCATTACAGTTCAATACAAGTGTCAGAATTATGTCACCTTGGAGTAGACCTTCAATTGTGTTTGTGATGGAGGAATTTTTTCTTTTCTTCTCTTTTGATTGACCTTTTTTAATTAGAAAAGAAAAATGGAGTCACGATCCCTTTAGGAAGAGGAATAAAGAGGTGCAGGATGGAGGTCCGTTTGTGTGTGTATGTGTGGGTTTGTTTGTTTATGTTTGTTCTTAATAATGACTGTTTATATACTGTAAGTCAGGGGTGACCAACTCTGCTCCTGGAGATCTAGCATCCTGCAGATTTCAGTTTCAACTCATATTAAACACACCTGCCTGTAATGATCAAGTGCTGTTCAGGTCCTAGTTAATTGGTTCAGGTGTGTTGGATCAGGGTTGGAGCTAAACTCATGCTGCTTCCCAAATGACACGCTATACACTATGCACTTATGCACTGTGTAATTATGCACTTACACACTCAACAGCATAGTATATGTATGTTATGCTGTCCTAAATGGAACACTAATGGCTTTTTTACTAAGCGGAAGTTCAAACCGTTTCCCAGATGACGTTTGACGGTTGCCAAATTAGTGAAATGAATGACCAAAATATCAAATAATACCTGGCATGACTATAACCGCATTCACCATCGTGAGGCGCTATAATCGCTCTCATAGGAGAATTTTGCTTTCACAATACAAAATAAATTAAGTTATCCAACATGTGCACCCGATAGCTCCGCCCCTTCCGTTATGTGCGCAAAGCTGAGGTCGTTGAGTGCGTGAAGTGTCCATCATACCACACTTCATTTTACCGGTTGAATGAGTGCATCATCTGGGTAATTACAGTGCACTTAATATTTTTAGAGTTTTCAGTGCGAACGCACTACTTGCACTATTTATACTACAAAATGGCGTAGAATAGTGCACAAGTATGCGATTTGGGACACAGCTAATATGCGTTCTTAAGTGGACTTGCGTCCTCGTGTTCTCGTGTAACGTCATTATCATCCGCCGAAGTTCAGTTCCAATACTCAAGACCGCAAGAACGGAGGACGCGTGAAAGTTCCCGGATGTGTTCTTGATATCAAGGATGCGTCAATGCAGACTTGAGCACTTAACTTGCTCTAAAAGTCCCAGAAGTCATTGCGACTGGAGGTGGGAAGCGCAGCATTTTATATAGATTTATTCTTAAGTTCAGAGATATACTTAGTTATCTCAGGAGTTTCCCTAAATGAGTCGGTGAAAGTAAACATTACCATAAAAAATTATAATAAAGGCATAAACACAATAAGGGTGTTTGTTTGCTGAAATTCGTATTTAAATCTGTCTTATTTGTGATGGGCAGTATGAATTTGTAAAGTCTTTATGTATACGATATATTGTAAAACGAGGAAAACAATAAATTGTTGTATGGATTCTGTAATGTTTAAATAATTTTTGCTTAAAGATGGGTGAGGGTCATGTGACCATCAGGAAGACAGCAGCATCTCATTTTTCACAGGACGCCTTTTTACAGGAGTCCTCGCAGTCTCCAGAGTTCGTTCTTCCGATGTGACCTGGCAAGACCGGTCTCCACAAGAACACAAGTTCGTTCTCTGCATTCTTGGAATTGAGAAACAGCCTCAGTTGGAAGGTAGATCTCCTGTAGCAGGGTTGAGCACCCCTGCTTTAAGTTAACCACACTCAAACATTTTGCTGCTTGTTCAAGCCACTTATTTAAAATGAGCTGAAACAACACAAATCTTGAGATTTCTTCTCACAACTTAATTGTTTTATGTTCAACCACTTAAATTTGTCAAGTTAACAAGTTAAAAGTGCAGTAGGTGAAAACATTTTTGTTGTGCTGGTTGAAAGTCTCTTCACATTCTAATAGTAATGATGTTAGGTCCTGTTTTTGGGACCTGTTTGTTTTGGGTTCTTTATGTGATTTGCAGAGCCTGCAGGGTTGCTGATTGGTGGGTGGGTCATCTCACCTGAGTCCAATATTTAACACGAGAAGAGAGCTCGATTATCCGCACCTCCCTGCATGGCATTTTGATATATTTTGGATCATGAGCTCAGTTCACTACCATGCACCCGCTTTTCACTCCTGACTTACATTCATACCGACTTTGATTGCTTTAAATACTTATGTTAATTATGCCGTTTTGTTAATAAATCATTTCTTTTTTCAATTTACCTGTTCCGTACCTTGTCTCTCTAATGTTATAATTTTGAGCCGCTTGTAGCAGTAATGATTAAAGTAAATGGTCTAAATAAATGTATTTTTCTATTCTGGCTAAGGCATAAGGCTAAATTATGTTCATCCAATTAAAATTTGTCAGACCGACAATTACCATAATTCTGTGATAAAATAAGTAGCCCAAACTGCCACATTCACATGCACAAGAGAGAGTGACAACGGTAAAAACAAATACTGAATCAAAACTTTAAAATCCTGAATAAATATTAGTTACTTTTGCACGCTGGAGGAAGGACGACACCGTGGTTTAAGTATTTCTTAGACGGGTAATGTTATGTTTTAAAACTATTTTAGTCACGCAAAGCTGATGTAGTTTATGTTGTCCAGAATGGGTTATATGCACAGAAGTGCTGTCCAGCCACTGAAATCTTCTGGCGAAAGACTGATGTGACAATTATCAGTTTCGTAAGGGACCTTTTACAGCATCGATAATGTAGATATTTATTTAATTTAATAACAAAACTTAAGTAAACAGCGCTATTCCATCTAGCCTGCTTTACTGAGGTGAAGTTGGTTTTATATTCACATTGGTTCATATTTGAACGATGACAACCTGTGAGGCGCTCGCTTTGAGTATTCGGTCTAAAATAGCATGTAAGTAAGGCTTAGTAATAAGTGTAATTCTTGCACACCACCGGCAATGCACTAAGCATACAGTAGCCGCATTAGGACAAAGCCTGTGAGAGAGTGAGACCAGCGATCCTTGCGTGCATAAAACATTGCACATTATGACAAGTTTTGCTTGCTACACAACTGAAAACATGCTAGATATTATACAGTTTTATGTTCAGAAGTTTTCTAACTGGTGAATGACATGATCTAGTGGGTTGTCTGCTGTCATCTTAAGGTGCCATTCGTGATTTCAGGAGGCGTGGCTTTGGACAGCATGGGAGGGACTAGGCCTGTCACGATATCTATTTTTGTTGTACGATATATTGCACTAAAATATATTGCGATAAACGATATTATTGTCATTTTAAGACACTTTAGGCCACTTATTATATAATGCCAGAATGGCTGTATAATAGCATCATAACGCAAGTACACTCTTCAAAGGAAACAAATAATATTCTGTACTTAAGAATATTTAATTTAGTTTTAATATTAATTTTGTTATTTTATTTTTTAAATAATTTAATGATTAGGGATTGGCATCAGAATGTGACAAACGTATTTCCAAAACAAATAATAAATAAATGTGAACAAAAACAAACGCAAGGTTAAAAAGTTACAGAGGCTGCGTTATCTCTCATATCTGCGACACCTCCAATAGAGATAGAGAAGTTGTCCAATTAGCTAAAATGTTACAAGAATTGTTTTTTACATATGGGCGATATATATTGCATCACCAAAAATTATTGAGGTTATGCAGGGCTCGACAATAAGGACTGCCCGATGGCCCGGGGCCAGCGTGCGACACGCTCGGGCCAGTATACAGAAGTGTTACTGGCCCGTTCGGGCCAGTGCTGCCTTGTCACAAACGTTTGGCTGCGACTGTCTGTCAATTGCGTGCAAATACAATCTTAGGGTGCTTTCACTCATAGATGTTTGTTTCAGAATATGTCTCGTTTCCCCTGTTAGCGCCGTTCGATTGGCGTTTGTGAATCCAGCAATCACGCTCGCATCCGCGCCAAATCAATCAGTCCGAGATCGCCGGAATGAGGAGGTCTCTGCTCGATTGAGCGGATCGATTGTAGTGAGAAAACAAAACTATCCAAAGAACTAGTGACCCAGGCTATATCACAGTGTATTAAGATTGTGTAATAGCCATGTATACGGCTATATGAATAGAGCATTCATCTCTACCGGCAAATATGCGTTTCATGTCTTAAACGAAAGTGAAAGCATGCTGAACTATTACAAAGTGCTGTTTATCGGTTAGGAAAATTGTCTGAAGTTACCATCTGATAATTTTTCCACATTTTAATCTTATAATGTGTTATATTGGGCCAATTGTTTTGTTCATTTCTGCATTGACAGCTGGAAAGAAATATCAGCATTGATCTCCTTCATGATCGGATGCAGTCATGTTTCATCTGTTATTTCTCTCATTAATTTAAGCCTATAATGCATAATTCTAGCCGACGTTTCTTTAATAGATTGATTAATTCAATAGATTTTTACAAAACGTGACAACCGAAATGATGCTCTGTTTGAAAAAAGTCTGACCTCTCGGATTTATATTTGGTGAAGGTGTCTGTAGGTGTCAAAATTAAAGTGCACATTTTCACTTATAAAATATTATATACACAACTGGTCAAAAGTTTTGGGTCAGTATGATTGTTAAATATTTAAAAAAAAAACTTCTGCTCACCAAGGCTGCATTTATTTCATCATAAATGCAGCACACATTGTAAAATGTTATTGCACTATAAGATAACTGTAAAAGTAGTTCATCATTTAATTGAATAATTTATTCCAGTGATTTTAAAGATGAATTTTCAGCTTCATTGCTCCAGTCATCAGAGTCACGTGATCCGTCAGAAATCACTCTAATATTAATTATTGTTGTTGTTATTATTATTATTAATGGTAATAGTAATAAAAGCAATAATGACTGGAGTAAGAAATTTATTTGAAACTACATACAATGAGAAAGCGGTTAATTAAATTTGTAATAAATATTTAACAATTATTATAATTTTTTTACATTTAATAAATGGCGCCTTGATGAACTGAATAATTTTGCTTAAAAAAAAACATTAACAAAAGTTAATAAAACTGACCCCAAACTTTTGACCGGTATCATATTCATGCATATATATATATATATATATGCCTCGGCATTTCTGTGTGGAGTTTGCATGTTCTCCCTGTGATTGCGTGGGTTTCCTCCGGGTGCTCCGGTTTCCCCCACAAGTCCAAAGATATGTGGTACAGGTGAATTGGGTAAGCTAAATGGTCCGTAGTGTAAGAGTGTGATTGAGAGTGTACGGATGTTTCCCAGAGATGGGTTGCAGCTGGAAGGGCATCCACTGTGTAAAACAAATGCTGGATAAGTTGGCGGTTCATTCCGCTGTGGCGACCCCGGATTAATAAAGGGACTAAGCCGAAAAATAAAATGAATAAACAATTGTATTTTTTTTTATTGTCAGTTGTATTAAAAAAAGTCATACTGAATAAAAAGGGCAGGTATTACAATTATGTTTGGCTTTTGAAACATTATTTACAATACTATATGTGGCTAAGAAATAGCTATTAACTTTTTTTTGGTGGGGCCAGTGAAAATTTTGGCAGGGCAAGTAAAGATCTGAACCACTGGCCCGACCGGGCCAGTAGAAAAAATCCTTAGCGTTGAACCCCTTTTATGTTTATGCATTGTGCGATAAGTCGATATATTGATTATTGTGACAGGCCTAGGAGGGACTTTGTTTCCAAAATATTATGCTTACTGATGGCACTTTCTTATGAGCTTCTGCACCTTTAATGAAAGACTTTTGTTGAACCCTACTTTCTTTCTTTTTTTTTTTTTACATTGCAGGACTGTAAACTTAATATTTTTCTTTTATTGTCCTCGTCCAAACGAACCAAGAGAACTGAACTGAACACACACTTTAAGGATAGTTAAAGCTCAAACTAACATTGTCATCATTTTCATTGTGCTTTCTTTCAGTTCATCTGCTGAGATCTAATGTTGTTTAAAGCCTGGTCTTTGTGACCCACAGTAAGCCTGGAATATCATCAGGGTGAGTACATACCTTAAGAAATTTGCCTTTTTGACATTTGAAACAGGCCATTCATATGATTTGTGCAAATCAAGTTAATGGGTGGATTTGTTTAATGGGTGGTTTGGCCTGGTCTGCAATACAGTAAAATGCACAACATGGCATTGACTTATTTTTGAAGGTCTGACCCAAGCCCTATTTTAACAGAATATAGCAGAGACTTGTGTGCGCCAGTGATGCCGAGTTCACACCGCATGATTTTTTAAAAAGCATTGGATTGTAGTTGTTTTCAAACTTCAGGACTCTCTGTGTAGTTGTCATTTTCTGCTGTGTTCGCATTTACATTCAGTCATTTAGCTGATGGTTTAGCTCAAAGCGACTTACAAATGAAGAGGCATTCAGCAATACAACAAGAAGAGGCAATACACACAAGAAGTGCTAAGTATACAAAGGAACTGTAAGTGCTTAAAGAATTAAGTGCTAGAGTAAAGATAGGGGAGTTGTTGTTTTTTTTTTTTTTGAGGGAGAAGAGTGTTTATACAGGTGGTTTGTCAAGCCCACTCAACTATGTGAAGCTCACTTCATTAATGCACAGTGTTTTTTTTATTTATTTTTTATTTTATTTTTTATTTACACTGTAAAAAAATCCACAATTTCTGTAATTTAATACCTGTTATTTACGGTAAATTTCTGTAATTTAACGGACGTTAATTTAAGTTTTTTTTTTCCAAGACCCCAGTTGCCGGAAATAAATCATAAAATTATGGATTTGTTTTACAGTGTATATACGGAAGAATTGTACATAAGTGCCTGGTGCAGTTGTCCAAAACTGAAGCAAATGTCGTTTAAAGTGTCAGAGAGGTGAAAGAGTGTGCTTTCTACAGGTGGTTTGTCAAGTCCACTTACCTGTGTGAAACACTTCATAAATGTATTTTGTTTTTGTGCAAATGCGCAAAACTGGTGCAAGTGTTGGTTAAATTGTCAGTGAAATGAAAGAATGTGTTTTCTACAGGTGGTTTGCCAAGCCAACTCACCTGTGTAAGGCACATTGAGAATTGCATAATGTTTAGAGCAGGCATGTCCAAAGTCCGGCCCGCGGGCCAATCACGGCCCGCAGTTAGATTTCATACGGCCCGCAGATTCCATCTCATAATGTGTTATTTATGGCTCGCTAGCTCTGTTAGAATAAATAAACCAAGGGAGAGTAACCGCGGTAGAGATAAGTAAACCAAGGCCCGCCCCAAGACTGACAAAAATCGAAAAAGTTTTGCGCGAGCGGAGAGAACTGATTGCGCGCGGTGCAGGCATGACACCGTACATCATGCGCACTGATGATGATGATGATGATGATGATGATGTGCGCACGCGCGCGAGGCCCGTTTCCTCGCGGTGGATCAGTTCAGCGCGCGCGCGAGCTGTAGTTTCCTCGCGCTTAGGCCTGTAATCTGCTCGCGATTCACTTTCTCCTCGCGCGTAAACATCACCGCTGCGCTCGATTAATTTTGGCATTGATTTGCCGCCATGCACTTGTCCCTAACAGAGCCCTGCACCGCGCACTTCCCAGCTTTGAAAGAGGTCATGGACAGTTTCACACAGGACAATATTGGTGTGCAAATGAAGAGTTTTGTAACAGTAAAGCCTAAAGCAAACTAATGCAATGCACTAAAGCAAACACAATTCATTAAACTCTTAAATAACTGTAGATATAACTCATAGTTTATTATGTTTTCATAGGTGATTATTTCTTGTGGTGGCAAGTAATTTTCCCAGTTGTGGGAATTATAAGGTATAATCTTCCTGTAGTTGTTATACAGACTTTGGCTTCCTGAAAGATCTTGTAGAAGACGAGCAAAATTCACTTTTTTTTTAACTTTAATGATAACAGACCACTTTGCATTACTTATAACTCCTGTTTAAAATGTTCACGAGGCAAAGATAGATATCAAACTCATAGATATGTAAGGTATTCTATACAGTTTGTTCAATTTTATCTGACTCTCCAGATATGAAAGAAAGGCATAATTGTGTGTTTAGAGTTGTTCATGCCTGAGTGGCTTATATTTGGTTATATTGCCGTTTGAAAAATAAAGGTAATTGTGACAACGAAAATAGTTTTATAACAGTGTGCATTTTCATGTAACATTTTTGGTGAAAAAAATGTCAGAAGGAACTATTGGCCCCCGGGCATCTTCACTTTATCAAATTTGGCCCTCTTTGCAAAAAGTTTGGACACCCCTGGTTTAGAGGTTGTCATATGGGGGTCCTGGTTTTGTTCACAGGGGACAGAATCGTGATGGATCGGCCACAGGACAGTTACACACTGCATCACTTTATACTATAGGAAGAGTCAAAGATAAAAAAAAAAAAAAAAAAATTAATAATAATCAAATGCGCTTGATACTGATAAATAACACAAGATGTCATGTGAGATCAGAGTTTTCACCTCAGACTAGAAATGATACTCTGTTGTGGTACATCTCAGACAAAACATGAAAAATACATAAGTGCTCTTGTTAAAGTTGTTCCAAACTTTCCTCCATTTCTTGGGTCCAGAAAGGTCGAGAAAGATCTTTTCTCAAAACTGAATATATGTTTCCTGATATTATGGTCTGTAAATCCTCCCTGAACACCTCGCCACCTCTCTTATTGGCTGTAGGTCATCATCAGAAATTGATTCAAACAGCAGGATGCGCCTGCAACATTTCAGCGATTCTCTCTGATCGTAGCTTTGATAATTCATATTGCGTGATTCTTGCTTGCATAAACAAGTACTTTTGCGAATCACAGCTAAATGTTTACACATTTGACTATATTACTAATTCTGTGGATGGAGAAGTATTGTGAACATCTTCAATGAAAACATATAGAGGAACACTTTCGCATGTTGAGAAGTACATAATGTATGTGTGCGTTGGCGCTCACCCGATCACTTCAGGTGCACACCCGTCCAGCAACTGAAGTAAAGCTTGAAGGTAAACAAACAGCGGTTTGTTCTTAAGCATTTTATCCATATTATTTTCCACAGTTGGCATTAATAATGAACATATAAAAGTTATCTGACCAACATCTAGCAGCTAAATGTGTCTGAAAAAATATTCAAAGGCTTTTATTTTAATAAACAGCACAGACGTGAATGCGTCTGAATGTTCTGATTGGCTGGAGTAGACTTCTTACGCCAGCGCGTTCTAATCGTGAATGGCTTTTTCCAGCAATGTTACTTCTGAGTTCAAACGGAGCAGCATTCCGGTAATGTTACAACTTCTCTTTCTGGAAAATTGCCGGTATTATCAAAGAGGGCCTGTTCACACATACAGACCTTTCTGGAAAAAAAAAATTCCGGAAAGGTCTGTATGTGTGAAAGGGGCTATTGACAACACAACACAGGACTGTGCAATACTAATAAAAATTTAGAAGAATGAAAAAAAGCAAGATAAGGTAAGACAAACATAAATAAAAATAAGAATAAGAGCGCAAAGTGCGATATCTGTGCAACATTTATTGTAAATAAGACAAGACAGGACAAGAAACAGTAACGTGTCCTGTACACTACGGATGTTGTGCAAAAATTTTGGGATCAGATTTAAATACTGTGCATGTAAACACAGTCATTGAGATAGAAATGTTGTACAGCGCAGTGTATGAATGGCAGTTGTACAAATATTTCTGTTGTTGTCCGTTAATTTTTATTTTTATTTTTGTGTGTTTGTGTGTGTGTATCAGTCCAGTTTATTCATGTTTCCAAATCCTATTCAAATTCCTGTAAAATTTAGTTCTGATTGCAGTAAATATTAGGATAAATACCAGAAAATTACATTGTCTTGTTTGTGTTTGATGCTTTAAGGTTTGTTGTTGTCATAGCACAGGTGTAGACAAATGCTGCCACAAATATATCTATAAAAACATCAGATGGTTAGCTTTGGCCCTGCGAGGACATTGTGTTTGATTGAAAGGTAAATTGCTGTAGGACTCGTTGGCCTCATCGAGATGTGTGATCCTGCAGCATGTTTGCATGTTCTCATTTGTGTGTGTGTATGCACAGACGTGCTCGTCTCTGTGTGCTGAGCTCAAGCGTGTTATTTTATAATAAACTGTGTGTTTACTGTAATGAGAGTGGTAATGAATGGCTCGCTCAGACAGGAGAGTTCAAACTCTTTACTTGAAAAAAACTCCCGTCCTCCGCCTCTGTATTCCTCCTCCTTAATGGGATCATGACTCTGTTTTTCCTTATGCTTTTCTAATTAAAAAAGGCCAATCAGCCATGTTGTTTATCCATCCATCCGTCTTTCCATCCTTCCATCCTGTCTATCTCTTTATCTATATATCTGTCTATCTTTCCATCTGTCTGTCTGTCTGTCCGTCCGTCCGTCTGTCTGTCCGTCTGTCTTTCAGTTTATCTGTCTGTCTGTCTGTCTGTCTGTCCGTCTGTCTGTCCGTCTGTCTGTCTGTCTTTCCACCTATCTATCCCTCCGTCCGTCCGTCTCTCCGTCTGTCTGTCTTTCTGTCTATCTATCAGTCTGTCC
The DNA here is from genome assembly GCA_903798035.1 of Danio albolineatus. Lineage (NCBI taxonomy): Eukaryota > Metazoa > Chordata > Actinopteri > Cypriniformes > Danionidae > Danio > Danio albolineatus. The sequence continues at coordinate 9,653,630 of CAIGQQ010004837.1, forward strand.
GTCTGTCTATCTATCTATCTGTCTGCCTGTCTGTCTGTCCGTCCGTCCGTCCGTCCGTCCGTCCACTTCGATCACTTCAGGTGCACACCCGTCCAGCAACTGAAGTAAAGCTTGAAGGTAAACAAACAGCGGTTTGTTCTTAAGCATTTTATCCATATTTTTTTCCACAGTTGGCAATAATAATGAACATATAAAAGTTATCTGACCAACATCTAGCAGCTAAATATGTCTGGAAAAATATTCAAAGGCTTTTATTTTAATAAACAGCAC
>CAIGQQ010004837.1:9661328-9686751 GCA_903798035.1 Danio albolineatus
TATTATTATTATTATTATTATTATTATTATTATTATTATTATTATTATTATTAAATCAGTCATTGATTCATTTATTATTACATATTAACTAAAATTACATTAACATAGCATTAACTAATGGAACAATATTGTGAATTGTGACCAGTTAACTTTATATAGTATAGATTATTTTGTCTTAATGTATCAGGATCCTGGGAGACTGTTTTTTATATACTTGCATTATCATAGTTGTGGATTCTGCAATAACAGGATTAATTCAATAATTAAAACAGCACCACAGCCATATCACCCTGCAGCCCAATGATTATTATATGATTTATATTACCGCATTACTAGTTAAACAATGATAACTATAATATATAACGATAATTATGGCCAGTTACTCACTGAAGCTAAGCAGGGTTGAGCCTGGTCAGTACCTGGATGGGAGACCACATGGAAAAACTAAGTTGCTGTTAGAAGTGGTGTTAGTTAGGCCAGCAGGGGGCGCTAAACCTGCAGTCTGAATGAGTCCTAATACCCAAGTAAAGTGAAGGGGACACTATACTGTTAGTGGGCATCGTCTTTCGGATAAGACTATAAACCGGACTCTCTGTAGTCATTAAAAGTCCCATGGCACTTCTTGTAAAGAGTAGGGGTGTTACCCCGGTGTCCTGGTCAAATTCCCTCTCGGCCCTTAGGCATCATGGCCTCCCAAACTTTCCCATCCACTGAATTGGCTCTATCACTGTCTTTCCACTCCCCCTATCTGCTTGTTAACTATGGCGAAGGGGCTTCCGGGTCCAAGCGCTCTATCAGACTGTATGGGGAGACTCATCAAATGGTAATAATAAACGTTTACAAAGCGCTGTAATGCTTTCGAAAGTCACGATCGCAATATATATATCCATGCCTAATATCCGATGGGCAGAAAGTGATACATTTTTTTTATAAATTGTTAAAATTTTGGTATTTGTGATGCAGTAAGCCCAGAGACTGTTGTGTACACCATGATTTTATATAAAATAAACTTTAATGTGTGATAGGACTAAAAAGGGTCATAAACGAACATATTCTTCATTCAAATGAGTAGCAGCTTGGACCCGGAAACAGTATTCCATACGTCACCGATACGTCACCACTTAGCGAATAGCTGGTGTGTGGTGAGCGCACTGTCGATGTTGTCCTGTGGCTGCCGTTACATCATCCAAGTAGATGCTGCACACTGGTGGTGGTGTGGAGAGACCCCCCTCATGATTTGGGTGTATGGCCATACATGATAAACGTGCTATGTAAATACACATTACATTAAAGACTCATGTTGACCCCACCTTTATCACTTACTGTATGTTTACTTATTTACCTTATCTGACACAATGCATGCTGGGAAATAGAGATCTGCCAGATTCATGATCTAGAGATCTGGCAGTTGTCAGTTCAACAGTCGTTTTAAGTTATCAAAAAGCACAATCAAGTTTCAAGTTCACATAACTCATTTCTATTAAGTGCAGTGAACTTTCATTAATGTTTAAGTGAAACAAGCTCATTAAATTGAGTTACTTTTACTTTTGGTCACAGCTGCTTTAAGTGGGAGTTTTGCATTGAGTGTGAAAACATGTACAGCTGTTGTATTGGGTGTGAAACCATGAGGCTTAAAAGTGTATTTCATTTTTATTATGTAAAAATACAAGAACTGATTTTTTTTAAACGAAGGCTTTTATCATCGGCCACTTAATTAGGTACATCTGTCCAACTGCTCATTAACACAATTGCATTAGGCAAGTCATCAAAATTGACCTTAAAATGGCTTTAAAAATTTTTTAAACTTATTTTATTCTAGCCAAAATAAAACAAATAAGACTTCTCCTAAAGAAAAAAATATTACAGGACCTTCTGTGAAATGTTCCTTGTTCTGTTAATCATCATTTGGGAAATATACGAGAAAAAAAAATTACAGGAGGGCTATTATATATATATATAAATATACCAAAACATGCATATAGTGCACTATTATTAACATTTAAAATATCTAAAATAATTTAAAATGTTTTCTATTTAACATATTTGAAAATGTAATTAAAAAAAACTGTGATAAATTCAGTTTAAAATATATCCATGTACAAAACAGCAATAAATCAGTAAGTTCATATTCATTTGTGCAGTCGACTGAAAGCGATATGAAACATGCTTCTGTTAAAACAATGATTAGCACTTTCGCTCTCATATCAGTTTTGCGAATCACTGAAGCTTAAAGTGGCTTGTTCACGCCGTAACGCAATGCTCAGGTTTGGTAGCATCTTGATGTGATGAACGGAATAAAAACCAGCACAAGCGATGCCACTTTAAACGAAGGTGTTTTGTGGAAGGATTAGCCCAGTTTTTGACCTCAACTGTTAATTAAAATGCCTTTCACCAAGCAGAAGAGCAGATCGAGTGGCCTTCACCTAAAACACACCCCGAACCCCATCTGTTGGCTTACGTGACTGCACGCGTGCATGTGTGTGTGTGTGTTTTGGCGTGGGCAGTAGCAGCTCTGAGACAGTGCATGTGGGTGGAGGAATGGAGATAATGGAGCACATGGCTTAAGCTATTAAAGGACTGTTTTACAGCCTAATCGTTTTTTTTTTTTTTTGTTAGACGCTCCATGCTGATCTGTTCTGGGTTATTTCTGTTTTCCTCTTTTGAAGGATTTAACCGAGTTTACCCGTCTAATCTGACTCTTTTTGTTAGCGATACTCAGACCTGTTTGCTGCGCTCATTGTACTGCATCCACTAATGCGTGTGTGTGTGTGTTCTGCTTCAATGAGACGGCTCCACTTCATTGCCATGTCCATCACTGTCAGATATGATTGTGTCTCTGCTAAAACAGCGGATGTGTTTGGCACAACTTCAGTTCGCAGGTCCTTGGAGACCTTTAGTCTGTAGCTCTGTGTTAAAAGTAGTTGTTTTGTGTTAAATCAGGTAGTTTGTGTGAGGAAAGAGAGTAAGTGCTTGTCAGATTTTTGTGCTGGTGTGAAACCATGAGGCTTAAATGTTTTATATGTTTTAGAGCCATGTAAAAAAGCAAGGCCTGAACATGCCGATTGATTAAATGTTTTTAAAGAACGGCCTTTATGCTTATAAGAGCTGCGTTTTTAACCAGTAATACACTAAAACTGTAATATTGTGAAATATTAATAACATTTAAAGTATATATTTTTAATATAGTCAATAATTTAATTATTTCTATGTAATGCTGAATTTTCGGTATCATTTCTCATTTAAATGTATTCATTTAGAAGATTCTTTTATCCGAAGCAACTTAGAAGTGAGGAGAGAAGAAGCACTTCAAATCATCAGAGAGCAGCAATCTATAAATGTCATGGCTGTAAGGGTGCTTTCACACCTAGAAATCAGCTTGAATCGTTTGTGTATATGTTAACCCGAAATTGCACTTGAAATTGCACCAAAACAGTCAGCCCGAGATCTAAACGAACTCTGAAGCGGTTCAGTTGTAGTGATAAAGCAGTACTATCCAACGAACAAACAAACCAGGTTTTATAATACACACTAAATACACTCACCGGCCCCTTTATTAGGTACACCTGTCCTACTGCTCGTCAACACTACTTTCTAATCAGCCAATCACATGGCAGCAACTAAATGCATTTAGGCATGTAGACATGGTCAAGATGATCTGCCGCAATTTAAGCCGAGCATCAGAATGGGGATGAAAGGAGATTTAAGTGATTTTGAAGGTGGCACGGTTGTTGGTGCCAGACAGGCTGGTCTGAGTATTTCAGAAACTGCTGATCTACTGGGATTTTCACGCACAACCATCTCTAGGGTGGACAGAGAATGGTCTAAAAAAACCAAACTATCCAGTGAGTGGCAGTTCTGTGAGTGCAAATGCTTTGTTGATGCCAGAGGTCAGAGGAGAATGGCCAGACTGGTTTGAGCTGATAGAAAGTCAACAATAACTCAAATAATTCAATTCAATTCTTCTTTATTTGTATAGCGCTTTTACAATGTAGATTGTGTCAAAGCAGCTTCACATGCATTATAAAAAAATTTAAACCGTGTCAGTCCAGTTTTCAGTGTTAAAGTTCAGTTTAGTTCAATTCAGCGTGGTTTAATATTCACTGCTGAGAGTCCAAACACTGAAGATTAATCCATCGATGCGCAGCTCTACAAGTCCAGAATCATGCAAGCCAGTGGCGACAGCGGCGAGGAAAAAACTTCACCAATTGGCGAAAGTGAAGAATTAAAAAACCTCTAGAGAAACCATGCTCAGTTGGGCACGACCATTTCTCCTATGGCCAGACGTCTTGTGCAGAGCTGCAGTCTTAATAACCACTCGTTACAACCGAGATATGCAGAAGAGCATCTCTGAACGCACAAAACGTCCAGCTTTGAGGTGGATGGGCTACAGCAGCAGAAGACCACACCAGGTGCTACTCCTGTCGGCTAAGAAGAGGAAACTGAAGCTACAATTCACACAGGCTCACCAAAATTGGACAATAGAAAATTGGAAAACCGTGCCTGTCTGAGTCTCTTTCCCCTGCGACATTCGGATGGTAAGGTCAAAATTTGGTTTCAAGAACATGTAAGCATGGATCCATCTTGCCTTGTATCAACTCTTCAGGCTAGTGGTGGTGGTGTAATAGTGTGGGGGATATTTTCTCGGCACACTTGGGGCCCATTAGTATCAATTAAGCATCATGTCAATGTCACAGCCTACCTGAGTATTGTCCATCTCTGTCCATGACCACAGTGTTTCCATCTTCTGATGGTTACTTTCAGCAGGATAACGTGCCATGAATCCTCTCAGACTGGTTTCTAGAACATGATAATGAGTTCACTGTACTCAAATGGCCTCCACCGTCACCAGATGGAGCATCTTTGAAATAGGGTGGAACGGGAGATTCGCATCATGGATGTGCAGCCAACAAATCTACAGCAACTTTGTGATGCTATCATGTCAATATGGAGCAAAATCTCTGAGCAATATTTTCAATACCTTGTTGAATCTATGCCACTAAGGATTGAGGCATTTCTGAAGGCAAAAGGGGTCCAACTCGGTACTAGTAAAGTGAACCTAATAAAGTGACCAGTGAGTGTACAGTTAACAGTAACTGTAGGCAAACTGGTCCATTCTTGGCAAAATTCACCAATTTATATCAAAAGCATGTCAAATTTAAACATTGTTTCTTGAAATAGCACATCAAGGGTTTCTGTGTCCCAATATCCTATCATTATTCATAAAAACACAATAATTTTGAAAAGTTTTGAAAAATAAGTTTGATTAATAAATGACATGTAATTGAATTCAATATATGTATTATACAAACTGTTGAAAAATAGCAGACCCCCGATAGTCTGCGTATAATTTGCATATTGCATATAGCATATAGCGTTATGAATTAAACGAATAATCTCTTTAAATCTTCTAATATCAACAAGTTTCTGAGACGATTAGCACCAAATGAAGCCATATGTGCCATCTCTAATGTAGCCTTAAAGCCCTCTCGCTCCCTGTGTGTACAGTATTTGTACAAGCACATGCACATGCTAATTAATTAGCCTAATGTAGCATGTTTAGCTGCGTCACGTCTACAGTATGAGACGTTTCGATGACAGTTCGGTATTATTGAAATGAGCATTTCCTATCAGTGTTCCCCAAAAGGTCAGATGTGTGGTGTTTGTTTGAGTTTGTCTTGTTGTGTGTTTGTGTGTAATAGAGAGCTAGCGATAGCATCAGTAATAGGTTTACGGTGGTGGAGCGGTAAATAAAAGAGCGGGACACACAAGGTTGGCCACGATGCTCATCTTCTCTGACCTCCCGTTTCAATCCCTGGCTTTATTCCTCTTTATTCCTCCCTCCCTCGTCTCTTCTCCACTCATTCACCCTGCTGTCTCTTCATCAGACCTTCATTGTGATGGATGGCCACGTGGAGGGACAGTAAAGTGCTAAAGTTTGTGGGCCGTGGATCCCACACCACTGCATAAACACACACACTCAGAGAGAGCGAGAGAGAGAGAGACGGGGCTTCCAGAATTGGATGGAGTGGAGGAAACACGTCAGCATTTTCTCTCCCAGTGTGTTTCACTCAGCGCGATTGAGTCTTATTATCTGACCCCTCTCCTTCTTCACACTGACCTGATCATATTTTACCACACACGCACACATTCTTTATGTCCGCCTCCCTCTTTCTTTCTGACAACTTCCTTCCACACACACACACACACACACACACACACACACACACACACACACACACACACACGTGCAAAAACACACTCTCACACTAAACTGCAACAGACATACAGACACACACCCATTGACTCACAAGTAGATAAAAACACACAAACACACACGGGAACAGACACACACAGTGCATCCAGAAAGTGTTCATAGCGTTTCACTTTTTCCACATTTTTTATGTTACAGCCTTATTCCAAAATTGATTAAATTCATTTATTTCCTCAGAATGCTACACACAATACCCCATAATGACAATGTGAAAAAAGATTTTATTAATGTTGAAAAAAAAAACAAAAAAAAAAAACTGAAAAATCACGTTCATCAATATTCCCAGCCTTTGCCGTGAAGCTCTACATTGAGCTCAGGTACATTCTGTTTCCACTGATCATTCTTGAGATGTTTCAGCAGCTTAATTGGAGTTAAGCTGTCGTAAATTCAGTTGATTGGACATGATTTGAAAGGCATGCATCTGTCTATATAAGGTCTCAGGGTTGACGGTGCATGTCAAAGCACAAACCAAGCAAGAAGACAAAGGAATTGTCTGTAGACCTCCAAGACAGGATTGTCACGAGGCTGGGGAAGGTTACAGAAACAAAATCTGCTGCTCTGAAAGTTCCAATGAGCACAGCAGCCTCCATCATCCATAAGTGGAAGATTATTTGGAACCACCAGGACTCTTCCTAGTGCTGGCCGGCCATCTAAACTGAGTGATCAGGGGAGAAGGGCCTTAGTCAGGGAGGTGATCAATAACCCGATGGTCACTCTGTCTGAGCTTCAGCGTTCTTCTGCATAGAGAGGAGAACCTTACAGAAGGACAACCATCTGTGCAGCAATCCACCAATCAGTCCTGTATGGTAGAGTGGCCAGACGGAAGCCACTCCTTAGCCTGGAATTTGCCAAAAGGCATCTGAAGGACTCTCAGACTATAAGAAACAAAGTTCTCTGGTCTGATGAGACTAAAGTTGAACTCTTTGGAGTGAATGTCAGGCGTTACGTTTGAAGAAAACCAGGCACCGCTCATCACCAGGCTAATACCATCCCTGCAGTGAAGCATGGTGGTGGCAGCATCATGCTGTGGAGATGTTTTTTCAACAGCAGGAACTGAAAGACTAGTCAGGATAGAGGGAAATATGAATGCAGTAGTGTACAGAGACATCCTAAATGAACACCTGCATCAGAGTGCTCCTAACTTCAGACTGGGGCGACGATTCATCTTCCAGCAGGACAATGACCCAAAGCACACTGCCAAAATATCAATGGAGTGGACATGCAGACATGCTCACACACACTTGAAGACACACATACACATTCACACATGCATACACAGAGACACAAACATGCAGACACGCATACATGCACAAACCTGCAGACAGACACACATGCGGACGCGCACACACACACATTAAGACATACACACACACTCATAAAGACACATAAACTTGCAGACACACCAGCGTGCTCACACACACATGCATGATCTTGAAGACATACACAGAGAGACATACAGACATGCAGAGACGCATTCTCTCTATCACACACACACACACGCACACACACTCTGTGATTCTTCCCCTCCTGCACCTGTGTTTGTGGCCCGTGGCATCATTATTCTTCATAATTGCTGATTATTATTTGGAATAATTAGCTTCGCAGACCACGTCAATGTTTATTTGTTTACATCTGGGTTGAAATTAACTTTTATATTATTTAATTTCAATCATGTTCAAGTCGTATAGACCACATAATTGCAGTTTATGTTTGTCAGTCATGAATACACACACACACACACACACACACACACACACACACACACACACCGTATGTCAATTCAGCAGTTTTCATTTAGAACAATTTTGTTTATACTATTACACATACATATATGTGTGTAATTTTTATTTATTTATTTTTAATTTATTTAACTTATTTTTTTCGGCTTAGTGCCTTTATTAATCTGGGGTCGCCTAGATTATCCAGCATATGTTTTACGTAGTGGATGCCCTTCCAGCTACAACCCATCACTGGGAAACATCCATACACACTCATAGACTATGGACATTTTTAGCTTATCTAATTCACCTGTACCTCATGTCTTTAGACTTGTGGGGTAAACCGGAGCATCTGGAGGAAACCCACGCGGATTTCAGCAGTATATTCTGAACGTGAATCTGATCTGAAATCATAGAAATATATTGTTATAATAAATCTGAATCTGCAAAAATTAACTATGAATTTAGAAAGTATGGGCTCTATTTTAGCGATCTAGGCTCAAAGTCTAAAGTGCATGACGTACAAGCATTAATGGCCCGTTTCCACTGACTGTGACAGTGTGTGTCTGAATCCTTTTTGCTTTTTTTAGGATGGAAAAATACGGTTTGTGCCCTGGCACATAGTCTAACAGGGTTGTGTTTATTTTCCTAATGAGTTTTGAGAATAACGTGCAATAAACCAATCAGAGTCTCATCTAACATTCCCTTTAAGAGTCAGTTGTGTTGTGCCATAGCACATTTGCTAATTAAATGGTGGAAAAACTGAACGCTTCACTAGAGAGAAAACGGTTAAACAGACCATCTGCAGAGCGTGGATTAAGATCGAGCCTCCTCCATTCGGACTCTTTACTTTTTTCATTGCCTTACTCCTCTACTTTCGTGGATAAGGAAACAGTGTTGTACGCACTCCACTGAAGACATTCATTAGTCTACATACTTAATTTTGTTTAAGCGCAAAGACGTTTTTAAAATTGTTTCTAAATTCACTTCTAATTTCCAGCAAACGAATAAATGAACAATAATAATGAAGTGTGGTCAATCCAAACAAATGTCCTATTCTTAGGCCCCATATGGTCATGCATACCTCTCCGAAAACCAACAGTTGGAGAAATCTAAACTTGTTATAATAATGCTACTACTACTACTGCTACTACTACTACTACTACTACTACTACTACTACTACTACTACTACTACTACTAATAATAATAATAATAATAATAACATTATACAAATGCAAATTGTCATGAATAAACTAAAAAAAGCCACCCCGAGCTGAAGAAGGCACAGAGTTTTTATATTTATGTAGAAAATAATTTTTGTATAATTAATCCTTTAATTGTTTTCAGATGTAAAGATATTTGCGTGTTGCTGTACATCCTGTGTGCACTAAGCAATGTGTAAGTGTTTAGACCCACATAGGCGCATAACCAATGCACTCTACATTAGGCTTTTGACCTGCTTTAAGTTGGTCAATAGTGCAGTCTGTTTGTAGTTTTGTGCCAACAAAGTGCACAGCACATTTTTACACCGGAACACTCATGATTCCACAAAAAGCCACACAAATGGATTTGCTATTAAAACAACTTGGTGCAAAAACTGAAAATTACTGCTGCGCTGGTCTGAAAATAGCAACAAATCGCGCCAAATGAGTCTTGCGCCTTATTGCGCCAGGTGTATGATAGGGCCCTATGTTTGTATTTAGGGCTGCACGGTGGCTCAGTGGTTTGCACTGTCGCCTCACAGCAAAAAGGTCACTGTTTCGAGCCTTGGCTGGGCCATTTTTCTCTGGAGTTTGCATTTGCATCTGGAGTTCTCTCCGTGTTTGTGTGGGTTTCCTCCAGGTGCTCTGGTTTCCCACACAGTCTAAGGAAATGCGCTATAGGTGAATTGAATGAACTAAATTATCTCTAGTGTATGAGTTTGTGTGTGAATGTGAGAGTGCATGGGTGTTTTCCAGTACTAGGTTGCAGCTGGAAGGGCATCCGCTGCGTAAAACATATGCTGGAATAGCTGTTGGTTCATTCTGCTGTGGAGAACCCTGATAAATAAGGCACTAAGTTGAAGGAAAATGAATAAAAGAATGAATGTTTTTATATTTATGTCTAAATGTAAACGTACATTATATTTTTATTATTCTATTGTCACACAAACTGCATAATTACGGTTCATTATTGTTAAGCAGACTATCTTTCATTAATTCGGCCATATATTGAAATAAATAGTTTTTTTCTGAATACTTCCATATGCAAAGAGGCAAAAACCTGTTTTAGTCTCTGCCATATTGTTGTAGAAATTCAAATAATAAATATTACCATCAGTAATTCTACATTCAAACCGTATGCCACTTTTTATTTATATCGGTTTCAGTATAAATTAGCTTTCATAAAAGATGTTTATGGAATAGTCACTGCATAATTACAGTTTATTATGCTCATTCATTACTTACAGACCATATGTTAATTATATAAATAAAAAAAATTAGAATGAAATGTATTTCAGATTTTAGTCACTGCTGTATTATCATAGATATTACAAATACTGGTTATTATTCTGAATAATTAAATATTCAGGACATATGTCAATATTTATATATGCATGCTTCGATTTAAATGAACTTTTAGGTCTGATCTTTATCTTATAATGACATATAACACATGTCATCTCTCATCTCATTTTCATCCGCTTTTCTGGTGCTGTGTCATGGGGGCAGCAGTCTTGGGAGAGAACCTCAGACTTCCCCTCTCCCCAGACACTTCGACCAACTCCTCTGGGGAAATCCCGAGGTGTTCCCAGGCCAGCCGACAGACATAGCCCCTTCAACGTGTCCTGGGTCTTGTCCCGGTGGGTCATGTCTGGAACTCCTCCCTAGGTAGGCAGCAGCTCTACTCCGAGCTCCTCTCGGGTGACAGAGCTCCTTAGCCTATCTATAATAGTGCGCCCTGCCACCCTGTGAAGGACACTCATTTCGGCCGCTTGTATCCAAGATCTTGTCCTTTTGGTCATGACCATAGGTGAGAGTAGAGGAACAATAATTGACCGGTAAATCGAGAGCTTTCGGCTCAGGCCATTCTTTACCACAACGGAACGATACATCAACCGCATTACGGCTTCACCATTTTGCCTGTCTAACTCACGTTCCATCCTTCCCTCACTCGTGAACAAAACCCCAAGATACTTCAACTCCTCCACCTGGTGTAAGGACTTTCCTCCAACCAGGAGATACCAACCTGGCATTTAAATGTAACTGTAATTACAGTTTATTACTGCTAATTATTTCTTAGGACATATGGCAATTTGAATATCTACCATGTAGTCAAACAGTAACTGACATAATTAGGCCATAATTTAAGTATATATACATTTTTTTTTACTTGCATAGCAATCTAACTTCTATATTAATCACTGTCTTTTAATCATAAGAAAATAACTGTTAGTGATTATTATCATAACTAATTACATATCCATATGTCCATTTTATTTATATTCATGTCTAACTACAAATTAGCACCTGTTTGACCTTAATCATACAGTCATAGTCACTGCATAATTATTGTCGTCAGCTGTTATTTACGTAGACCATGTCAATTTTTTATAGATTTATTTTTTAATATATCAGTCATATAGTCACATAAAATATGTTATGACTTTTAGTACTCATCACATGCAAATCATGTCATTTTTATTTTTCACATGTATTAAGGATGTAACTTCTGCCATACAGTTAATATAAATGACAATCATGTATTATTACAATGTAATTACAGCTCGGAAAATATGTATTGAACACGTCATGTTTTTTTTCCCTGGGAATAATATTTCTAAAGGAGCTGCTGACATGGAATTGAACCAGACCCTGGTAAAAACCCAAACAATACAAACATAAAACTAACATAAAGCAAAAAAACAAACAAAAAAAAATCTAAAAAATGAGTGATGGTAATAACACTGACACAAGGAGAAAGTCCTTAACGACTGAATTACTGAAACGTATTTAATACTTTATATAAAAGGCTTATTTGGTGATGGCTGCTTAAAGACGACTCTCATATGTACAGTGAAGTCACATGAATTGCTCAGGTGTGAGTTTTTCACAGACTTCAACAGAGTGTAAAAATCTTGAAGGTTCTGGGCGTTTCATATATCAAATCTGATCTTTAATTTGTGTTTCATCTTGGATTCAAGTCAGGTGATTGACTGGGCCATTCTACAGCTTGATTTTCTTGCTCTGAAGCCATTTGAGAGTTTCCTTGGCTGTGTTTTGTATCATTAATATGCTAAAATGTGGAACTTGGTTTCAACTTCATCATCCTGCAAATGTAGATGTTGGACTGAAGCAGCAAATATTCATTTACACTGACAAAGAGCAAAGGGTTTCTGAAGAACTACTGAAAAATTTCAGCTGCTGTCTGGGCTTTCACTGTCTTTCTACACCTCCCTTTCTTCATGTGTTCAACACTTTTCCCTGCATCATTTCATTTTATTATGCATAACTTAACTTGTAAACTAATTAGATTTGTTTTTTCTTGTTGTTTTTCTTTGCATATATGTATTTATTTGGTTGTTGCCAACATCTGTGGAATATTTTAAGTCAGCGGCACCTTTAGAAACATGTTTTCTAAGAAAATGATGTGTTCAATACTTATTTTCCCTGCTCTACATGTAGTCTTTACATCCACTTTTTATTTTTCATCTAATGTTGTACAAATTTTCATTACTAGTATTAATAATCAAGCCATACGCTGTAAAACAAATAATGCAGTTTAAACTTTTCAAGTTGAATCAAATGACGTTTTCTAGTCATCTCAACTTAGATCAAACTGACTAAAAATATTAAGTTAAACTTTTCATACCTAAAAAAATGATTTGAAACCTGATTATCTTATTAAAATAAGTTTATAAGCAACATATAAACATTTGGGGCGGCAATGAGGCACCTCACAGCAAGAAGATTGCTAGTTTGAGTCCTGGTTGGGCATTTTTTTGTGTGGAGTTTGCATGTTCTTCTCGTGTTCGCGTGGGTGTCCTCTGGATGCTCCGGTTTCCCTCACAGTCCAAAGACATGCTTCAGGTGAACTGCTTAAACAAAAAATGGCCTTAGTGTATGAGTTTGTGTGTATATGAGAGAGTATATGTGTGTTTCCCAGTACTGGGTTGCAGCTAGAAGGATAACTGCTGCATAAAACATATGCTAGAATAGTTGGTGGTTCATTCTGGTGCGACCACCCCTGATAAATAAGGGACTAAGCCCAAGGAAATTGAATGAATAAAGATAAACATTTGCTGTCATGACTTTTTGACATATATATTTTTATCTTATATTTAAGTGTGCTTTCTTATTTATTTGCTCTAAGTGACCTAAATTACAATTCTAAAGACCATTGTCGCTTATTTATGTGACCATCTGACATGAAGAAAGCAGTTTGGAAACACTGACAGTAGATTAATTTCTTCAGCAATCAGGAATTATAACATTTGAACAGTGAAGCATCCCTGTTGAAGATATTTCCATAAGGTGTGAGGTATTTCCAGTAAGTAGACCTATTTAAATGCATCCCACATTTGCAAATGTTTCCTTTGGTAAATGAGCCTTAATCTTTAAGACTCATTACGTTTTAATTAAAAATCTATTTCCAACATTGTAGCATTTATTCTGGATCTCACATTATCGGCGCTGTAGCACATCACAAGGTAAGCGTGTTAGGTAATCAGATTATGTTTGGGAAGTCACAAATGAACAGTTTTCATTTGGATCTTAAAATACTTGATTATCTGATGCTTAATTGACTGATTTACTGACAAATTTAATCTAAAAGCTCTCAAGTTGAACGGAATGATGTGAAAACGTTTGCAGTTTAGCATTGGCATTTTGGAGAAACAACTTTTTTTATTTTGTTTATTATCATTTTATTTGGCTAATCGTTTCATTTTATTTCTTTTTATTTCACTTCATTTCATTTTGTTTTGTTATTTTATTTATCATTTTATTTGATTTATTTTTGTTTCATTTTCATTTTATTAAATTTTTTATTTGTTTTATTTTATTTTAATTATTGTCATTTTATTTGATTTATCGTTTTATTTTGTTTCATTTCGTTTTGTTTTGTTTTATATATCATTTTATTTTATTTATTATCATTTCATTTTATTTATTATAGTTTAATTTAATTTTAGTTATCATTTTATTTTATTTATTTATTTATTGTTTTATTTTATTTAATTTCATTTATTGTTTTATTTAATTTTGTTGTATTTCATTTCGTTTTATAGTATTTATCATTTTATTTTATGTATTATTGTTTTATATTATTTTATTTTATTATAATTTAATTTAATTTAATTTATTGTTTTATTTTATCATTTTATTTTATTTTATTATCATTTTATTTTATTTAAAATTGCTTTATTTAATTTTATGTGTCATCATTTTGTTTAATTTTATTTGTAATTTAATCTTATTTAATTATTGTTTCATGTTTTTATTCATTATTTTATTTTATTTAATATTTTTTATTTTTTATGTATTATCATTTTATTTTATGTATTGTTTTATTTTTTTATTGTTTTAATTAAATTTATTTATTATCATTTTTATTATTGTTTATTGTTTTATTTATTAGGTTTTTTTTATTTTATTTATTGTTTGTTATTTTATTTTATTTATTATCATTTTATCTTATTTTATTTATTATTTTTATTTTATTTATAATTGTTTTTTTATTTTATTTATTTATTATAGTTTTATTTTAATTATTATCCTTTAATTTTATTTCATTCCGTTTAATTTCCTTTTGTTTTGTTTTTTATCATTTTATTTTAATCATTCTATTTTATTTTATTTATTATGGTTTTATTTTATTTACATTATTTTATGCATTATCTTTGCATTTTATTATATTTCATTTCATTTTGTTTTGTTTTTTTTATTTGTTTTGTTTTTACTTATTCAGTGCCATTCTAACTGCATTCTAGTAGGTTCTGTCGCAATAACTATAATATTCCTTTCATTCATTTTTTTATTTTCGGTTTAGTTCCTTTATTAACGGTTCGCCACAGTGGAATGAACCACCAACTTATCCATCATATGTTTTACGCAGCGGATGACCTTCCAGCCGCAACCCAACATAGGGAAACACCCATACACACTCTTTTACACACATAAGCTATGGCCAATTTAGCTTGTTTATTTCACCTATACCGCATGTCTTTGGACTTGTGGAGGAAACCGTAGCACCCGGAGCAAACCCACATGAACATGGGAAGAACATGCAAACTCCATACAGGAATGCCAACCGACCCACCTGGGACTTGAACCAGTGACCTTCTTGCTGTGAGGCGATCATGCTAACCACTGCGCCATCGCGACGCCCCATAACTGTATTATTGTAGACAATTAAAATCTTGTAACCCCAAATGGTAAAAATATAAATAAAATTTTAAAAAACATTGTATTATAGAATAACTTTTTGATACTTTAATCAAATATACAACTGTTCAAAAGTATAATCATGATATATAATTACACTGTTATAATCACTGTATATGTTACACTTAAAAACAACATTTATTTGAATTTGATATACTAATTATTGCACATATATACCATTAATCTTAAGAAAAGTCATGTTTTGTACAGAGATGTTAAATGTGATGGCAGTGTCTTGTAACTGATTCCTCGTCAGCTGTCAGTATATCACCAAATTAAATAGCTCATATTCACAAGCTCGTTTGCGGTTTTGGGTTAAACCGAGCCGATTTGAGGATTAGTGCCTCTTCAATCTGGCCACCACAGCTGGTTTCCACTCAGCACTGTGTTTGACCCCCCCATATCAGTGCCAGAGAGGGTTTGTGTCCAAATGTATGGTGGTTAAAAAAATATCCAAATCCCGCTTAACCAGAATTAATCATTTTTTCCACCTGCTCTTGTGGGTCACCAACAACTGAGAGATTAGAAAAGCCACTCGTTCTCCCTGTACGACCTTTAACACTGATGGGACGTTCCTTAACATGAAGATCCCACAAGATCAATGAGAAAGCTGAGATTACAACGGGCTTGAGTCCCATTCAGCCACTCGCTTGATTGTTGATGAAGGCCATTCTGTAATCAGAGATTGGCAGATTGCTGTGTTTTTATGTTGTGCCTGTGTTTTGAGTGCATGTGTGTGTTTGGATGCCATTTAATCCTTGTGTATTGTTCAAATTGACTACCCTTTCATTATGTTCAGGGCTGTTTTTGCCCCATTGACTTCCATTATAACCACATTTTTTTGATTGCAAAGCCATGACAGCAAACAGTCATGCATTAATGAGGTTTTTCCCTCTTGGAAAGAGGTAAATCTAGTCATTTTTATGGTTGATCGTCAGTTGGCAGCATTAACCCTTTAGATGGGCCCGTGTAAAAAAATAATAATAATAACATTTCTAGCTTTTATATGGAGTCCTATGGATTAAAACAGCAAATTATAGTGTCTGTGTGCGCATAAATACACCTATTACTGTATATTTACTGTCTTCTGAGAGCGGAGGACACACAAACACACACTATACTTAATATAAAATCCAAAAACTAAGCTTTTTTTCTTTGCACTGTAACTGATGCTCAACAGTAAAAAAAAAAACTGAGCTCTTTTCAACAGTAAATTTGCCGAGAGTTTGTTGAGTTTTTGAAAAATACCACAATTTCACAAAATATGTGTCAAAATAAGATTTGTCACCAAAAGTCATTCTATTTGCTGAGTGACAGAGAAAGTTGTGGCCAAATTAAGCCACAAAATCATCCCAGAGTGGATAAACTTCCCTAACAGCAGACAAGGGTTAAAGACAATGTATTTTGCCCCTTTCATTAAATGTCAATTAAATTTCTGTTTTCCCCCCATTTGATGTGTCTATCAAAATTACCACAGATTATTTTTTTTTATAATTTGCTAGTCAAATTTGCCCAATTTGTTTTGCATTCCTTTAAATGCAAATGAGCTGCTGCTTTCCAGAAGAGGGCAGGACCTTTGCATCAATTCTGACACTCCAGAAACAACAAAACAAGCTAATCTTTTTCAAAATGTAAATAATTAGTAGATGAAGGTTAAATTTGCATGTTCGAATCAGTCAGACAATGATAAGACGAAGAGTTTACAACTTCTAGACTGACCCAGGGCATTTATAAATGGTTAGTGGGTGCTTTTATATAGTGTAATGTGGAGTATTATAAGTTTGAACTAATCTATTAGCATGTTATTGCTCTTTTCTGGTGTGCTGCCATTACACTCAGTACACTAATTGTCTTATCTGCACTGGAAACGTAAATCCCCATACTATACAGAGCATAAAATTATTAGTTTATGATTTAAGCTGACAGGGATTGTGTTCAGGATAGTATAAACATATGAAAAACTAAACTGTTTTATGTTCAATCCACTTTAATTTGTAAAAACGAATAAGTTAACTTAATTCTGCAACACAGGCTCATTCCGAAAACGTAGCCCTATATACATTTCTGGAGATTGCGAATTATGTAGCTAAAACAGCATTTGGTGGCATTTCATCTTTAAAAAGAATACTACAGGGGCGATATGACGCAGTTCCTTTTTGCACTAGCAGCTGACTGCTTACCAACGTATGGACTGCTTACCCACTGTTACCAGTTTGTCGCTTGGCATGCACATAGGCGGACTTGACTACAATGATAGAGGTTAAGTCCGGCGAAGAAAGTTTCCAGAAAGCAGAGACAAAAACAGAATCCAAAAAGTAAAGTAAACAAATAAATAACAGAGTGAGAAAGTGGTAAAATCTGAAAAAGAGGTAAAAAAAAATCTATTTTCTTTTTCTGGATTGCTTTATTAAAACTGTCGGTTGGGTTTGAGACATGAACATTAAGACACGGTCAGTCAGTCAGTCAGTCAGTCAGTCGACAGCCGCCTCTGGTGGATTTACATAAGAACAGCTGGTAGGAATGGCATTCTCGAGAGAAATTTGAGATCTGAAAAAACATACACAGTGGCCTCTGGTGAATTTGCAAAAACAAAAACTGCAAATAAACATACCTCCTGGGACGTATTTGGCGCTCTGCAGAAATGGATAAAGCGGTATAAATGAGCCTGGATTGTCCCAACACAAATCAAAAGTGTGGAACCCAGCATTTTTTACAGTGTTAAATGAGCTATACTGACATTACTAATGGAGCAAAAGCTGAACAGCTCATGATTTTAACACCAAAACAGTTACCATGTTGTCCCTTTTCACATTTTTCTAACTGTTAGATGCTATACATGATTATAGCTCTCAAAAATGGAAAGAAAAGTCATATTTTCATGATATGTCCCCTTTAAAACAGAGTTGGCCCAGTAAAGCAAGTATGTGTCAGCATTAATGGCATAACTCAAGTTAATGCTCAACATCTGAGTCATTTCCTCTTTTGCTCCGACCCTCCGTGACTCTCCGCACATCCCTGGTAAAGTCAGAGTCGCTGAGCCCTGTTGGCGGGTTTGATTATGCTGGAGAGGCGACGAGCACCGCCGAGTTCTCACTCTCCAGCAGTGCATTAGTCGAGCACTTAAACGCAGACGGACCGAAGCGCGAGTC
Organism: Danio albolineatus; assembly: GCA_903798035.1. Taxonomy (NCBI): domain Eukaryota; kingdom Metazoa; phylum Chordata; class Actinopteri; order Cypriniformes; family Danionidae; genus Danio; species Danio albolineatus. Next base: position 9,679,892 of record CAIGQQ010004837.1, read on the forward strand.
TTCAGGTCAAGGCTGTACTTATCGCATAGTGGGCTACACTTCAGAACTCTCAACACTGTCGCACTAAAACTTGAACTGTAACAGTGGTTGATAATTCTGGAGTACAAGAACAAAATGTTAAAGGGATAGTTCAGACAAAAAAAAAAAGAAAAGAAAGAAAATTTACTGTTAATTTAGTCACCTTTGAGTCATCCTAGATGTAGGTGACTTCTTTTTTCAGTTAATGCCATTTTAGGTTTGAGTTTCATTAAATGCAAAAAATGATGACTGGAACTTTAAAAGTTAAAAGTGGGTTATTTTTTTTATTTTTTACAAAAACGCTGGATTAATTTCAGAAATGGGTCCATATTATTTTTATTCTTAGTAAATGTAAAATATTTGAAATAAGCACATACAGTTGAAGTCAAAATTATTAGCCCTTCTGTTTTTTATTAGTATTTTTTATATATATTTTACAAATGAAGTTTAACAGTGTAAGGAATTTTTCACCGTATTTCCTATATTACTATATTGTTTTTAATCTGAAGAAAGCCCTGTTTGTTTTATTTCGACTACTCAAAAAAATAACTCATTGGATGAACTCAATTTAATTGAGGGCAGGATTTCCATCCAATAAATTTGTTTTGCGCCAACTAAAAAAAAAAAAACATTTACACAATTAAATGCAGTTGAGTTGGTCCAACATGATTTTATCAATTAAAAGTTTAAATACATTTGCATTTTTATTTAACTTAAACTCAAAGGTCTGATAATATTCAGTTGATTGAGACTGGTCTCAGAACTAATTTCTGAGCAACTCACTGAGCAAAGCAACAATCTGCATTTTTCTAATTAAGTTGCCAACACCCCAAAGCATGTGGTCTTCTGCAAGGTGGTAATCTCAAAACTCTAAGCATACATAAAAATCTTCTAAATCTTTAACTAAATCTTAAACTAAAGTGAAGATTAAACTCTAACAAGTCTTACTATTAACTTTAAACTCCTAAGATGACTTTTATTGTCAACATTTCCCTCTCTTAATTCAATCCCACTCAAAGCGTGCTGGGATCAACAAATCCCCTAAGCAGGTTGGACCATAACAATTCCTTCATGTTGTCCCAACACAAAACGTTTAAGTTAACTTAATGGTTTACAAATTTAAGTGGAGTAAACATAAAACAAATAAATTCGCCCAAGAAATTACAAGAATTGTGTTGTTTCAGCTTATTTTAAATAAGTAGTTTGAACAAGCATCCGTGATTGTTATTTTTAGTGTAGAATAAAACCAGTTTTTTATTTTTTTAAAACCATTTTAAGGTCAATATTATTAGCTCCCTTAAGCAATATCTTTTATTCATTTTTTTATTGTCTACAGAACAAACTACTGTTATAGAATGACTTGCCTGACTGCTTTAACTTGCCTAATTAATCAAGTTAAGCCTTTAAATGTCACTTTAAGCTAAATACTACACTGTTAAAAATGTGGAGTAGGGTGTACTTGAAAAAAAAGCTTAGTAACGTTTTTCACTCAAGGCTAATAGATCTTTAAAGCTTTGCCAAGTAAAAGTCCAAAATAACCAAAATTATTAGGACATTTATTAGAAATGTTAAGAAAGGTTAGAAATGTTACAGTAGGTTAAGTTTATTTGGGGAATTCGAAGTAAATTTTATTGACTTTTTGTTTGTAAAAGTTGTACATTTAATATATTTTACTATTTTGTATACTATTATATATTACTGGTTTTCGTTATCCTGATTAAACTTTATTTAAAGATGTTAAAATATGACGCATTGCAACTGTTTCTTAATTAAAAACACTGCCAGACAATTGAGTATACTTTCATTTGAATGAAACTTCCCAGACAGACTTTCAGACAGAAAGGATGGGTTTATCTAGTATCTTGAAACATATCTAGTAAAATATATATATTTTTTTGTCATCATGACAAAGATAAAAGAAATCAGTTATTAAAACCAACCCACACTCATTCTGAAAACGTACTGCTTTATATATTTCTGGAGATCGCAAAAAACGACCAGGCATTTTTTTTACATATTTTTGTTTTCGCAAATCCACCAGAGGCCGCTGTGTATGCTTTTTGAGATCTCAAATTTCTCTCACTAGTGCCTTTTGCTCCTGCTGTTCTTGAGTGGATCCACCAGAGGACGCTGTCAACTGACTGACTGACTGACCGATCGACTAACCCACCCTTCTCTTTCCCTACCCCATTCCAATAGTGTTTTCAAAAGCACTGATTGACCAGCACCCACTGCCCTAAACCCAACCGATGGTTTTCAAAAGCAATCCAGAAAAAGAAAAGCCCATACCTGATTTTTACCAGGTTTTCAGATTTTACCACATTCTCACTTATTTATTTCTTTATTTTATTTTTGACTTCTTTTTTTGTCTTACGGGAACCGTTCTTCACCAGACTCGAACCCTGTCATCCTGGTCAAGTCCTCTCTGCATCTTACGTCCACTGACATATATGGCGAGGTACAGAACAAACTGGTAACAGCAGAAAAGCAGTTCATACGGTTTGGGTGGTGAAGGAGATGCAAGATTTATAGTTATAAGTATTACTATTTTTTATCTTTATCCTTTATTTATTTATTATAATTCTATTCATTTATTTTAATATTAGTTTTATTGAATATAATTATTTTTAATTATGAATATATAAACAATTTAGCGACCTTGCTGTGAGTCGAACGTGCTACCCACTAAGCCACCGTGGTGCCTAGTCTTTCTTTAGTGTTGTTAAAATGGACATTGTCTGGTGGTTTGTTAAGCCGATTTGAATATTATCAGTGGTTATCAGCTGATTGATATGGGCCAATAGGGGCCTTCTGTGCCTGCAAGTAGGCTCAGAAGGCTGTTGTCATTCATCCACATGGTTAATCAGATATAAATCACATATGGCTATGGCCAGAAGTGAACGAGAACTATTTATTAAATTTGCCATTAATTGTATTTTATTAATGTCTACTCCTACCCCAACCCTAAATCTAACTGTGATAGTGATGTAAAAACAGATCTGGCTCTGGAGTCTTCTCTGTTAGTACAGCTGATTAACCTCAAGAATTATTTATATTATTTATTAATTAAATTTGCCATTAATTGTATTTTTATTAATGTCTACCTCTACCCCAACCCTAATCTCAACCGTCACAGTTATATAAAAACAGATCTGAATCTGGAGTCTTCTCTATTAGGATAACCAATTAACCATGTGGATGGATGATAAAAGCCTTCTGAGCCTACTAGCAGGCACAGATAGCCCCTACTGGCCCATATCTACAGGTACCAGCTTATAACCACTGATAACACCCATTCAATCAAGTGATAACATTCCAAACGGATGGTTTGTTTTAATGTGTTTTTGTGATGAATAGTTCAAATGGTGATAAAAAAGGAGTGCTAATAATTCTGACTGTATGTCAATGCAAATCTGCATTTATTTATTTGTTTTTATTCATTTTAATTTGTCATTTCATTGATATTATTTTTTTCCTCTGCTTTAATAATAATTACATTTTAGCTTAAAAGCATAGTTGACATTTCTCTCATCATTTACTCAACCTTCACTTGTCACAAACTTGTTTGAATGAATTTTTTTCTGTGTTGAACAGAAGAAGAAGCGAAAAAAATGTTGGAAACATGTAACTATTGACTTTCATATACAACAATGCAACCATCATTAAAAAAATAAAAAATAATAGATAACAAGGGAAACGACTATTAATAAAAGGGAAATATTAGAAAGTCTCAACCCAGTCCGGTTTTATATATTTTGAAACTAAAGCAATGACAACCAAATCTAATCTTTTCATAATTGTAGGTTGTTTGTATGTGTCTGGAGTTGAAAAACCTCTTTCAAAAACATTTTTTCTTTCAAACCTCGATGTTTAAAGAGACTAAATGGGCTTGAACATAAAAAAGCGCTCTCTGTAGAAGACATTTATTTGTATGGGAGACCTTGTCAAAAAAAGATTGCTTACGGACGTCAGCTGAACAAGAAAATAGTTTCATGGGATGAGCAGGTTATTGCATTTTGATGAAAGATTATAAAGATTTTCTTTCCTCAGAAAAAATGTACGCTTTTAAATCGTTCATAATAGGACTCTGAATGTGTATCATGAAAGTAAATTGCGTCAATTTGGATTTTAAACAGCTCAATGACTTTTGGACATTTTAGATCAATTGTTTTGAGGTGATCAGACGTGAGTTTAGAGCTTCATTCATTCATTTTCCTTTGGCTTAGTTCCTTATTTGTTATGGGTAGCCACTACGGAATGAACCGCCAACTATTCCAGCACATGTTTTACGCAGCGGATGCCCTTCTGGCCACTAGCCCATCACTGGGAAACACCTATGCACACTCGCATTCTCATACGGCCGATTTTGTTTGTTCAATTCACTCACACCGCATGCCTTTAGACTGTTTGGGAAACCCACGCAAACTCCACATAAAAGTGCCAACTGGCCCAGCTGGGACTCGAACAAGCGACCTTCTTGCTGTGATGCGACTGTGCTAATCACTGAGGCACCATTCTAATGTTTATTCCATTGTATTAGAACTAAAACAAAGAAAAATGTTCTCTAACACATGCACGCATACACAACCCCCCTAAAAAATCAAATAATAAAATATATCAGCGTGTAATGAACTAACCTAAATTCAAGTCAATGTAAATCTCTAGCGTGGAAGTGGGCTAAACGTTCCCTTGAGGGAAGGAGAGATAATGTTTTAACCAAAAAACCTGCCCGTTTTTTCTTTCAAATCACATAATCTAAAAGAGGTCACCGTATTAAATGTAATTCATTCATTCATTTTCCTTCAGCTTAGTCTCTATTTCAAAGGTCACCACAGCGGAATGAACCGCCAACTATTCCAGTATATGTTTTACACAGTGGGTACCCTTCCAGCTGCAACCCAGTACTGGAAAACATCCATACACGTTCATTTACACATATATGGCCAATTTATCCAATTCACCTATAGCCTGTCTTTAGACTGTGAGGGACACTGGAGCAACTGGAGGAAACTCACACAAACATGGGAAGAACATGCAAACTTCACACAGAAATGCCATCTGGCCTTGTCAGGACTCGATCCAGCGTCATCCTTGCGGTGAGGCGACAATGCTAACCACTGAGCCTCCGTGCCACCCCATGTCAAATGTAATTGGACTGTTAATTCTTAAGTCGGCCAATAGAAAGCTCTTCACTGTCCTGCATCTTGTATGTGTTTCAGATGGACATCGGCCAACAAAATCATGCTGCCGTGTCTGAAAGTAGCTGGTATGTGTCTTTCTACATCTATCCTTCATTTTTAAGAAATCCTAGCTCATGACTCGTAAGTGTTTTCAATGTATTTCCACTTTCAAACTCTGTTATGGGTCCTTGATTTCTGTTATGATCACATTTGAGGGTGAAAAGTAGAACAAAGTTACATTTATTTACATTTGCCAACATTTTTAATCATCTCACATATGGCAGATACAGTTGAAGTCCGAATTATTAGCCCTCCTGAATTATTAGCCCCCTAGTATATTTAACGGAGAGAAGATTTGTTTCAACACATTTCTAAACATAATAGTAATGTAATGTAATGTGTGTATTTATATCATGAGGGGGGGTCTCTCCACACCACCACCAGTGTGCAGCATCCACTTGGATGATGCGACGGCAGCCACAGGACAACGGCACCAGTGCGCTCGCCACACACCAGCTATAGGGGGAGTGGAGAGACAGTGATAGAGCCAATTCAGTGGATGGGGATGATTGGGAGGCCGTGATGGATAAGGGCAGATGGAGGGAATGTGGCCAGGACACCGGGGTTACAACCCTGCTTTTTACGAGAAGTGTCATGAAATTTTAAATGACCACAGAGAGTCAGGACCTCGGTTTAACGTCTCATCTAAAAGACAGTCTCTAGATAGTCTCTCGTCTCGTTTTCAACCACTTTTTCTGGGGCCAGTTTAGGAGAGAACCCCAGAATTCTTCTCTCTTCAGACACATCCTCCAGCTCCTCCAGGGGGATCCCGAGGTGTTCCCAGGACAGACGAGAGACATAGTCCCTCCAGAGTGTCCTGGGTCTTCCCGAGGCCTCCTCCCGGTGGGACATGCTTGGAACACCTCCCTAGGTAGGTGCCCAGGAGGCATCCGAAATGAATGCCTGAGCCACCTCAGCTGACTTCTCTCGATGTGGAGGAGCAGCAGCTCTACTCCGAGCTCCTCTCGGGTGACAGAGCTCCTCACCTTGTTTCCGAGATCTTGTATCCGAGATCTTGTCCTTTTGGTCTTGACCCAAAGCTCATGACCATAGGTGAGAGTATAAACGCAGATTTTTATTATTATTATTTATTATTATTAATCAAGAACTTGCTTCTTCTTTACCACAATGAACCAGTACATCGACCGCATTACTGCTGCCGCTGCACCAGTCCGCCTGTCAATCTCTCCTTCTATCCTTCCCTAATTTCTAGTAACTGATTTCTTTTATCTTTGCCATGATGACAGTACATAATATTTTACTAGATATGCCATTATTCAGCTTAAAGAAGGGCTGTACAAAATAAACAAAATCATATTTCTATTTTTTTTTTTGTTCTTTGAACGAATATTGCGATTGTGATTTAAATGCGATTTTTGGCAACTGTTTTTGCCTTTTCAAACTAGCTACAAACATTATAGTATTAGGTTTAGGAAATAAAACTGTAGTAAAAATTGTCTTTAAAACAGACAACATAAAATATATGAAGAATAACACAGTTATTAGCACAATAGTAACCATCTTAAATATATATATATATACTGTATATATATATATATATATATATACAGTAATATATACTGTAAATATATATATCTATAT
>CAIGQQ010004837.1:9695966-9722370 GCA_903798035.1 Danio albolineatus
TCTATCTATCTATCTATCTATCTATCTATCTATCTATCTATCTATCTATCTATCTGTTGTTCTGTCTGTCTGTCTGTCTGTCTCTATCTAATCTATCTATCTACCTACCATCTATCTACCTACCATCTATCTATCTATCTATCTATCTATCTATCTATCTATCTATCTATCTATCTATCTATCTATACAGTATATATATTATTATTATTATTATTATTATTATTATTTTAAAGGTGTCATGTATTGCAGCATTTTCAGCATATTTACTCCAGACCTTCAGAAATGTGATGAAATACTACTCAAGAAACATTTCTTATTTTAATCAATATCGAAATAAATTGTGCTGCTTTATTTTTATTAAGGAAGCTGTGATTTTACTTTGGAAAAAGTGTGACATTCAAAATTAATACATTTAAAGAGGCTGAAATCCAACTAGTTGCTATAAAATTCTGCTCTTTTTGTCATAAAGCATTTTTGTAAAACATATTTAGCATTTTTCCCATGTCTCACACACTTTTGGGACTGTATTTTGTTAATAAATACATGTACATGCACCACATTAGCAAATGATTACACTGATCACCTTTTTAACCAGGAAGTAAACATTTATACAAAGACATTTTGAGCTTGAACATTGAGTAATACTTATGTTGCTTCACAGCAAGAAAGTCGCTGGTTCAAGTCCAGGCTGGACCAGTTGGCATTTCTGTGTGGGATTGCATGTTCTCCCTGTGTTGGCATGGTTTTCCCCCACAGTCTAAAGACATGCGCTATAGGTTAATTGAGTAAACTAAATTGGTCATAGTGTGTGAGTGGGTGTTTGAATGAGTGTGTATGGGTGTTTCCCAATACTGGGTTGTGGCTGCATATAACAAATGCTGAAATAGTTGATGGTTCATTCCGCTGCGATGACCTCTGAAATAGAGACTAAGCCGAAGGAATATGAATTAATTAATAATAATAATAATAATAATAATAATAATAATAATAATAATAATAATAATAATAATAAACATCTAGAAATGTAGCCTGCGAAAGCTAAATTCCTTATTCAGAGATGAGAAGAGTCATGGCTGTAGGCTTTTGTCTTGTGATTAAAGTACAAATATTTCTAAAGAAGAAGAAATGTGTCCATTATCTAGAATCACTTAAAATTCCGGCTGCTTTTTTTCTCAATGGCAACAATTCCATCCAAGTCAAGTTATCAGGCATATAAAAACAAACTCAGTCGAGAAAAAATAAACCAATTTTCAGCACACAATCAAATATTCAGTTGTGGAAAATGAATTCTCTTGTAAAATCTGTTGCTGAGCACGGAGAGAGTCAAGTCGGCCCCCCGGGTGTAAAATAAAGTGAATAGTCTGTGCACTATTTATTATGCATGAGCAAAAAATGTTTCCAAAATCACCTCAATTGTGACAAGTAGTAGTGCTGCAGATTTTTCCTTTCTTTTTTGTGTGGAAACTATGTTTAGGATTTGTTAATAACCAGTTAAAAATGACAACATGCATAAGTTGTTTAGTTGTTTTATTACATTAAAAACATTTCTGTGCTCACAAGGGGTCTTTAGGCACTTTTTTACATTTTTCATTTCACCTTTCTGGACTTAGCTCTCACTGGATCTATCATATTTGTTGAGAACTGAGATATGTTTGACTCCACGCCATTTTTTCATGAGTGATTTTTGACCTCACTTCGACCCTTCAACAAAGATTTTCTTCTGTTAACTGCTCTCATCGCATTTAAAACATCGCTGGTCAGCCGTAGGAATCCTCCTCACACAGTGGACAGACGAACCTGGACTGTGTATTTGTTAGACATTCTCTCAATGCAACTTTTAACTTCTCTTATACATGGAAATAATGTGAAAAGCATGTGTAGCTCTAGTCAGGCGTATTCAGATCATTTTGATGGTATATTACAGGGATTCTGTAGTTCGCCCAAAAAGGAACATTCACTCACTATTTACTCATCAAGTTTATGAGTTCTCTTCAATGCAAAAGAAGATAATTTGAAGAATGCTGGAAACCTGTAACCATCCTCTTGGTAAGTCATGATGTATGGAATACCGTTTCCGGGTCCAAACTGATACTCATTTGAATTGAGAAAATATTCGTTTATGACCACTTTTTAGTCCTATCACAAATTAAAGTGAACTTTAAATAAAATCATGGTGTACACAACTGCATCATAGACACTAGTATTTTAACAATTTCTTAAAAAAAAAAAAAAAAAAAATAATATATATATATATATATATATATATATATATATGAATTTCCGAAAGTATTATATCGCTTTGTAAACGTTTATTATTACCGTTTGGTGAGCCTCCCCATTCAGTTTGATATGGTGCTTGGACCAGGAAGTCAATGGTCACAGGTTTACACCATTCTTCAAAATATCTTTATTTTGTGTTCAACAGAATTAAGAATGTTCAGTATGTTCATTCGATGTTCTCATCATTTTAAAAATCTATACATTTTCTTCGTAAAAAAAATTATATTTATTTATTATTATTATTATTATTTGTTATTCATCTTTTGAAGTCTGCCAGGGATGGGAAGGAGTGGGTTTTAAATTTGCACTTGTTTAAAAATATATATATATATATTTTTTTTCAAGAAAAACTTGATAAACAGTCAATAAACAACAACAACAAAACACAAATTTCCTGTCATTGTTGATCAAGTAAAGCCTCGTACTGCATTTGGCTGATTGTCGTAAGTGCATACTGTTTTTGAAGTGAAATGACTTTTTGTAGCATATCCAGATATAAATGTGTCAGAAATATACACTGTTAAAAATTTCCTACAGTAAATTATTAGAGCATTTCACCAGTATGTCAGTAATTGGCTGGGCCAATTGCCATTTCTGTTTGCATGTTCTACCCTGTGTTGGTGTGGGTCATCCGGATGCTCTGGTTTCCCCCACAATCCAAAGAAATATTCTATAGGAGAATTGGATGAACTGCGTTGGTCCAAGTGTGTGTGTGTGTGTGTGTGTGTGTGTGTGTGTGTGTGTGTGTTTGTGTGTGTGTGTGTGAGAATGAGTGTGTATGGATGTTTCCCAGTGCTGGGTCGTGGCTGGAAGAGCATCTGCTGCGTAAAACATATGCTGAAACAGTTGTCTGTTCATTCCGCTGTGGTGACCTCTGACATAGAGACTGAACTGAATGAATGAATACTATGATGAATGTCTTTACTGTCACTTTTGATCAGTTTAACCCTTACTTACTTCAAGCCCCTTGAATTACACATCCTGGATTTTTTCAGATTTTTTTTGCCAAATCATTTTAGATGTATAAGATATGTAATAAATTGACATCATCAATTTAATAAAATATACAGTAACTGAGAAATAAAGGACAGTAAAAAAGAAATTATAAAATATCTCTAAAAAGTATAATAATTACAAGAATAAAATGTGTAGATTATTTAAATATAAGGCAAATGAGTTGATTACCTTTTTCTAATTGTGTACAAATATTCTGCAACCAATTTAGATCATTTCATCCTCTCTGAGTTTTTAATAAAGTGTTCTTTACTTTTAGTCAAGTAAAGCTTTTTTAGAAAAGAGTAGTTTAGATTAAATAATTAATTATTTAATGTCTCTCTCGCGGCTCTGCGCATAAAATTAACGACAGCTTAGAAAACGAAAGCAAAACCAAATCCCGGACATTTTATTAGATGTAAAAACCCCGCTAGGCAAAAGGTGCAGGTGACTGTCTGCTGGAGGGTTGACAGATCTCGTGCACACAGAACAAGCAGTATGAATCGGGCAAAGGAGAGAAGGTTTTCCACTACTTAATCTCTCGCGGATGTTTGTTTATATTGGGTGGATAAAAAAAGGTTGATAATAATATGAAAAAAAAAAAAGTCTGTCACTAAATATACTTGGGTAGCCGTAATCTCAACTCAACTCAGTTTATTTTTATAGCACTTTCAACAACCACATTGGGTACCAAAGTGCTGTACATAAAAAACAAATAAAACACCTGAAACATACACAGAACTAAAATAGATAAAATCACAACACAATACCAGGTAATATACCTGGGCGGCATGACAAAGTAAATCCTGTAAAGCACTGTATTTTTTAATATGAACAACACCATCGTCGACACATTTGATAAGTTTAAATCTATTAAGGCCCCTTAAAAATACACTTTCAAACATTTATTTTGTTATAATTTTTTTTTTATTTAAACAATTATTTTTAATAGATTTTATGTTTTCAATGACGCCGCATCCATCTAAAGCAGGGGTGTCCAAACTTTTTGCAAAGAGGGCCAAATTTGATAAAGTGAAGATGCCCGGGGGCCAATAGTTCCTTCTGACATTTTTTTCACCACAAAAGTTTCATGAAAATACACACTGTTATAAAACTATTTTCATTGTCACAATTACCTTTATTTTTCAAATGGCAATATAACCAAATATAAGCCACTCAGGCATGAACAACTCTAAACACACAATTATGCCTTTCTTTCATATCTGGAGAGTCAGATAAAATTGAACAAACTGTATAGAATACCTTACATATCTATGAGTTTGATATCTATCTTTGCCTCATGAACATTTTAAACAGGAGTTATAAGTAATGCAAATTGGTCTGTTATCATTAAAGTTTAAAAAAAAAGTGAATTTTGCTCTTGCCTTCTAAAAGGTCTTTCAGGAAGCCAAAGTTTGCATAACAACTACAGGAAGATTATATATGACGGCAAATCAATGGCAAAATTAATCGAGCGCAGCGGTGATGTTTAAACAGAAAGTGAATCGCAAGCAAATTACAGTCCTAAGCGCGAGATCTTCACGCGCGCGCTGAACTGATCCACCTCGAGGAAACGGGCCTCGCGCGCACATTATCATCTGTGCGCACGATGTACGCTCTCGCGAGTGAGGTCATGCCTGCACCGCGCGCGCGATCAGTTCTCTCCGCTCGCTCGCTCGCTCGCTGGCTCTTCTCTGCTTGCGCCAAACTTTTTTGATTTTTGTCTTGGGGCGGGCCTTGGTTTACTTGTTATCTCTAATGCTATTGGTTACTCTCCCTTGGTTTATTTATTCTAACAGAGCTAGCGAGCCATAAATAACACATTATGAGATGGAATCTGCGGGCCGTATGAAATCTGACTGCGGGCCGTGATTGGCCCGCGGGCCGGACTTTGGACATGCCTGATCTAAAGCCTGTTTCACACCGCACGTGAGAGCAGCGCATGTTTTTTCGTTGTCCATGTTTACAGATTAGAGCTTTCACAGCGCACACAGAAGCAGCGTGTCAGTGCGGAGCATGAGCTAGCAGTGCTGGACAATGTATGCGTGCAGCAAATGCTCTGCCTGCATGATGCTCTATCAGGTGTGAAACAGGCGTAAGTCAAGTTATGTGACATAAAATAAAAGAGAAACTCAAAAAAAAAATTATTTCAACCCACAATCAAATATTCAGTTGTGGAAAATGAATTCTGTGTAAAAGAAATCTGTTGCTGTGCGCGAAGAGAGAGTCCAGGCGGCCCCCGAGGAGTGTTCAGTATATAAAATAAAGTGAATAGTCTGTGCACTATTTATTATGCATGAGCATAAATGTTACAAAAGTGGTCGCTGCGGAGACTCGTTCCTTCACTTCAGTGTCGACAAGGGTACCAGAGTCCCTCAACACACAAAACACACAGAGCAAAAGAACAAGAAGCGAATGAGAATAAAGCGGCGGCGTTTCCTTCTAGATGTAGTCCATTAGGAAAGCCATGTCCGATGTGTTTTTGCGCTGACGTTAAAGCTCATTAAATGCCGTCTAATGACCAAATAGGAGGACTCGAGGGCAGAGGTTGAACGTCAGATGGAGTGCCATCGTGTTACAAGTGTTCCTCTGCTTATTTTACCGTCAGCAGTTTCATCACATCCTCCCTGCTTTCACTCCTCTATCGCTGTCAGGTTGTTCAGAAAGCGAGGGGAATGTGTGTTTGTGTGTACAGGAAGCCCCCGTCGGCATTTCTTCACCAAGAACGTCTTCAGAGAAGAACCTTCAGACAAAGGCGAATGGTGGAGCTCAACAGGTAAGCCGCGTTTTCTCACATGCACATGTTTTATCGCTCTCAAAGGCTTCATATGTTTTTTCCTCTGCTTTAAGAAGACTGGTAAGAGTGAGGAGATGGAGGCTTGAAAGAAGGCCTCTTTTTCTCTCTCCTCAGTCAGTTTTAAGTCGACTTCTGTGTCAAGGGGATGGTTGAGCGAGAAACGTAGGGTTTCTGTGTGGTAGATGCGATACTAGGTTGAAACGGTGCAATAAAGAGTCAAAACAAAAAGGATTTTAACAGGTTTGGCTCTTCAGGAAGCTGTAAGGGAGTTTCTATTATGGCTTTAAAAGTATTTATTTTTAATAGATGTAAATTGGATGGAATCTGTCGATGACTGCTTGTTTGAGGTTGTTAAATTGTGTTTATAGTGTATTTGAGGTTTGAAGATGTATTTTTTTCATGGTTGCTTTCAACAGATGCTGGACTTAATTAATGTTCAGGATACTTGAATCTGCCTTGTGTTGCGTTAGTATGTATGAGTAGCCAAAAATATATTGTGTGGGTCAAAATTGTTAATTGTTCTTGTATGCCAAAAATCATTAGGACATTACTTAAATTATCTTTCATGACAATATTTTGTAAGATTCAAGATTCCTTTAATCGTCATTAAAACCACACAAAAAGTTTCAAATAAAAATATGTTGCATCAGTACACAAACACTTTTGATAATAGATGAAATGCACCTTTCCAAACTAAATACACACTAAAAATATTAATTAAAATAAATGAATAAAAGCTTTTATAGATTGTAAATATATAAAATACATTGAAAAAAAAATGCATGTTATGTTACACATAATTCCTTCATGTTGTCCCAACACAAATCGATTAAAGAGGTGGTCCAGAGTTTATTTTTTAAGCCTTGGTTGTGTTTATAAGATGCTAAGCAATCTGTGCCCAATGCTTCACTTGTAGAAAATCAGGTTATTTTTCATATATCTTTAATTATATACAGCTACTCAGCTAACATGAAAACGACTCATATTTTCTTGTTCCTCCGAAAGGCCGCAGTCAAAAGCTCTGATTGGTCAGCTAACATAATGGCAGCGTCACGCCTCTACTTGCACACGCTTTGCCTCTGCTGTGTAAATACTGTCAGTCAGTGTAACTGTAAATGATCTTTCTCAAATGCTAGCTTTATCTTTTTTTATAATTCCCTGGAACATAATTAAAATGAAACTGTAAGCACTTCTCTCTTTGTGTCGAGTCCTTTGGAAACTCAAATACAGAAACATAACAAATGCTCAGAGTTCCACAGAACTCTGTGGAAAAGCAGCGCTTGGACGGCATTTTAGCTTTCTCTGCTATAACATTGCAGCGCCTCTGGCCACGCCTCTTCGCTATGCTGAGTGTATGCGCGTAACCTGAAGGTTTTATGACATCATTAACCCGGATGTGTTTTTTGTAGTCTCCAAACGTTCTGCGCTGTAGGCTTTGCTAAGTTAACTCTGTAAAAGCCAATGTCTCCCTGTGTATTAAGCTTTGAGCATATTACCTTCAGAGATGCTGTTTATGTTTATGCTGTTTATGTTCACACAGCTACATTACACATCAACTAAAGTTCAAACTATGACATCATAGTGGACCACCCCTTTAAGTTAACCTAATCATCACAAATTTAAGTGGACTGAACATAAAACAATTAAGTTAATATAAATTAGGTTAATTTAATAGGTGTAAATTGGATGGAATCTGTTGGTGACTGCTTGTTTGAGGTTGTTACATTGTGTTTATAGTGTATTTGAGATTTGAAGATGTAATTTTTTTTGTGGTTGTTTTCAACAGATGCTGGACTTAATTAATGTTCAGGATACTTGAATCTGCCTTGTGTTGCGTTAGTATGTATGAGTAGCCAAAAATATATTCTTGTATGCCAAAAATCATTAGGACATTACTTAAAAATGTTTCATGACAATATTTTGTAAGATTCAAGATTCCTTTAATCGTCATTAAAATCCACACAAAAAGTTTCAGGTAAAATGTTGCATAAGTACACAAAAACTTTAGATAATAGCACCTTTACAAACTAAATACTGTACACTGTAAACATAAATTAAAATAAATGAATAAAAGCTTTTATGGATTGTAAATATATAAAATGCATTGTAAAAATTGCTGGCTTCCACATAATTCCTTTATGTTGCCCCAAACACAAATAGATTAACCTAGTTAACCTATAAAAATAGTTAACCTAATCATTCATCAATTCATTCATTCATTTTCTTTTTCTCCTTAGTCCCTTTATTAGTCTGGGTTCGCCACAGCAGAAAGAACCGCCATCTTAGGGGCCGATCACACCAAATGGGCTTTTTGCATTGAAATGCACCTATTTTGAATGATTTACTAATGATACTCGCATTTTAACCACCTGCCGTGCCTCGTGTTTTTGTCGTTGCATGTCGTGTGCTCGCAGTTGAAAATAGTAAACTCTAAGCGGAAAAAGCGTGTTACGTCAGTCACGTCTTTTTCATTCCCCAATCAAATGAAAGCAGATTTCCGTTGAGGTGACTGCAGTGTTTGTGTTGCGAAGACGGAGCCACTTGAAGATGGAGGAGAGATGTGTGGTTGCTGTTTTGAGTTATCCGGTGCTGTATGACTTTTGCAAATCTTGCAACACTCGCGCACATTACGCAGCTGATTCAGTCGTTGCCTAGCGACATAAAGAGCGCAGCACGCTTCTTTTTTCATTCATTCATTTTCTTGTCGGCTTAGTCCCTTTATTAATCCGGGGTCGCCACAGCGAAATCAACTGCCAACTTACCCAGCATTTCTTTTTACGCAGCGGATGCCCTTCCAGCTGCAACCCATCTCTGGGAAACATCCATACATACACATTCACACCCATACACTACGGACAATTTAGCCTACCCAATTCACCTATACCACTTGTCTTTGGACTTGTGGCGGAAACCGGAGCACCTGGAGGAAACCCACGCAACCACGGTGAGAACATGCAAACTCCACACAGAAATACCAACTGACCCAGCTGGGGTTCGAACCAGCGACCTTCTTGCTGTAAGGCGAACGTGCTACTCACTACGCCACCGTTGCGCCATGCATCTTTTTTTCTTGTCAAAAAAAAACGCAGTGTGGTGCGCCTCGCATTTTTGAAACGTTAAAAGTGCGTTTGGTGTGATCAGCCCATTATCCAGTATATGATCCAGCAGATGCCCTTCCAGCTGCTACCCATAACTGGGAAACATCCATACACACTCATACACAACGGACAATTTAGCTAACCCAATTTAGCTTTCCGGAGGAAACCCATGACAACAATGGGAGAAAATGCAAACTCCACAGTGCTACCCACTGGACCACCGTAACAACCAAATAACCTAATAATTTTTACAAATTTAAGTTGACTGAACATTAAACAATTAAGTTGATATACAATATATAATTGTAAAATCTCTACTAAAAGACAGAAAATTGTACTTTACAAACTGTAATGTAAATAAATCATATATACAAATACAATATTATTCAAGTTAGGTTAACTTAATTGATTTTTGTTGGGACAACATCAAGAATTTTTTTGGAACCCAACAATTTTTACAATGCATTTTATATATTTACAGTCCATAAAAGCTTTTATTCATTTATTTTAATTAATATTTATGTTTTAATTAATGTTATGTTTCCTCAGTTATTGCACACAACAAATCATAACACAGACAGTGGTGTGAAAGTGTTTGCCCTGGTTACTCATTTTCTTTTTTTTTTGCATGCTTGTCACACTTAAATATTTCAGATCATCGAACAAATTTAAATGTTAGTCAAAAATAACACAAGTTAATACATCATTCCGTTTTTAGTATTAAAGGGTTGGCCCAGAGTGTATTTTTAAAGCTTGATTGTGTTTATGGGGTGCAACGCAATGTGTGCTCATGCTTCATTTGTGAAAGAAATCACATTATTTTTTTCATATAACTTACTTAAATTATATACAGCTACTCTGCTAACATGAAAACGGCTTTTATATTTCCTAGTTCCTCTGAAAGGTCCACCCTCAAGAGACTCTGATTGGTCAGCTAACATAATGTGCTGAGATTTGCGGATTGGCTTCATGTCACCAGGAAGTGTCCTATTATAACATTACAGCACATCTGTCCATGCCCCTTCTCTGCGCAGGGTGTATGCTTGTAACCTGAACGGTTTATAGCATCATTAACCAGGATGTATTTTTTTGTTCATTCGCTGCAGGCTTTGCTTAGCTAACTCTGTAAAAGCCAATGTCTCCCTTTGCATTAAACTTGAGCGTCCTACATTCAGAGATGTTGTTTATGTTCAAACAGCTACATTACACACCAATTAAAGTTTAAAATATGATATCGTAGTGGACCACCCCTTTAAGGAAAAACAAAATCCAAAGCTACATAGCACTGTGTGAAAAAGTGTTTGCCCCCCAGTTTAAACATAACTCTGGTTTATCACATCAGAGTTCAATTTCTCTGGCCACACCTAGGCCTGATTAGTCCCACGCCTGTTCATAGTCAAGAAATCACTTAAATTGGACCTGCCCGACAAAGTGAAGTAGACCAAAAGATCTTCAAAAGCTGGTAATCATGCCGAGATCCAGCGAAATTCAAAAACAAATGAGAAATGATAAAATTGGCATCTACCAAATGATTAGAAATCAGGGGGCAAACACTTCTTTTTCAAGGTAATGTAATAACTACAGTGTTGGGTAGGTTACTTTAAAAAAGTAATTAATTACTAATTACTAATTACTTAATCAATATTGTATTTAAAATACTTTTCTAATTACTGTGTCCGAAAAGTAACTTAATTACTCAATAAGTAACTTAACTAAATACTTCTTGAAATCCCTATAAACTTTGAGTGGACAAATAATAAAAATTTAACTCTGTAAATAACAAATACTTAGATAAAACATATGAGTCAAACATGAAATAGTTTAGCCTTTTAGTTTTCTGAATCATCTTTATTATATTCTATTTAAAAAAATATATAATAATTACATGCATAATAATTTTTAGTATGCAATGTAACCTTCTTAAATATTATTCTGCATATCTATCGATCAGGCAGGATCATGCAGTCTTTACAAAAAAAGCATTATTTTTCGCGGTATTAGAATGAAAGCCCGTGCAGTATGATCGGAAGTGGACAAAAGGCTTAAGATTTATACGGCATGTTTTTGAACTGGATTGTGTCTCTCTTGTTTACCCGTGATCCGATCGAGCAAAAGGTGTCTTATTACTCTGTAAACAGAGCAGCATCAGTCATGTTAAATTCGCCGACTCCCTCTGTCACATCTGCGTTGTCATCCTAGCCTTTCCCATAGTAATCTTCCTAAACCAGCCCATGTAAGGTGCGCGATAGCCTTGAAAAAGCTGCGCGCTACAGCACGCAGGCGCGCAATGAGGAAAAATAAATTAATTATTACTGTAATGTTCTTGTCTAGGAATATTTTCATTTCGTAAAACAGCCACTCGCTTCAGCTGAGTCCGACATCTTCCGCTTTATGACTAGCAGCAAACTGGCGCGCGATGCTATCACATGCATCTGCACTACGATGATTTTAAAACGCCAGAGTTTACTTTTACCTTTAGAACATAAATTAATAAAATTGTGTAAGATTATTCAGCGAGTTTAATTATTTTACAATGTAACGCAGGTACATTATAAGTAACTCATTAAAATACCTAAAAATGAACAGTAATTAGTTACTTTACTTTTTCAGTGGAAAAGTAATTTAATTACAGTAACGCGTTACTTAGTAACGCGTTACACCCAACACTGAATAACTACTGGTTTGCGGTGTAAATATGCTGATTTTTAAAGAAATGTTTTAATGATACAGGAAAAACAGACGCATTTAAAACTGAATAGCATTACTGTTGTTTTGATGTTTTCATCTTTGACCCATATATTGACTGTAACCACAACTAAATTATTTTTTTAGAATGTGCAACTACAAAGCTTCTTCAAGCCAGTCGATGGCGGATGTGAAACATGTTCTTGGATTTGCAAAAAAAACATGCATGTCCCAGTCTGAGAGCAGAGCTTGTCTCATTTTCTGCACATTGGGGAATTTCATGCTGTTTTTTTTCCTCCTTCATCCAGTAGGCCCAGGCTTGAGCGTGGGGGTGTTTGATGATGTGATGAAAAAAAAAACATAAAAAATATACCTGGCAGGGTCAGTGTGTGTGATTCCTCTCTGACCCAGTCAGAAACCCTACCAGCTTTGTACCTACAGGGAATCTAATTTCATGTCTTTCAGCATTGGCTCTTCTGAAGACACAAGGAGACTGACAAGGACGTATATATGAGACGTAAACAAACGAGCATCAGTTGTCAGTGAGAGCGATGACATCCGTGACTGTGTGTCGAAATCATATTGACGTGAATGAAGCAGCCTGAATGTGCACAGATTACAGTTCTGTTCAATCGATCAGCAGATACGATCTTACTTATTCTGAGAGACGTTACTGTGTCAATAATCCACAAAAAATGACACTAAGATAATCAAAATGCACATTTTTTTCATGTTGTACATCATATTTTAGATCATTTCTGCTAATGTAAGCTAATATATCTCTAAAGCAGTGTTTCTCAACCACATTCCTGGAGGAAGGTGGATGTCTCCTTAACCAAAGACACTTGACACAGATCATCAGATCATTAGCAGAGTTGAAAGACCTGTAATGGTTGTGACAGACAAAGGGGACATCCAAAACATGCGGTGCTGGTGGTCCTCCAGGAACGTGGTTGAGAAACATTGAACTACAGTATAAGACTTAAATACAGCATAAAAAGGTAAGATTGTGAAAAATGTATTCAACTTAATATATATGTTTAATGTGTTTTAACAGATATTTAAAAAATAAAAACCCTAATGTTCAGATTCAACACAGACGCAGTACGTTTAGGTGAAAGTAAATCTGATCTTAAAAGCGATTTCTTAAAACAGCTGTTCTTTAAACTTCATATTTGTAAAGTCCTGAAGCAAAAAGGCATCACTGTCCACTAAAACATTACACAGCAAAAGTTGTTTTTATCTGTTAATTAATAAATAATAATAAAGTGCAGAAAGTTGCTGATTATAATTTAATTGAATATATACAAAATTATTAGCCCCCTGTCAAAATAAAGTATTATTTATTTTATTTTGGTTGAATGCAGTTTTTAATAATAATAACAACAACAACAACAACAACAACAACAACAATAATAATAATAATAATAATAATAATAATTAATATTAGAGTGATTCCTGAAGGATAACGTGACTCTGACTTTTTACAAAAAAACTTGTAAAATAATTAGAAAAATAGTACATGTTATGGTGGGGGGAAAAGTATTGAGCACGTCACCATTTTTCTCCCAAAACATATTTGTAAAGGTGCCGTTGACTTGAAATTTTCTTCTGTATTAAACACATGAAGAAAGGGAAGTGTAGAAAAGCAGTGAAAACCCAGACAGCAGCTGAAATCTCTCAGTAGTTATTCAGCAACCATCTGCTCTTCATCAGTGTAAATTAATATTTGCTGCTTCAGTCCAATATCTACATTATCAGGATGATGAAGATGAAACCAGAGTGGACATTTCAGTAAGACAATGATCCAAAACACAGCCAAGGAAACTCTCAAATGCTTTCAGAGAAAGAAAATCAAGCTGTAGAATGGCTCAGTCAATCACCTGACTTGAATCCAATAGAAAATACAAAATAAAGATCAGATTTAATAGACGAGATTCACAGAACCATCAAGACTTTTACACCTGGTTGACGTCTGTGAAAAACTCAAACTTGAGCAATTCATGTAACTTCGTTCTCCATACGAGAGGCGCCTTTAAGCTGCCATCATCAAATAAACCTTTTATATATAGTTTTAACTGTGTTTTAGTAATACAGTCATTCAGGACTTTCTCCTTGTGTTATTTTGTTACTATTTTAGTTATTATATTGTTATTACACATAAAACTTTTGTTCAGATTTCTTTTGTTTTGTTATACTTCTATGTTTGTATTGTTTTTTTGTCTTCATCGTATAAACTATGATGAAAAATAATATATTTTATACTATATAATATACTTTCACCATGGCAAAGACAAAAGAAACGAGTTATTATGAATTAGTAAGCAAAACTATTGTCTTTCAAAATAAATGTGAAAAAAAATCTTCTCTCCGTTATGCAGCATTTGGGAAATTAATTTGACTTCAACTCTATATAATTCGATTTGACTTATATTTTTAGAGTATTTTATTTTCTCAGTCCTATTTATATGTCTTGAAGGTATCTCCATTCATTTGGCATCAAACCTGAAGACTGTTTTATCTTCCTCGGTCTGTTAAGATGAATTCCACCTCAGTGCAACCGCAGTAGCATAACTTGTCAAGACACGGAAACACGAACAAAACAAATAGCTAAAATTAATGAATTAATACCCTTTTCCTCAGCCGTGGTAATATTTTCCCTGCAATTAAGGCTGTTGTTTGTCTTCAGGGACGCGGGAGAAGGGAGGTTGGACAGGCCTGAAGAGAGAACGTCTCATTAAAGACCTGGACAGAAACGCTGAGTCATTGAGAAGAGCTGCTTTCACTGATCTCCCTGACAGAGCCTCCCCGCACTCGCCAAAATAAGGTTTGTGTCAAAAAGAAAAGAGAAGAGAGAAGTTAATTTTGCCAACGAGCGCTGACTAGCACAGCGGTGAAGTCGGAACAAAACCTACGAGTTTCTCTTTTGATTAGTCTGTGGCTCACTTGGGGAACATTACAATAAGAAAAAGAGAAGAGGGATGAAAAAAGAAAAACATTTGAGAAAAATCAGGGCTCATTCATGGGGGTTTTAAGACTCTTTTTGCAGGGGCATGAGCTCAAGTAAAGTCATACGAGTCATATTGTGTGCTTTTTCTTTTTGCGGAACTAAAGTTGTCTTCAGAGTTCTTGTTAAGGCTGTAAAGAGACTGACAGGTAACCGGTTAATGGGTGAATAAGTAGCTGGCATACGTTGTTCGCGGACATCTAGTTGTGTCTTGTCAGTTGCAGGAATTTGATTTTTATTAGCTTGTTAGTGTCATATCTATGACTCTTCAATTAAAGGGTAAGTTCAGCCAGAAAATGACAGTCCTGTCATCATTTACTCATCTACAGGTCATTCCAAAGCCATAGGACTCATGTTATCTTTAGGACACAAAGGAAAATGTTTTAATGAAGCCTAAGTCTGAGCCCCTAATTCACTTAAAACATGACATTTGCTGTTTGTTCAAACTGCTTTAGTTAAATTGAGCTGTAACAACACAATTCTTGAGGTTTTATTTTTGGACAACTTATTTTTTTTATGTTCAATTCACTTATTTTCACAGTCTAAAGACATGTGCTATCGGTGAATTTGATGAACTAAATTGAACGTAGTGTGTGTGTGAATGGGAGTGTGTATGGGTGTTCCCCAGTTGTGGGTTGTGGCTGAAGGACATCAGCTGCATTAAACATATGCCAAAATAGTTGACGGTTCATTCCGCTGTGGCAACCCCTGATAAATAAAGGACTGAGCTGAAGGAAAATTAATGAATGAAGAATTAAAATTCTTAACATAATAAAAGCCTAAAAAGCCTCTGGCTTCCAAATAATTTCCTTTTTTTATTGGGATGTTTAAAATTAAGTGTTGTAATTTAGCATTATATTTGGACCATTTTTATTTTTCAAACAAGTATCCCACATACATATTGTGCAAAAATGACCAGTAATTATCTGACACAGTTTTACAGTGCTTTACCAAAGGCATGTTATATAAATGCCTTCCTTTTCTCTTCTTCCATGTGTTTTAATGAACATTTAAGTCTTGATTTGTAATTTTAATATGCGAGCGTTTGCTTCCGTTGTTTGTCATAATCATAAACATGCTGGTTTGTAGTGAGGTTAAAGTAATTAAATGTTCCATAAAAGCAGTAATTTTACATTACTCTTTCAAAAAGCAAATGTACTTCATCACTTTGTAAAGTGTACAGTATATGTATGTTTGAAAGCATTTCAGCATTGAAACACTTTGGCGCTTTGCAACCTTGAGTATTGAAGTGTCAACAAAGTAACAGTTACTTTTCTGAAAGCATAACATTTTCCAGACTAAATTGAAAATCAGTTTAGCTGTAGATTGCAGAATGCTGTATTTAAAGCACACTGTATACAGTTGAGGACAGAATTATTAACCCCTCTGTATATTTTCCCCCAATTTCTCTTTAACTGAAGGACGATTAGTGGAAGGATGTTAGGATTAGCGGAAGGATGATACAGTGCCTCAGGCTGTTGATGTTGCCATCCACTCTGCAGATCTCTCGCACGCCCCTACACTGAATGTAACCCCAAACCATGATTTGTCCTTCACCAAACTTGACTGATTTCTGTGAAAATCTTGGGGTCCGTGAAGGTTCCAACAGGTCTTCTGCAGTATTTGTGATGATTGGGATGCAGTTCAACAGATGATTCATCGGAAAAATCTACCTTCTGCCACTTTTACAAATGAACTACTAGAAGTCATTATTTGTTGCTCTTACAACTGGGATTGATGACAAGACTTTTGTCAGATAGTGTGCTTTCTCCAGAATACAAAATATTATACAGTAAGAAATACTGTGAAATGTTAAACATCATTTGGGAAATATTTAAAAATAAATAAATAAATTGGACTTCAGCTATATACATGTCTATGTCCCTTATCAACCAGGAAAAGAATGTAAAACTGCTTTTCCCAGCCTCCCAAATTACAACGTGCCCCTGTGCAAAAAATAAGAGTATTGTTTTTACAGGGATGCTTGGAGCCTGTGCCCCCAATACTGATGAAAGACGAAAAAAACTCCCTGAGCGCATGTGACGAAAGAAGACAGAGCAAGAAAATGAAGGGATATGTTTAAAGAATGTCTAAATACAGCATGCGAGCGCTCCGACTGAAAGCCCTCCATCCATTCCCGGTTGCGAGGAGGGAGAGATTGCGTTCACAGTTTGGCGTCTGGGACTGTTTGCGGGCACAGAGTATAATTGAGTGTGAGTTAATTCCTATCAAAGCCCATTGGACTGCAACTAATGGACCGAGGGAGATGCCTCAAGGAGCCAGCGCTTTCAATTTCTTTTGTTTATTTAGATGGGAAAATGTTTAGTTTTTAATTAAGTAAATCACTATTATTTGTTCCAGTGTGGTTGGTAATTTGAAGAGATTGCAACCTGACTTGAAATGCAAGGGCTATTGGCTTTGAGAGAGAGAGAGAGATAGTGAGTTCTGGAGGAGGCTAAAGCGTGGCGTAATGGCCGTGAACCCGAGAGAGCTCTTTCCATACGGTATAGAAACACTCCCTGGGCTTCACTTTGAAGTGATCCTGAGGTTCTGTCTGAAATCTTGAACTTATTCAAAGGGAGCGCTTCAATGGAGCGCGAAGGTAAAAAAAAAAAGAAAGAAAAAGAATCAAGAGGAGCAAATGTAATGTCCTAGACCTTAGTAAGTGCGGTGACTGTGTATATGTGTGTGTGTTTACGTATGTCTCTTTCTGTCTGATTTGTTACAGATTTATTTTGACGCTGTGCACCAATTGGGGCGATGGATTCCAGGCTTTCACTCGTCTTCTCGAGTACCTGTTTTTTGCTTCTCGCGGATTTCAAAGGTAGAGTTTGAAACTGAAAGGCCAAATATGTCTCTTTTGTATTCATTAATGATGCGTTTGTGTGATTACACGAGAGTATTTAATCTAAACTGTAATGAAACCTGTGAGTCATTACAGCAATATTGCGTTCGTAGCTTCGCCGTTAACAACACTTTTCATGCACCGGTGTAATTATCCGCCGAAGGTGCTGTATTAAATGAATAAATATAATCCTTCATCAAAGCACAAGCATATTTATACAAAGACGCAAATGCCAAAAACAAAGGTTTAGCAGCTTCTTTGAACTGCTATTACTATATCACAAACCAATGCACTTTCAAAACTGTACAGCAGTAGCATATTTTAACCATATTACCACTGATATCCCTGAAATGCTCGTAGGTTAAAAACGATATCAAAGTTTTACACAAAAAGAAATAAAAATGGAGAGCTTGGGTGAGATATTATTCTTGTCATTTATTAAATGGGGTCCTTTTTATTTTTAACATACAGCGGGAGTTATTATTATTAGCCTCCCTTTGAATTTATTTTTCTTTTTTAAATATTTCACTAATAATGTTTAACAGAGCAAGGAATTTTTCACAGTATGTCTGATAATATTTTTTCTTCTGGAGAAAGTCTTATTTGTTTTATTTAGGCTAGAATGAAAGCAGTTTTTTATTTTCTAAGGACCATTTTAAGGTCAAAATGATTAGCCTCTTCTCTCCGTCAAACAGGAATTGTCTGGAAAAAATAAATAAGAAGGCTAATAATTCAGGGGGGGTAATAATTCTGACTTCAACTGTATATGTAATATATGTGTGCATATTGTGTCTGAAGTTTTAAAATATAGTTAAAAAGGCTGTTTTTGTGAGTGTCTCTTTAAGTGCAAATGAGCTGATGTTCCCCACCCACTTTCCAGAGGGCAGAGCCTTTACTGATTGTGATTCAGTAACACAGCATTAACGAAGAACACATCTGCATGTGTTAAAGCCTTTTATACTGGTCCTATATGGCAGTGGTCCCCAACCTAAATGAGTCTAATGGCCCGTTTCCACTGAGTGGTACGGTACGGTACGGTACGGTTCGGTACGCTTTTAAGGCCGTTTCCACTGTCTAAAAGCGTACCGAACCAAACCGTACCGTACCACTTTTTAGTCACCCATTGCAAAGGGTCCCAAGCGTACCAAAGCGAGCCGTAAGGCGGAGCTAGACGCGCAGCTGAATGCCATTGGCTTACAGAGTTACGTCATTTGCTCGCGCAACAAGCAGAATGAAAACAAAGGACCCGCCATGTTTAATACACAGCGGAGAGACAATGCTCCGAAATAATATCAGCATATAATAACGAGCCATGGTCGACCCGAGCTTAAACAAACCTTGTCGTCATCTTGAACGGTCACAAAGCAGAGAGAAGAGCAGATTCTTATGGGTTACGAGCCCATAAGCGTGAGCGCGTGAGGTTTTGCTTGTCTCTTGTGCTAGCGTGCGCGTCAATGTTTGAAATAACAAAGTTCTTAACCTGGACTATTATAAACTGGGAATGACGGAGTTACTCTCTAACGAGAGAATAATGACGGAGAGGCTACATGTACTGGTGAAGATTAAAGACACAGATGAGAGGTTTGCACAGACGGGGCTCTATTTCGTATTGTTTTTGAACCTAAATAAGGCATACATGTCTGCTGTGTGTAGTTTTTCTGTAATTTGGTAACATCGGAGACTGTTGTGGGGCTGTATGTGTTCATATATGCTGCATTTATTTATTTATTTGATATAATCGCGGACCGTAGGCTATTTCGCATCATTGATCTGCAGTTATAATCAGACCATGTTCAGTCAGTAATGAACATTTATACACCAGTGTATATGTGTATAATAAAGCATCTGTTTTGTGAGAAGTGCTTCTCGTATGATTTGTGAACGGCCCAATAAAGCTTTACTGTAGACATTTCCTCGAGCGAAAATGACATTGACAAACTTTCTGTCGTACACCACGGCCACCAAAAGAGTACCCTTTTGCAGTGGAAACGCAAGCGTGATAAAGGTGACCCGTACCGTACCGTACTGTACCACTCAGTGGAAACGGGCCCTAAATGATGTTTCGTTTTGAAAAATCTTTTATTTTGCAAAATGACCATATTCTCTTGATTACGTTTCGGTTTGTTTAGTGGCAAAGTTTAACCCACAAGCAAGCAAAATAAGTAAGAAAAAGAATTTATTTATTTTTTTTGCGAAGAGAAAAAGGCCCAGTGAAGGACCCGCAAACTGCCAAGGAATGGATCCACAATGCATTTGTCAACAAATCAAGTGAATCCAGTATGTCTGTGCAAGAAAAAGATCAACTGCTGGAGATCGTATATAAAGGCGGGTGGTCACGTATTACGTCTTTTCTATGCTCGAGTTTGTTATTTTCAATGGAGGCGTGTGGCTTGTGCGCACATCTTGGTAGTTAATTGTGCAAGCTCTTCGGATTGGTCCACTGCTTTGCAATTGACGTAGATGAGTGCATGTAAAAGTTTTAAATTCTTCTTCTGAAGACAACGATATCATGTTATCATAATGATATAATGTGGCAATAAGATCGTATTTACACCCTGGCATCATTCATCTACTGTATGTAAACACACAAAAACAACATTAACATTATACCAGATACTGTGAAAAGCTGATTCCCGGCCAAAAGACTTTTCTGACAGGGCATTTGAGTGTCATTGTGTGACAGAATGTTGTGGGACTGCTATACAGGAGTTATCATTAGGAATTATAGATAGCGAAATTTAGCGTTTTTTATTTTTTATTTATTTATTTTTTTTAAATGACGGTAAAACACAAACACTGTTATAAATGTATTAAAACATATGCTTGTTTGTTGTAAAAATTCATAATAATGACAAAAAATAATAATTTGTGCATTGTGTTATTTCAGTGTGCAGCCATACTGCCGTTGCAGATGGTGTATTCTGTTTCTTACCCCTTGGTTTCGAGTGTGGTCCTGGAAAATCTCCATTTGAAGGGTTATCTAGCCCTTCCTCTTAGCACTGCGCCTTCAAGCTAAAGAGAATTGGGACTCCCCTACTCCTTCACGTGTAAGGGGAAGGGATGAAGCCTGGTTTATACTTCTACGTCGAGTGATCGCCGTGACCCATGGTGTATGCAATGCGCGTTGTCGTGCATTTATATTTCTACGCGCTGTATGTGCTGATCTGCAATAACATTTCCGAAACGCTAGCTGGCTGTAGGTGTTTATGTTCCTCTGTGTCGAGTTTCTTCGCTGGGCTTTTGTTTTATCTGAACGCTACCTTAATGAACAAGTGGCTCAAACTTGCTCATTTTGAGGTGGGAACCGAAGGACATGCAACAACCTTAATAATAAGCTAAAAACAAAGCAACAGTTTCCATCTAGAGCAGGCATATCCAAAGTCCGGCCCGCGGGCCAATCACGGCCCGCAGTCAGATTTCATACGGCCGGCAGATTCCATCTCATAATGTGTTATTTATGGCTCGCTAGCTCTGTTAGAATAAATAAACCAAGGGAGAGTAACCGCGTTAGAGATAACAAGTAAACCAAGGCCCGCCCCAAGACTGACAAAAATCGGAAAAATTTCGCGCGAGTGGAGAGAACTGATCACGTGCGCGCAAAGATGATGATGTGTGCGCGCGAGGCCCGTTTCCTCGCGGTGGGTCAGTTCAGTGCGCGCGCGAGCTTTAGTTTCCTCGCGCTTAGGCCTGTAATCTTAGTTCCTTGCGCTTAGGCGCGATTCATTTTCTCCTCGCGCGTAAACATCACCGCTGCGCTCGATTAATTTTGGCATTGATTTGCCGCCCTACACTTGTCCCTAACAGAGCCCTGCACCGCGCACTTCCCAGCTTTGAAAGAGGTCATGGACAGTTTCCCACAGGACAATATTGATGTGAAAATGAAGAGTTATGTAACAGTAAAGCCTAAAGCAAACTAATGCAATGCACTAAAGCAAACACAATTCATTAAACTCTTAAATAACTGTAGATATAACTCATAGTTTATTATGTTTACATAGGTGATTATTTCTTGTGGTGGCAAGTGATTTTCCCAGTTGTGGGAATTATAAGGTATAATCTTCCTGTAGTTGTTATGCAAACTTTGCCTTCCTGAAAGATCTTGTAGAAGACAAGAGGAAAATTTACTTGTTTTAAACTTTAATGATAACAGACCACTTTGCATTACTTATAACCCCTGTTTAAAATGTTTACGAGGCAAAGATAGATATCAAACTAGATATGTAAGGTATTCTATACAGTTTGTTCAATTTTATCTGACTCTCCAGATATGAAAGGCATAATTGTGTGTTTAGAGTTGTTCATGCCTGAGTGGCTTATATTTGGTTATATTGCCATTTGAAAAATAAAGCTAATTGTGACAATGAAAATACTTTTATAACAGTGTGTATTTTCATGTAACTTTTGTGGTGAAAAAAATGTCAGAAGGAACTTTTGGCCCCCGGGCATCTTCACTTTATCAAATTTGGCCCTCTTTGCAAAAAGTTTGGACACCCCTGATCTAGAGCTCCTTCACAAGACTCGACACTTGTAAACACTCGCTCCATTGGGCTCATGCGGCTCTAACCTCCGCACACACTCTTAGCCCGACCAAGCCACCCAATCACAGAGCTTGTGCTACACGGCGTTTCGACGTGTAGTTACATTTTTTGAGAGGTGCACGGAGCATACGCGTGGGCTTGATGCAGAAGTATAAATTAGCCTTGAGGGGTAGAATTGGTATTGGGCCTTTGAAAAACAACTGAAACGTTCATTGGAATAGAAAAATGTTTACTTTGTGATCTGCTTTTAGAGACAGACAGATTGATGGACATTTTACTTGGTGTGTTTTGAATCTTTGTGTCTAAAAATGCAAGACAGAATTTAAATTTTTAAAGCATCTCCTCCACAATGTTGACGTCAATTAAAACTGTTGTCATGCCAACTTGATTCTGTAAATCTGTCCCACCTCCAAATTCTTCAGTTTGGTCCTCTGCTTTGGAACTGACATTGATGAACACGTGTTAAACTTGGCAGTTACGTGTGAAGAGTATCAAAAGGTTCAAGATGCAGGAATAAAGATCATGCACATCCATAAAGCAAATGAAAAAGCAACAGAAGAGTACATCGGAATAGAAAAACGTGTACTGTGTGAATGGCTTTTAGAGACTATACTTGGTGTTTTGGGTCTACAGATAAGACTGTAGAAATAATGTCAGCACAAATGTTCATGTGTTACGAACCCTTTTCTTTTAAACACAAAATGAATCCATCAAGGGAACGCAACATAAAGAGTACACACGAATCAAGTTGTATAACTAATAAATTTATTACAACATCACAAATCAAATCAAAATCATGTGTAACAACTAAGCAAGAATTAATAAAGAATCAAAAACTCACGTTCTCCAACCAATATACAACCCTAACATAAGGCTAACAACCCAACAATTAACGAAGCATAATAAACTAAGACTTAAGGGAAAAAACAAGAAA
The DNA here is from genome assembly GCA_903798035.1 of Danio albolineatus. Classification (NCBI taxonomy): domain Eukaryota; kingdom Metazoa; phylum Chordata; class Actinopteri; order Cypriniformes; family Danionidae; genus Danio; species Danio albolineatus. The sequence continues at coordinate 9,719,144 of CAIGQQ010004837.1, forward strand.
CTAAAGAAAATAAAAGAAGCTTGATGGCTGGCAGTGAAGTCTGTGTCCTCCGCTCAATATCGGTCCATACATATTGCCAATTTGCAAATAGCGCAACTCACCGCAGGTGCGCAAAGGCGGACCCCTCTAGGAAACAAACAGTGAGTGACGTCATGACACAAGCACACACACACAAACAGGCAGCAGCTGTAACATCATGCAATAACTGCTCTTTATTTTGATGTATAGCCATACACCGTCTAACTTTATCTTATGACAAGGACATTTTCCCTTTCACGTTTCTAAAGCTTCAAGTACTTAGTTAGCCGTGCCGTCGAAACTGTGATATCACAAGTATTTTTTGTTACACGAGATACAATTGCTTATATAAAATGTCCTCGAATAGTTCCTGCGTGTCACGCTGAATGTATGTCTAGGCAATTTGGCCCACAAGCAAATGTTCAAATCTTCTACTCTCACAGCTACATGCGGTAAATGCTCCCTTACCGCTTCTGCGCCGCTTGACAAAACTGCATCTGAATGGAAAGAATGGCCGAGGCAATTTACTGTAATGATTGCTTGTTGCATTTTCCCTATTCTTCCTCCATGTACACAGTTTCGCGCGTCTGAACTGACTTCATCCTACTTGGTCTGAGAAGCTTTTGACACAGAAAACCAGGCCGTCATCGCTCGGCTGTTCACCATCTTGCTGGGAGCTTTTATCTCGTAATAACTGCTCTCCCTGTATATTAGCAGGCTCCAACAATCAAGTTTAGTGGAGATGAAATTGGTTACTGTATGCCAAGGCTCGGTTTGGAGTGGATGGTAGCATATGTAGTTGCATGGCACCGTGGAAAATAATCTCTGTCTGCAATGATCTTGTTGGCTGTAATGTGTCTGGACTTTTAAAGAATGATGCCGCGTCTCCTGCATTATAAGGAGAAATAAAAACAGCAGTTAGCAGGCGTTTTATGAGGAATAAAAATGATTAAATCCGCAGTTGCAGTAAAAATGATTTGAAGCCAATGTTTTGATAAAACTTTTCTTTAATTTCCAACCCAGGCTCATTATTGATATGTACTCCTGTATACATATTTGGAGATAGCAAAATACGTCCCTGGAGCTACAATTTTTTGCAGTTTTGGTTTCCGTGAATCCACCAGTGGCCGGTGTGTATTTTTTGAGCACAGCATCAGAATTAACATTATAGCATCTTAACATGTACTTCTCAAGGTATGGGCATGAGGAACTCCTCTTCCTCAGTCATCTTTCCATCTTTCCATTTAATGTCAGCGACATTATGGACCAGAGTGAAAGGTGGCTGTAATGCACCAAAAAGTTGGTTGTCAACCACTGAAAAACAGGATGAAGAAGAAATCGTGATTCTCACCATCATATGGATTTGCCTTCAACGGCTAGACACCGGCCACACAGCTTTGTGAATGTCAGTGCTGTGACTTATTGATAAATGTACTGTAGCTTGTGTTGACTAAAATAATAGCTTCGCTACTGGAAAGCCATTTGATTTAGATTTAGAAAGTAACAACGCCACCGCAGCACTACTGAGAAATGTAGTTAAGCTAGTAGTGTCACTATTTGTAGCGACGCTACTGCCCAACAGTGAAAATAAACATAAAAAAGTCGCGATCAAAAAGTTTGTCCTTCTTCCACACCCGCCAGCTCATCGATAGGAGAGCATAAATACATTATACACCCTCTAGTGATGTGAAAGTTATTTAAAACCAAATAATGGCTCCTACAATACTAATATTACAGTACAGTATGGTATACACTCAAATAAATGAATAAGAGAAAAGGTTCATAGTACATACAGTTATAAAAAAATCTACTGAATAAATTGACAAATTGAGAAAGTTCTCTTGTAAATATTTGTACCACAAGCCCTTTCACAAAATATGAAGTAGTTTTTATACACCTAATTGAGATGTAATGAATATAATTTAACTCTATACTATATTTAAGTACAGAGCCAACTGAAAGTTATATTACTTACATTTTAATGCTTTTAAAAAAAGGCCATATTTAATTAGTAAAAAAATATCTCTGTATTGGAATGATACAGATTACTGAATGGCAGTGGTGGAAAGAGTACTGAAAAATCATACTCAAGTAAAAGAACCATTAATTGCACAAAAATGAAGTGCAAGTAGAGTAAAAGTATCTGTAGTAAATATTACTCAAAGTATGAGTAAAAAGTAGACCTTTAAAAAGTACTCAAGAGTAGTGAGTATTACACTGTAGAAAAGTTGATGCATTTACAGAATGTTACGTTTACACATCACTGCACAATCAACATGTAGTGTATTTAGGGATCTTCCTTTTTTCATTCGTTCCTACCCACCTTCCTTCAATTATTTGTTTGTTCTTTCTTTCCTTCAATTATTTGTTTGTTCCCTCCTTCCTTCGTTCACTCGTTCATTCATATTTTAGTTCCTTACATTAGGTCTTTTTGTTCATTCATTCGCTTGTGCGTTCCTTCCTTCCTTAGTTTGTTCAGTCCTTCCTTGAATTCTTGCTTCATTCGTTTGGTCTTTCCTTCTTTTCTCCCTTCATTTGTTCGCTGAATCTTTCTTCCATATTTTTGTTCCTTCCATTAGGTCCTTTGTTAATTCATTCATTCGTTCATTTGTTCTTTCCTTCCTTAGTTTGTTCAGTTCTTCCTTGAATCCATCCTTCATTTATTTGGTTCTTCGATCCTTCCTTCCATTTCTTGTTCGGTCCTTCCTTTTATTTGGCCCTTCTTTCCATTCTTCATTTGTTCCATTTAGTGATTGTTTAAAGCTGTTTGGTGTTTTCAGTCATCATACAGTCGACATCCATCATTTTCAGTGACATGCAGTCTATAAACAGTCTCTGGATCATTGTGTATAAATATTTTGCACATCTACTTGGACATTTTTAATGTTTCCAAAAGGTTTGCTGCATTTATAAAGTGCCCATGTCTTGAGGTTGTTCAGTATGATGCGATTTACCTTCTATGTGTGTTTTAATTGAACAGGAATCAAAGGACTTATCTTTCTACTTTAGAAAATGACCATAGACACGAAAGAAATAAAGTAGTGACTGCTGGTTGAAGAAAAGTAGTGAAGTAAAAGTACCAATACTGCAGTAAACATGTACTCAAGGGAAAGTAAAAGTCCACATTTATAAAACTACTCAGTAAAGTACAATTCCTGAGAAAAAAACTACTCAATTACAGTAGTTTGAGTATTTGTAATTAGTTACTT
>CAIGQQ010004837.1:9722770-9740552 GCA_903798035.1 Danio albolineatus
TTTTTTTGCCCTGCTGAGTTATTATTTTTATTTTCCAAATATTTCCCAAATGAATTAAATTGATTAATGATTAATGTGAATGATTAATTTTTCACAGTATTTCTTATAATGCTTTATTTCTTTGGTATAAAGTTTATTTGTTTTATTTCGGCTAGAACATCTACCATTTTAAGATCAATATTATTAGCCCCCTTTAGCATTTTTTCCCCAATAGTCTACAGAACAATATATTATTTCACATACAATATATTGTTTTAAAAATGTATTATGTTTCTACTAAAATGTCAATAAAAGTCACATGGGTTGAATTTTCAACATTAACAGTCAACAGAGCAAAGATCAAGGTCCTAAAATCTGGAAGCTTTTAATTAAGGATGTTCAGGTACGATCACGTGATCGGAAATCAGGCCCAATCACACTGTGTCAGACTTGATCAGAATGGGACGTTACCTCCCCAATCTCTGTGTAACAAAGAGAAGATTTCATCAACACATTTATAAACAGTTTTAATAACTCAAAAGTTTTAATAACTCATCTCTAATAACTGATTTGTTTTATCTTTGTCATGATGACAGTAAATAGTATTTTACTAGATATTTTTCGAAACACTTCTATACAGCTTAAAGTGACATTTAAAGGCTTAACTAGCTTAATTAGGTTAGGATAATTAGGCAAGTAATTGTAAAATGATGGTTTGTTCTGTAGACAAAAATGTCCTAAAGGGGCTAATAATTTTGACCTTAAAATGGTCTTTAAAAAAATAAAAATTAATTTATTCTAGCCGAAATAAAAACAAATAAGACTTTCTTCAGAAGAAAAAAAATTATCAGACATACTGTGAAAATGTCCTTGCTCTGTTTAACATCATTTAGGAAATATTGAAACAATAACAATTCTCATACTCATTATTTTTGAACGCATCTATACAGTAGTTATAGAGTGGCACAGAGTTAGACCTCTTTCTTGACTTCACACAGAAAAAGCAACGCGTGCGGGTTGGCATCACTTTGTTGCAGAGACGCTATTGGTTAAATGCCGGCAAAGTAGAACACGGAAGCAGCTTGACGTGGAAAGCAAGGGTATGTCTGTGGTCTGGAGGTATTATAAACTTGACGACGACAACATTGCCATAGCAAACTGTGAGATTAGTAAACTTGGGATTGCAAGAAGTGGAAAAGAAAAGGCTACATTTAACACAACAAACCTGATAAGGCACCTCACAAGCAAACACCTGACGCAATACAGCGACTTTAACCCAACCCCAGACAATACAGCACGCTCACGCTGCAGGAGAGTTTGAAGAGGAGAGAAAAAATGCCCCATGACAGCACGAAGGCACATCACAGCCAAGATAGCACATATGATCGCAATGAGTGACCTGCCATTCGCCTTTATAGAGAATCCTGGATTTCTTATGCCTATGGAGCACGCAATTTTTTATGTATTATAGAAGTATCAGGTCACGTTTCGGTATCGGTCGATACTCGAAATCAAATGACTCAGACTTGAGGGCAAATAAAACCTGATCGGGACATCCCTGCTTTTAATAAATAGATGGTTTTCATCATACTGTATAAATTAGCATTACACTGAATGAATTTTCAGTGTGTTTTCTAAAATTCATGGTAAAATGTACAGTATCATGTTACATTATTAATTTAAGCTAATCTCCTGGAGTCCTTGAATGGGTTGTTAGTGATTCAATCTCAGAATGCTGTTTATTTAGATCACAAAAGGGGCAGAATAGTGCAATCGTTGTACACCGCATTAGCGCTGATACTTTCTGTTCCGGAGCTGTAGTTCCTGTAGCGTCTCACGTTATAGTCAAAGTCAGATTGTATGCCGCAGCCTAATCCTATGTCATTATCTTGTTCAAATAAGACGTCAGCGCGGCTCATCAGGAGTGGGAATCAGAGCGGGCTGCGTGTTTGACATGTTCTTTCCTCTCCTATCGCCGCTTCTCAGGCAGCTGAAGGGAAAGGAGCGCGCCAGTACGGCTGGCTGCAGCATTTAAATGTGCCACGCTGATTATCTTGCCACTGTGTTTACGTATTCATTTATGTAAACATTATGCTAATGTGTTTTTCGGCTTGTCGCTTGTGTCCAATCGTGCCCTTCAAGTTTGACGTGAGGTGACTGATGCAGCCTTGATGTGAAGTTGCAGCTTCTGAGAGCGGTGGAGTGAGCCCAGATGCGCTGGAGATTTGTCATTGGCTCAAGAAAGAGCGGTTTGAAAAGTCTCGTCGGTACTCTCTGGAGGGGCCTTTCAGGAAAATGTGTCTTAAAATAGCTGACCCCTTTGTGTGCGCCACATTTGCTTTTTCACACTAAAGAGTGTCCGAGTATTGGCAGTCTCTAAGAGGTTTTTGAAGGCCGGCTGAAGCCATCGTTGGATCAGAGGAGCCTGATAAAAGTCTGACGCCGCCTCCGTGTGTTGAGCGTGTGCTCTTTAGTGCGTGTTGCTTTAAAGGAGTAGCTCACCCTAAAATGAAGGCTTCTCTTGCTGGGTAGCTGTTAATAGTGAGTTGTCAAGTTGCCAAGGACAACAAATAAACCAAAAAGCAAAGCAAACCTGTAAAAATAAAGGTTTCAAAGTAGTTTTCACAGTAATGTCATGGAGATTATGGGGACCCTAAAGCTGTGGTCCTTAGACCAAGTTTTATTTATGGAGAAAATTACAAAGCACTGCAGTGTTTGGGTGTTCTGTGTTTTGTTTGAGATAGTTAGTCTACCTAGTTAGTCTATCTAGTCTTCCTGTTTGTATATACAAAAATAATTATGCCTTCGTGTGTGTGTGTGTGTGTGTTTAGGTTTTTTTTTTTGGGTTGTTGTTGTTTTTTTTGTTGTTTTTTTTGTTTGTTTGTTTATTTATTTTGTATTTTTTGTTGTTTTGTTGTGTTTTGTTGTGTTGTTTTTTGTTGTTTTGTTTGTTGTTGTTTCTTGTTTTTTTTGTTGTTTTGTTTTGTTATTTGCTGTTCTTTGTGTTGTTTTTGTTTTGTTTTTCATTTTGTTTTGCCTAAAAACATAAAACACAAAAGAAAAATAGACAAATTTTGGAATCAGTGAATTTGTGTATATTCCTGTTTGTATATATTAGGCATGCGACGATAATCAGTTCCAGGTATATCGCGTTTTGGAAAAGTCAAGGTTTTAAAACTGCCAAATTTTTCTGTTATGCCGTTCCTAAGGTATGTGTAAGATTTGAAAAAAAACTTTTTTTCAGGACAACAAGAAAATACATCCAAAGATCCTGTTTAAAATTGTAAAGAAATCTGTGTTTTTGTAACTAATGAAGATGGCAGAAGTCAAAGATTCATTTGAATTATTTAGCCGGACATGTTTGCTGTTCCAAAAATCTTAAATGTTTTTCAAAATAAAATATAATGGCTGCATCCGAAATCGCCTACTACTCAGCAGGTACTGCATTTGAAATTACTACTAAATTACTAGCTTAGACATTCTATGGATGCCATTTACGGATTCATCACGTGCCATACTCTCATTCAGGGGCGTAGCAACTAGGGGGGATGGGGGATATGTCCCCCTCACTTTTAGAGACTGTCCCTTTATAAACTTTGGATCTCATACACACACACACACACACAACCCATTCCTGTATTTTATCATTCTATCCCACTATCATCCCAGTTAAATATTTACCTGTATTTATCCCATTGTATTCTTTCTATGAAAAGTGGCAGTAACATCTACATAGAGCCGATCCTCCCTATATGCGTTATACTGCCTCGCCGCCAGGGGGCCCTCTTGCTATCAATTGTGATATGATGAAAGCTGTTCAAAAATAATTATGCCTTCGTGTTTGTGTGTATGTTTAGTTTTTGGTTGTTTTTTGTTTTGTCTTTTGTTGTTGTTTTTTTACTTGTTTTGTTTATTTATTTATTTTGTATGTTTTTGTTTTGTTTTTTGTTTTGTTGTGTTTTGTTTTTGTTTGTTGTTAGTTTTTTTGTTGTTGTTTTGTTTTGTTATTTGTTGTTCTTGTGTTGTTTTTGTTTTGTTTTTTATTTTGTTTTGCCTAAAAGCACAAAACACAAAAGAAAAATAGACATTTTGGAATCAATGAATTTGTGTAACGGTGTGATACAATACAAATACAAACCGACAAATTGAGCATAAACAGATCTATTTGAAAGTAATTAGATACAGTATCCCTTCTTTTCCCGTCCCAGCGTGAACAGGTATGGTCATATATGAACAAACCCAACATTGGGTTATGACAACCCAGCAGTTTGATTTAGAGTGAACATCAATGTCAGTAAGAACCTTTAGTTTTAGGACTGAATACCATATAAGAACTATTTTGGATTATCAGAAGATCATTTGCAATAGTGTTTTTATTTTTGGTCCATTTTTTAACTTATACACTAAAAGATGAAGCATGCTTATAAACTTTATTAAAAAAAGGCTTTTTTTGGCATTTTGGCACTATAACATTCATAGAAACTTATGCATTGCACAAAGTTATGTTCTTCACAAGATTGGTAAATGTGGTCCTTTCAGCGAAAGTGTTTTTGCAGAGCTTATGGTAGGGGTGTCCAATCCAGTAGCTGGAGAATTAACTTATGAGTGTAGCTCTACCAGCTCCAACACACTCATCTGGAGGTTTTTAGAGGCTCTGTCTGAAAGTGTAGACAGCAGATTTTTTGCATCACTTGACTTTGTAGGCAGCATATGTGAACGAAGCAAGGGTGTATCAAAAATTGAAATCAGGAAACAGAATGTGAAGCTAGATTAAGATTCTGACATACCTTGAAGCCTTCTCACCTTGGAATGCATCCTTCAAAAGCAGCATTTCTAGTTTTTCAGGCAGATATTCAGAAGACCAAAAAAAAATTATACTCATTTTAATATCTTTTATTTTGAGAAGTGATGAAAGAGATAGAATAGACTTTTTTGTGCACTCTTCACAGAGATTTAAAAACAAAAATTGTGTTGTAATGCTGTTAAAAATTATTTTAGGTTCCACAAAATGCCATCTAGTAAACTTAAAATAAATAAATAAATAAATAAAAAATAAAAAATAAAAAACTGTGGAAAGATGGTGCTATACATGGACGGTTCCAAATAGGAGCTTTCAGTAGTGTTATGCAAGATCTAATTGGGTTGGACTAAATATGTAACAGTTTTTTTTTATATACAGTATAGTCAACATTTGAAGTGGATCACCACCTTTCATCAAAGCTGTGCTAAAACTATAGAACAACACCCATTCTTGTCAACAATTATGAACAATTATGAAAAACATTTTTGATTCACTTCGAATGTTGACTACTGTGTGTATGTGTATACAGTTGAAGTCAGAATTAATAGCGCCCTTGAATATTTTTCCCACAATTTCTGTTTAACTGAATTTTAATTTTGAAATACATTTTTTCAGCACATTTCTAAACATAATAGTTTTAATAACTCTAATAACTGATTTATTTTATCTTTGCCATGATGACAGTAAATAATATTTTACTAAATGTTTTTCAAGACACTTCTATACAGCTTAAAGTGAGATTTAAAGGCTTAACTAGGTTAATTAGGTTAGGCAGATTAGGGTAATTTGGCAAGTTATTGTATAACAATGGGTTGTTCTGTAGACATATCGAAAAAATATATAGCTTAAAGGGGCTAATGATTTTGACCTTAAAATGGTCTTTAAAAAATTTAAAAGCTGCTTTTATTCTAGCAGAAATAAAACAAATAAGACTTTCTCCAGAAGAAAAAATATTATCAGACGTACTGTGACAATTTCCTTGCTCTGTTAAACATAATTTAGGAAATATTTTAAAAATATTTAAAAAAAAAATTAAGGGGGCTAATAATTCAGACTTCGACTGTATATATAATTGAAGCCCTGTTTTTTCAGTGTAAAGTTTTTAGTGTATAAGAACCATTTTGGGTTCTCTAAAGATCTTTCCTACAGTGAATTCCTAAAAATAATAGGATTTAAAGGTTCAAGACACCCTGGAGTACTTTTTTTAAAATTGTAACATATCTGTGTGTGTTGCGCGTCAGTTAAGACAACGTTAGCACTTGTTAGCTTTAACTGTGGGGAAAACTGGATAATTTTTAAGCTTTTGTCAGCTAATTTCATCTTCCAGGCTTTAAATAATTTTGCGGCGGGATCAAAATCGGTGACTAGCGTGAATTATTTTGATGGTCCCTTTAACGCATTTTGTTGAATTTAAGTTGCATTGCATCTACATACCAACTAATTCTCAATAGATTATTAGTAGGTTGCTAGGTTGGGGGTTAGGGTTATGGTTAGTGTAAGTTGACATGTACTTACAAAGTTTCTTATAGTCAGTTAAATGTCTGTTGAAGTAGCAGTATCAACAGATATTGAGCAGACAGTCTACTAATACTCAAATGAGAAGTAAATGGGATACAGTTGCAACGCAGCATTTAGTCAGCAAAGTGTGCAATACCATCAAAATAAAGTCTTACCAATTCTTCTGATCATTACATTTGTTTGTTTCTTTATTTATTTCACAATAAAGAACATTTTATGCAATTGAAAGTTTCAGTGGATATTAAAGTATCTTCATGGAACAGATTTTATTTAAAACAGGGGTGTCCAAGCTCGGTCCTGGAGGGCCGGTGTCCTGCTGAGTTTAGCTCCAACTTGCTTCAACACACCTGCCAGGAAGTTTCTATTTAGTAAGAGCTTGATTAGCTTGTTCAGGTGTGTTTGATTAGGGTTGGAGCTAAACTCTCCAGGACACTGACCCTCCAGGACCGAGTTTGGACACCCCTGATTTAAAAGAATGTTCTCTGAATCTTCTAAGCACCACACGATGGCTTTGCAGTAGAAACGAATCAAAACAAAATCTAGAATAACCACAGTATCTGTTTTTTTCCTTGTAATGGATGTCAGTAGGATCCAATGTTGTTTGGCCTCCATTAGCTTACAAATATCCTATTTTCTAAAAAAAGTATGTTACACTGTTTTTAGACATGGTGAGTAAATAATCACAGAATTTTCATCTTTAAATTGGTTCTTTAAGTGCTTTTTTTTGCTGATAATGAAAAAAAAACACATTTGAATATCACATTTTTTTAATTAGGTATGATCTCCCACACATAGTTTCCGCAATTGCATTCCTGATGTTACACAACGGGGTCGTGGGAGAGTCATCGTCAGTGTTATGTCCCGTTAAATCATGTTTATGACAGGTACAAGCCGACTCCATTGGAAAGAATGATCAGCAGATGGGTGTCACACAAATCATAATGCCACAGCCCAAGTGCTGAGGAAATAGGCGTCTTTTTGTAGCTCCCTCATCATTCTTCTGGGTGGATATTAGCCGTAGGTGTATTGACAGCTGAGAAAACAGCAAGGGGATTTGAGATCTCTTCATACCTTCATTTTCCCTGCTCTCCTTCTCACGGAGGAGAGATTTAATTCTCTGTAATTACTTTATTGACTCATTTGCAGAGCTGAATTGGCTCCAATCTGTCGTCAATAAAACATACACAGAGATGAGGAACGGCACGGCAATGCTTAAGTACAACATCGTGGTGGGTGGCGAATTTTCCTTTAACAGAGAGTGTGCCGTGGCAGCCGTGAGATTTCAACATCCGCATGTGACAATCGTACATCAAAATAGCATCATTTATGTTGCTCAGAATTATGATGGGATTACTTAGCTCTACATAATCCTTTGCAGATCTTTTGAGAGAAATCACTAAACAGTTGCACATTTAAGATATTTCCGAAAGAATGGCTGTGTTGGATCTGAAAGACGTTCAGATCCACACCAAAACTATTGGTTGGAGAATGCCTGGATGAAGTGGTCTCGGCCTGGCTGAAAATAAACTCTGGAGTGTTGAGAAGATCAATGAAGATAAATGAAGCAGGTTCTTTTTACAATGACTGCGTTTACATGGACGTCAGTAAATGAATTATTTGTCTTTATCCGAATACGATAATAATATAATTAAGGTGTTTACATGAGTTGCTTTTGAATGTTGCTTTCATGATCCCGTTTTACATGTTATAGCACATAGATCATCCCGTTTTTCCCGGGATTCTCCCGTATTTTACAGTTCTATCCCACTATAATCCCGTAAAGGTATTTTCCTGTATTTCTTCCATATTTTCAGTCTTTCTCTGAAGGGTGGCAATAAACATTAAAGAGCCGATCCTCCCTATACGCAACCCATACCGCCGAACCACCAGGTGCCACCCCTTGCTCTTTAATGTGAGTCTGTTTTGTGCTTTCACTTTATTTAGGCATGAAAACACTTTGAAATAAATTATTTTAATATAAAAACGACGGGATTCCCTTTCCTTTTCATTACAGGTGCCGTCGCTCCTACTATGCAATCCTCAAAACAGTCATAAAGAGCCATACTCTTACTAAATGAGCCATACTCTTACTAAAACCTGCTGTAAACACATTGAAAATCACAGATTGGTACGAGAGAATCATCACTAACATTGGATTTGTGACACAACACACCAATCCTGCTATATTTCAATCCATTTTTATACAACCCTATTAAAAGGTCACCTCAAATGACATCATCCTGGTCAGTAGAAGAAGTCCAGGCATTCCTCTTGTTGCTAGTCGAAGAACTGGTATGAATGACAGGCCCAATATCAATTCTATTATTTGTACCCCTACTCATTCCCATTGGCCATTGAATGGAGTGTGTTGCGGAAGGGCTTCAAAATATACCCCTAAGAAGTGGGACACCACTACAACACCTGCACATGCCATCATGTGTCATCATGATCTCTTACTACATATGAGATTGTTTTATTTTTTGTACCCCTTGGTTTCAAGTGTGGTCCTGAAAAATCCATTTCAAGGGTTATCTAGCCCTTCCCTTTTAGTCTACGGGCATACTCACACTATGTACAGTTCCCTTTAACCGGGCCAAAGCACGCTTGTCCCCACTTCTGTCTCCCCCCACGGCCCGCAATCACATTGCATTCGGGCCTGAGCACGCTTACGTCATCGATGATGCGCTGTTCAGTGTAAGAGAAGCGCGCTCTCTTAGATTTCAGTGGAGATTTCTTTATATCATTATATCATTTTAGTCGTTTGATATGCAGTGACACACAGTCAAATATTCCGCCGAACATATGAGCCACTGCTGACGCTCATAAACAATCATAAAGTTCTCGTGCTGCAGGCGCGCTTTGCACTCAGACTACAAGCGTACCGCGCCCAAAGCCCAAGTGAGCCCGGTTCAGTGCACTTACACTTCTAAAATTATCCGGGAAACGGGCCTGAGCACGGTTCGGATAGCATAGTGTGAGTACGCCCTACGCCTTCAAACTTAAGAGAATTGGGAAACCCCTACCCCTTAATGGTAAGCGGGAGGACTAAGGGGTGGAATTGGGATTGGGCCAGAGTTTTTCAGGAACTCACTTCAGTACACCAAGTGCAAGAATAGTGAAAATCCTACCCACTTTAAGCGATACTAAACTGCTGTATAAATGCAAAGAGTGTTGAGCTAAACCAAAGTAAGCCGAGCAATTCCATGTTGAACTGTACCATTCTGCAAAGTGGAAAACTAGATGTGTGAAAATGCTTTTAACCTCTAGCTGGCTGCAGTGAATTTAATGTATTTATTTACAGAGTTAAAAGTTTCATGTTTAACTAAAGCCTGATGAGAACAAATACGCCTAATAGTATTTCAATGATCAGTTTTCAATTGAAATATATATTATTTAATTATTATGAAATGCAGTCATAAAATATATCTTGAAATTTGGTACAATATGTAGAAAATTTACATTTTAAAGACATTTTTAGTGCAGGTTGAGGCAGGGATAGATGAATAGTTGCTGTAAATTTGTTCAACCTCTGGCCATCCAATACTTACTCTTCAAGTAAAACTTCAAGATAACTACACTTGAGAGTAAAAAAAAAAAAAAAAAAACACACACAGGCATAACCAAATTAAGACATGCCATATGTATTAATACACATGGCTTCTGATAATACATCGAGGTCTTTTGAAATGAGTGTCCCGTGCAAGAAACCGCACATTATTTACAGCGTTATTACCTTTATTCCACAGCCTCTGCAAACTGTCCTGAGTGTGTTTATGACAGTGCAATCTTCCTGTCGCATACTGACGTAATGAAGTATGTTCATGTGATATACGTTCGCATCAGTAAGCTCAATCTCCAGACTATCGTGAGCATGCTTAGGACTGTTTGCTGAGGATGTAGAATAAAGGTAATAATGTTGTAAATAATGTTGAGTTTCTTGCACAGACTGATCGTTTTGCTTCATAGGAACGCTGTGTATCGTAAGAAGCCTCAAGAATTAATTTAGTTTTGTCTGTATGTACATTTTTCTGACTATTAATGTCCCAGTAGCTGTTCTGCTGCAGAAAAAAAAGTGTAATCTGCATCTAGAATTGCCTTATGGTGAGGAAACTTAACACCAAATTTTGGGGTAAACTTTCCAAGGCAGGACATATTGTGTGGCAGGTTTGAAATCAGCCGTGAAAACCACCTAAAAACAGTTCAGAGTTCTTGAAGGGATGAAACCTTGTAAGGTATTACTGTACATTATCAATGCTATATCAGTCTTCTTATAAAAAGGTAATCTCTTACCACAGTAGTTGACCTTCAGCACAATAATTAAAGCGGAGAAGTAGCCGAGCTCTGTTTGGATTCCATTGGGATAGTGAGAGCTGTTTACTGTGTTCCTAGTCATGAAATCTTCAGCTTTGAGTTGTTTTGGATTATTTCCCATTTATTTTAAATAAACAGACACCATTAAATAAATTAAATTATTGAATATAGATTCATATTGATGAGTTATAATAAAGTGTTTTAGTAATATATTTTGAAAGCAAACATGAGTTTCCAGTGCTATTGTGCGTAATGTTGGATATATTGCTTTTAATTTGTAAAGAGTAAAAGGAACAGTTTACAAAAAACTACAAATTTATTGTCTTTTACTCACCCTCGACTTGTTCCAAACCTGTTGTAATTTCTCACTATGATCAGTTGGTCAGCTCCAACATTGGGTTGCACTTTATAATAACCACGCACTATGCATCATTCATCAAGCATTAGCAAATAGTTCATTTGTTATTTGTTAAGCATTAACTCTACATTAATAGACATTAATAAGCTGTTTATATTTACATATACTGTACAAATCTTAATCATATTATTGTCTTATTCAGATGAAAGCAAATAATTAGATTACTGATGTCCATGTAAATGTAGTCACAAGTTCCAACCCTGGAAAAATATTTGTTCCCTCATATTGAAGACAGCTTTACCACAGGTTATTTGTAAACTAATGCAATGTGAATTGCAAGATGCAAATCTTAAAATCATGCTTACAAACAAATGATCAAAGGAGTATATTAAAGAGCCCATATGGTGGGTTGAGAACGGTTAAATTTCACTTTTTGAAGTCCCAAACAACAGGATGATATGTATGCAAGGTTAAAAAACACTTTCGATGTCTTATAATATCTATTTATTTTTACCTCATTTTCCCACCGACTCCCATATGAATCGTCTGAGCGAGTCTTTTTCCCCAAGCACCTCCTTTCCGTGACGCTACCACGTCACGTCACCACGTCACGTCCTTTACGTGACAGCAGCCAGAACATATTGAAAACAAATCAGTGCTTTTGTACAACAGCGTATTGCTAAATTCTTCATCATAACAACAAACATTCAGTAATAATTAACACTTCATGGACTATTGTCAGCCATCAAATAGTTACATTCGGCAGTAAGCTAAATGGCTACCGCTACATGCTGCACGGAGCAAACACAATACAGACAACTACATCCATATTTACCTTGTTACGGTCAACAAGACTGGAAGAACACGCAGGTCCAAATAAACTGGGTATTGATCAACAACAACCGTGCAACAAATCCCACGTCGTAAGCTGGTAGATCGGTGTAGCTCTCTTCAGAGAGATGACGCGAACACAGCACCGTGTTGGGGATGTAATTCTCAGGTATTTTACCAAAAATAAACCTCAACCACTCCAGGTAGGGAAAAGAGATTTCCAGGTAGGGAAAATAACACAGCTTTTCCCTCGCACTTCAGAGCACAGCGTCCGCGGGTCATGATTTAACCGGAATGCCGATGAGTTTAGAAAAGTTAGCAGCAGTCGTGTTTTCCGGATCAATAACTCATGACCGAAACATTGTTCCTACACAAATAGCACCTCTTTTCAACCGTCGCAATGTATACAATCACCTATAACCTTATTTTCCTAAAAATGAGCTTTGCCTACGCGCTGGACGCATCATATTAATCTGTGCAGGCGGCAGAGAGAGACCGGTCCTTAGGGACCGTCTACAAAGAGCAAAACGCGAAAACCAAAAGCTGTCAATAACTTCTCTCTAAATCTTTATACTGCCATCAAACAGTATAAAGATTTACTTGGATATTACTCAGATCACACGTCACTGCTGTCCCGCTGGTTATGCGGTTATTCTAGCCGGTTATGCTACAACACTTACTGCAATACAGTGCTTGTTGTCTTCCACTTTTCCTTCCTGTCTGTGGGCGGGGCCGGGCAGTTCAAATATTACCGGGGTCTGCGCGCGCAACTATTATGTTTCGCGTTGACGTCAAGCCGAAACGGCTAAAGACTCGTTCTAATAACGATTCATTTAAACAACTATGAGTCGACTCTTTTATATATGAATCAATCGTTTTAAACACTTTGCACTTTCAGATTTAAGCCTTAGCTGGACATTTCACTTTACTTAGAGCTGTGTAACACACTGCATGGAAGGTCATTTTCAAAAATCCATAATATGGGCTCTTTAATGCAATTCAATTTAACTATATAAAATATGAATTGATTTATACTTTAAACTTTTATTAAGCCTTTGTCAAATAAAATATTTTTGTAGAGTCATCCACCATAATTTTGTAGCTCAAAAGTATTGGATCAGGCATTGCTTTGGCACTGGTACCATTTTAAAAGTATCGAGATAACCCCAAAACCATACCCAACCCTACTCATTATTCCCTTTTTAGTCGGAAGTACATCAACATGCTGAAATAAACGTCTCAGCTACTATCGGTTCATTAATTTAATTTAATTTAATTTAATTTAATGATTGCTTTAGGGATGTCAGGAGACCTTTGACCAGCTTAACAAGATTCTCTAAAAAAACAAGAAAAATAAAGACCTATTTCATCTTTAAAGAGCCCCTATTATGTTTTTTTTTAAAATATGAGCTTCCATGCAGTGTGCAACACAGCTCTAAGTGAAGTGAAATATCCAGCTAAGACCCCGCCCGTTTAGCCCTGCCCGAACTCGAGCCTCGCCTGTTTGTTGCACGCACAGACCTAGGAAAATTGAAACCCCCCGCCCTGCCCACAAACACCGTAGAAAGAAAAAGAGGAAGACAAACACTCTAGCAGATCCCGGTTGAATCATGTCACAAAGATGCCGTGCTCTGAAGTGTGAGGAAAAGTTAGTGTTATTTTCCCTACCCAAAGATGAGGCTGTGAAGAGTCAGTGGTTGAAGTTTATTTTTGCAAAAATGCCAAGTGGCAACCTCCCGCTCTCCCTCGGGAAGACAATACGGAAGTAACTGAAACTGCAATTCATCGAAATTCGGCTAGTTCTGGCTCCATAATAGAGCAAATCTCTAATGAGCCCACTGTTAAAATGGCCAACTTCACAGCAGAAAAAAGGTGTTCACAGCCTGGTACAAAGAGCGATTTTGGTTCATATAGCTAATATTACCCTTTATGACAACTGTGAGGGGGGTGAACTCATCTGTTTAATTTATATTAGGTTATATTAAGTCTGCATAATTAAGGGCGTGGCCACTTCAGTGACAGCTAGGTCTCGTTGGTCGCCATCACTTGACCTCAGCCGATTCCGGCTGATTAGCTGCTAATCTTGGCATAGTCATCGAATTTTTGTCTTGTTTTATGTGGCTTTACACAATCAGCTGCCTTTTGTAATTATTTCCTACAATTATCAGATGACATGGCGTGCTGTGTGCACTTAATTGTGCTCACAAACCATTCACGTGGTCTCCATTTCCCAGATGAGTGTAATTACAATTCTATGTCATATCTATAAATGTATTTGCTTTATTTAAGATAATTTATCATTTAAAATGTTTTTTAGACCTGTAATGCACTTCAGAGTCTGACACATTGATTATCTGTAGGCTATAAAACAGTCATCTGAAATATTGTCATACAGTGTTATGCCTGGATTTCATAAACAGCCTCGCATTTACTAACACAGACTATATCTGAAGTGTTTGGATGTAATGCGCATTTAACTCCTGTAGAAAAACATCATATGAACAATGTTTAGTGGCTCAGTGTATTACAGCAGTGCTTTTAAAAGGCTAAACACTTTATTAATATAGTATACTACCAAGCACATGTGGTCAGAAAACAAACGACTCGCAAGTAATGAAGTATTATGCTTTTCTCCCAAACTAAGCAAAATGCCAGCAGGGGTCTGTAGCTCCGCTCATGCTCCGCCTCTTTGCCCTTATTTGGATACCCCTAGCTGGAGCAGTGACGCGCAAACAAAATGGTGCCGGTTGGCCAAGCCCACTTGTAGCCTCTTTTGTGCTCTTCAGAAACCTATGGGTGACGTCACGGATACTACGTCCATATCTTTTACAGTCTATGAAAAAAATCCAGCATTATAGCCTCAGCCTTGTGCTGTGTTCCTGTCATTTTTCTGACGAGTGCATCAGCAATCTAAACGCTTACAACGAGGGATTCATCAGCCGTTTGTTAAAGGAAAGATCAGAAAAGACTATTGATGTACTGTATAGGACTTTGTCAGAGCTTGACAGGAACTTTACAGTACACAGTTCATGGACCAGTTTCTTCCTCCATTTCACAAGTGTAAGTAAGTGTCATTAAAATGGTTGCCTCCTATTTTTTTCTAGCTTGCAAATTATGTATTTAATTGTTTTTGTTACTTGTAACCCGCTCCACACAGCTGGTACTGTATCTGGTTTACTCATTATATTCTCAAATCGCGTCTAAAACCACGTTGAAAACGTGCCGCGTGCTGCTTTGGTTATGGATTTACATGCGTTTGTGAGCTCGCGATTCACTGCCGTTTGTCGTTGCTATGGCCACCGTCAGCTGTTCCTACACTCGTGCTGCAGTCAAGTTTCAAAATAGTTCAGCTTTTGCCACTGTGTGGATTAATACTGAATGTGTCATGGTTAAGAATAGAGCAATATTCTGGTGTTAACTGCATTGCTTTAATGCAGCATTGGGCCCACACATACACTCTGCACTCTGACTACTTCAACAATGTTGATAAGCTGTGTTGAGCTCACGCTGAACGCAGTCGACCAACCGCAAAAGACTGGGCCATCGGACCATTCAGCGCAGATTAGCATCGTGCTAAGGAGGTGTTTGGGAACAAATGAATCGCTGAACGACTCATACAGGAGTCGTTGTGATAATTAGGTAAAAATAAATGCATATTATACGACAATGAATGTGTTTTTTGACCATGCATACATATCAGACTGTTGTTGGAGACCCCCAAAACCAAAATAGGACCTTTTTTAATTCATCATAGGGGGACTCTTTAATTTTCAGTGCTACTGTATGAGAGCAAGCACCAGTTCTCTAGAATAAATTATTATTCTTATTGTAACAATAAAAAAACAACAACATTGCATTTGCACATATAGAAAAGCCCTGATCTGCTGTCAGTCTAATAAAAAAGGCTAATATAAAGTTAGCAACGTCTCTACTTTTAGCCGGTTACTGTTTACATTTGCAGCGTGTAGAATCCTGAGTCGGAAATGAATGACTTTTTCCATCCTAACCTTGACTTGCATCTGAGATTTTCTGTTGTTGTCTTTGTCTCTCTGTAGGTGTGTGTGGGCAGCAGGCGTTTAAGACGGAGCCGCGTAATGTGACGGTCAGAGCAGGGGCCACGGCTCTGCTGAAGTGTGAAGTGCTGAGGGCCTCGGGGGCCGTGCAGTGGGTTAAAGACGGGCTGCTCCTGGGACCCCTGCGATCTCTGCCTGGATACCCACGATACAGCATGACAGGAGACCAGAAGAAAGGTGAGAGCTCCGAGGGAAGGGAGGAATGACATGCGGTGATTAAAAACAAACATCTTTGAGTTGTTGAGATGTTTGCTGACATCTTGTTAGACGTGCGTGAGCGAGCAACTGTCCCCACAGAGAATGAGAATCTGTTTGAGTGGAAAATGGTTCAGTACAATTAAAGTTAGCTGAATGTGGCTGAAGTATTTCGTTTGTCTGTTAGTTTGTTCCGTCGTTCGTTCATTCATTCATGTTTGTATTTATTTATGTAATGGTTATGTAACGAATGTCAGACACTTATATAGAATATTCGTTATTTTAGTCATTGATTGGTTGGTTGGTTGGTTTGAATGGATGAATAAATGGATCAATCAATCATTTGTACTTTCGTTCATTTGTTTGTTCTTTCATTTCTTTGTATCTTCAGGTTTGTGATTTTTTTTTTAAACAAATGTCGGTACACTAATTTGGAATATTATTTTGATTGATTGATTGATGGGTTGATTGATTGATTGATTGATTGGTACATTAGTTTGGTTGTTCGTTCTTGATTTGTTAATTCGTTCATTCATTCATGCTTGTTAATATTAATTTCCATAACTATAGTTATGTAATGTCACAAACGCTAATTTGGAATATTCAATATTTTGTCATTAATTGATTGATTGATTTATTGATTGATCATTCATTTATTTGTTCCTTCATTTGTGTTTGATTATTTAGTTATATAATGAATGTCACAACACTAATTTGTAATGCTGTTTTGGTTGGTTGGTTGTTCATTTATGTTTGTTATTATTCATCTCTATAATTCTTGTTATGTAATTAATGTCACAGCACTAATTTGGAATATTCAATATTTTATTGATAGGTGGATGGATGGATGGATGGATAGATAATTTGGAATGTTATTTTGATTGGTTGGTTCGTTGGTTCGTTTGTTCATTCGTTTTTCATTCGTCCTTTCTTTCTTTCTTTTCTTTCTTTTCTTTCTTTCTTTCTTTCTTTCTTTCTTTCTTTCTTTCTTTCTTTCTTTCTTTCTTTCTCTCTTTCTCTTTCTTTGTTTCTTTCTTTCTTTTTCCCTTTCTTTTTTTCCTCTATTTCTTTCTTTTTCTCTTTCTCTTTCTCTTTCTCTTTCTCTTTCTCTTTCTCTTTCTTTCTTTTTCTTTCTTTCTCTTCTTTCTTTCTTTCTTTTTCTCTTTCTTTTTCTCTTTCTTTTTCTCTTTCTTTCTTTTTCTCTTTCTTTTCTTTCTTTCTTTCTTTCTTTCTTTCTTTCTTTCTTTCTTTCTTTCTTTCTTTCTTTCTTTCTTTCTTAGTTTCTTTCTTTCTTTTTCCTTTTCTTTCTATCTTTCTTTCTTTCTTTCTTTCTTTCTTTCTTTCTTTCTTTCTTTCTCTTTCTTCTCTTTCTTTCTTTACTTTCTCTTCTTTCTTTCTTTCTTTTTCTTGTTCTCTTTCTTTCTTTCTTTCTTTCTTTCTTTCTTTCTTTCTTTCTTTCTTTCTTTCTTTCTTTCTTTCTTTCTTTCTTTCTTTCTCTTTCTTTGTTTCTTTCTTTCTTTTTCCCTTTCTTTCTTTGTTTCTTTCTTTCTTTTTCCCTTTCTTTCTTTTTTTCCTCTTTATTTCTTTCTTTCTCTTTCTTTTTTCTTTCTTTCTCTTCTTTTTTCTTTTTCTTTCTTTCTTTCTTTCTTTTTCTTTTTCTCTTTCTTTTTTTCTTTTTCTCTTTCTTTCTTTCTTTCTTTCTTTCTTTCTTTCTTT